>JBCNJP010000027.1:39583566-39612384 GCA_039602395.1 Deinandra increscens subsp. villosa
TTTCTAAAATTCATAAGGATAATTATTTGCTGAAAATAATTATTTACGATTTATTACGTCGTAAAACATTTTTAAATCGTTTAAAGATTTCGTTTCAATTCCAAACGTTTAAAAATAAACATTTGATCCGGTTAAAACGTTTTGATTATTTTGATTTATTTAAAATAATCAAAAATATGTTTTTCATAGTTTCTATAAGTCTTTTGATTTTATTTTTATAAAATCATTTCTAAATAACTTTATTTATCAAATAAAGTTAGGGTTTTTAAATTAAAGACTTTTAATAGAATATTTCACCAACTTAAAACATTTTCTATCGTCGTATAAAATCCAAAGTTTTATACTTTTTGTCAATAGTTCAAAAATATGATATTTTATTATTTTTGAACCTAAAATATATCTATGTATATTTTATCCTTTTTATTTTCACAAAATCTAAAACAAGCATTTTAAGTCTTGTTCTATTAGAAATTATATTTTTATAAAATGTGACCATTTTATATATAATTTCCTATGGTGAGATTTTATGGCTTAATTTATCCAAGTAATTTATATAAAATTACTAACTTTGATATTTTTCTACAAAAATTCATTTAAGGGTTTTTAAGTTATCATTTTATGTCTAAAGTTTAAGATAACACTACTAATGTCCAACTAAGTCCATAAGTGTCACTAAACATCATATTTAGGCCACGATAATTGTTATTAGTATATGTTAATTCATAAACAATATGATTAAAAATTAAAATCACAAATAACAATTATATCCTTTTATAACATATTAACACATGATAATATCAAAATTTAACCATGCAAAATATGTAACATCATAAGATCATCAAATAATTAAACTTAAACCATTAAATTTGTAATTTAATCTATAGGTTTTAGTTTTAAACAAGAACACTAAGATATTTGTGATAGTAAAAAAATAGCTCGGTGGTTACGATCATTTAAAAAGATTTGGTTTTAACGGTTAGTTGTCAAGACTCGGGGAACCGTTTGGGGACGTTATTAACATATAATAACGTAAATGAAATGATTAAACGACTCACAACGAGAGGGAAAAGAACCCGTGAAAAGGAAGGAAAGTGGTGACTCGGCTCGTGGTGGTTCAAGGCTGCATAGCAGCGGCACCGCGGTGGCAGGAGGAGGAGTATAACAGCAGCAGCAGGTGGCTGTGTTCGGTCCAGCAGAAAGTTGCGACGGGTGGTGGTGCGGCTGGGTGGTTGTCACCGAGAAGAGAGGAAAGGGCAGAAGGTGGCGGTGGCGGTGGCGGATGTTTGCGGTGGCTGGACAAGAGCAGCAGCAGGAGCACCGCAGCAGCAACAGCTCCGGCGAGAGCAGCAGCTCCGGCAGCCGCAGTTCCAGCAGGTGGCGACGAAAGTGGAGGTCAACAGTGGCAGCGAAGGGGGTGGCGGCTGTGTGCTTCCGAGAGGAGAAAAGAGGAGTGGCGGGGCTGAAGGTGGCAGCGCCCGACGGTGGGGGTGGCTGTGATGCTTCGCCGGAAAACAAAAAAAAAATAGGAAGGGTTGCCGGCGGTTTGAGGGAGAAAGATAGGAGAGTGTCGATGGTTGGTTGATGGTGGTGATCTAAGGTGGTGGTGTTGTGGGTTTCTTGGCCGGAAAAAGGAGGAAGGAGGGAGGTGATGATGGTTCACGGTGATGATGGTGGTGGCTTTGCTTTGTCTGCCAAAAAAATGAAAGGGGAGGGAGGAAATAGGTGGGAGATGTGGTGAAGAAGGGGGGTGATGTGGCCATATTATCTTCACACTTTTTCAAAAAAATCTCCTACACATTTGTTTTATAAATTAAAATCTTCTAATTTTTTTTCTATAAAAACTACAAACAAGTAGGTGAATTTATTTTATAAAAGCATTGCCATGTTTTTATAAAATAGTTTGTGTAGGGTAAACTTTATATAATATATAAATGATGGCAAAGGTAAAAATCATAACTTTTATAAATAATAAATTGTAAAACTTATACAAGTTGGTGACTAATGTTTATAAAAAAATAAAAGGTAGTAACAAGATTTTATAAAAATTATAAAGGTGATGGGCCAATATAATTAAAGTTAACCCATTGGGCTTAAGGTTTATATTGGGCCTAAATGTATAAAGAAAAGATGTAATTGGACCGGTTCGTCGGTTAGGGGTCGTACGGGTCCAAACGGGGCACCGGTTCGAAGCCCGGGCCCGTTGTGTATTGGTTAGGTTCACGGATCGCCACGATCATTCAAAATATTAAGTTTGAGTAACGGGTCAAGTTTTCGGGCTCGGTTTCATTGTTTTAGGCTTATTGGGCCTATTGGGCCAAGTCGGGCCCAATTAGGTGTTCGATTGGAGTTTGGCTTAAGTCTTGACAACGGTTTCAGTTTGTGATGTTTTTATTTCATAAAAACAATTGTTAAAGTCAGTTCTAACAGTTTTTCAGAAATCAGTTATAGTTTTTAGTTTTTCGAACGGGTTACGGTCAAAGTTTTCAGTTTTGTCAGTTCGTAACAGTTTTAAGCTCGACCGTCCAGATTGTTTAAAACCGAATAGTTTTAAACATATGATTGCTTATCAGTTTCCCGTGTCGGTTATATAAACGCACGACACCAGCTCCAGTTTCAGATAAAATATAAAAATACATTTTATATTTATTTTCTTGTTATTGAAATTCCATGATTAATACATGGAATCCCTATGAAATTTACGGGTATACGCTTCAGGTACAAACACGGGATTAGGTTTACGTCATCAGTTAACAGTCAGGCACAGTAATTAACAGTTTAAACAGTAATCAGATCAGTTAATGCACATTAATACTTAATTAAAAGTCAAAGTGAGGAGGTTTGACCCAGGTTTTCGGACGAGGTGTCACATTTCACCCCATATGAGTGTATAAATAGGTGGTGGATGTATTAGTTTGATCATTCTCCAACTTCTATAAACTCTCTAAACACTCCAAAACATAAAAAATGATTAAAATGGCAGATAACATTATGAGGAACACATCAACCATCATGAGGATCATACCGACAATGAGGGGACATGTGGTTTGGTTTAATTATGATTTGTGTGAAATGTTGGATGGTATCCATAGCACTCGACACAAAAAAAAGTGTGATATTTTTTTACACGATTCCACCACCACTTTGCATCATATTATTCGAAGACATGAAGTTTTGAGTTGAAGGCAATAAGATGATAAAAGAAGATGAAAGATAGAGTTAGTTTCCAGTGTTCCTCAAATTTCATGTACTGCCCTACCTCAATCACCAGCGGGCGAGGCAGTTACGCTTATATGCATATAGGTACAACTGCATCACTAGTCAATAATTAGTGTGGGTCAGTTAAAACTTGAGGAGCACTTGGAAAACTTTCTCTAGCCTTGGTGTAATTAAAATGTATGAAGGATGGGCTCTAACATGCGCGCTGGGGCTAACAATTTAGGTTAAATCGAAAGAACTGCATAGAAAAATTCTTTGCTTGTTGGGACACTCTCTTTAAATGGAAATTGAACACAAGATTGTTTTGTTCATCGAAGATGCACAAGTCAATGTTCTGTTCAACTTCCAGTTAAATTGAATACCCGACAACCTAATAATTGCCTTTTCCCAATTCTATTGGTTTTAACATATTTGGAAGCCTCGGTAGGCTTAGAGTTCATACTTATTATATTTGACTTAAAAAGACTTAGAGTTCATCCTTATTATATTTGACTTAAAAAGACTTCAATAGATTACTTTCACTTATGTTTTGTTATACTTAAGCACTTGCTATTTATATAAGTGTAATATTATTTTTTAACAAGTTTGTGACACCCACCTCCCAGACTTGACAATAAGTATAATAAATCTAAGAAGACTAAGAAGGATTTTAGGTCATTACATTACCTAATCAAATGTTAAGATTAAATTGATGGAGAAAAAGAATGATGAATCAACATTTTAATCTTAGCCATTTTTATTACCTTTTTTTTTTAAATCTATTTCCCTCTTTTTTTTATAAACTTTCATAACTCCTACATATGATATTATATTTTTTTAAATACTAAACCATAAAAAGCTTGTGTTTTTTATTTTTAAAACGTGTACATTGTTGCTATATATAAAATTAAAAAAACTACTCATTCAATTTTCTAGTGCGTCATTGTGTCATTGTGTCAAATACGCATCATTGTGTTTTTATGCTATTATTGTGATAAATTTATCTAATACAAAAAAAAACAATAACAAAATAACATGTAATAAGTTAAAGCATAAAACAAATTGATAAATACATATTACACAATGACATGAAAAATAAGACACAATGACCTGAAAAATAAGACACAATGAAAATAAAACACAATGACGAGTATTAGACACAATGATAAATGCATATCACACAATGACCTGAAACATAAGACACAATGATTTGAATATAAGGTACAATGATCTGAAAGTAATTAGACACAATGTGTCTTTTTATTATACAAAAAAAGACACAATAACCAACAGAAATACACAAATGACATGCAAGTAAAAAGACACAATGACGCAATGATACCAAACGAAACCGAAAGAGTAATTTTTTTATTTTATATATAACAACACTGTACACTAGGAGTGTTCAAAAATATTCGAGTCCGAATCCGTATCCGAATTATCCGAATTCCGTATCCGAATTATCCGAAAATTTCGGATATCCGAATTTCGGACTTGGACTTGGACTTGGACAGTGATTTTAAATAAAATTTTCGGAAGTTTCGGATACCCGTTATCCGAAAATTTTAAATAAATTAAAATATTTTTTATATTAAAAAATGAACTTTTAGGGAATTAGGGTTATCCCACTCATATTTTTTATCGTTTTTTAGGTCGAACTTAGGTAACAAACAAGTTGGTACTAACTTGACTACATGCTATATTTTGGAACATGTCTATTTAAATTTGAAATTGTTGTTTTTTAAACAAAACAAGATTTTCGGATATCCGTTCTAACCATCCGAGTTTAAGTCCGAAATTTCGGATATCCGAAAGTTCGGACTTGGACTTGGATAGAGAAAACCAATTTCCGAAATTTTCGGATACCCGAATTCAGATATCCGAAATTAGGATATCCGGTTTTGAACACCTCTACTGTACACGTTTTAAAAATAAAAAACACTCGTTTTTATGGTGTAATTTTTAAAAATAATGTCGTATATAAAAGTTAAAAATACATGATAAAAAATAATTAACAAAATTAGGGGAACTAAATAAAAAAATAACAAAAATGACTAAGAATAAAATACATTTTCTTTAATATTAATAAAAATACATATATCATTCTACGAGACCTTCTTAATCTTTGTAGAAAACTAGAGGTTCTTTATGTGAACCCTTCTCCACTCATGATGTAAATATTTTGATTTATTTTGTTATTTATCCAGTATCTCAACTTAAACAGATAATTTCATACAAAATTAAATTATTATTGTATCGGGATGAATAAAAATCTAGACCCTCTAACATAAAAAGTCAAATACTCATATAAAAAAATCCTTGAACAATAAATTTTTTAAATATATAAAAAGACTTTTTTTAAAAATCTCAACCCTTCAAATCACCTTACCCATGCCCCCCATGGGTGAATGTGGTACGAGTGGATAATAACCTCGACAAAGCTCACGTGTCTGCGTAGTACAAGTAATATTTATTCTCGTCCGTCACTCACACATCACATGCATGCATGCTTCGTCTTTTTTATTTTGTTTCTTTCTCATGTTTGACTTTCTTTATATATATACCTTTTATTTTATAGAGTAAATTTTGTTTTTAGTCTCTAACGTTTATATATTTTAACAATTTTAGTCTTAACTTTTCAAAAATTCAAATTTCGTGTCTCACATTTCATTTTCTTTTCAACTTTGATTACAACGTTAACAACCATTTAAAGAGCCGTTAGACTGCCCTTACATGGTCTCCACGTGAAGGTATTTTTGTTATTTTCGTTTGTTTTAAAACAAACGGAAATGACAAAAGTACACCCTCATATGGGGACCACATGAGGGTAGTCTAATGGCTCTTTAAACAACTGTTAACGTTAAGACCAAAATTGAAAAAAAAAATGAAGTGTGAGACACTAAATTGAGATTTTTAAAAAGTTGAGACTAAAATTGTTAAAATATGCAAACGTTAGGGACTAAAAACAAAGTTTACTCTATTTTATATTAACAATATCATCATTAAAACTTATAACTTTTATGTTTATTGTCAACAACCCTTATGTACGTAAGGTGGTACGTACCACAATTCCTTGATCCATGACCACTAGAACCAGGGTGGTGTTTCACGTCTCACGTACAGTAGTACTAACGTGTCTAGTTTCTTTCCCTTTATTTGTTGTCTTTCATTTATCTTTTATGCTTGTGGAAAGCTCCATATATCCGTGATGGCAATCACATCACCATCAGTGGCGAAGCTTGAAAATATCAAATGGGGGGTCGGGAATCTATTTTTTTTTTCCTAACGTCAATTTTTGGGTAACTGGGGGGTCGAAACCGGAGTATATCGAAATTTTCTAACACGAAAATTATATACCCCATATATCGTAAAAAAAAATTCGGGGGGTCAGACGCCCCCTCCGCCCCCTTAAAAGCTGCGCCACTGATCACCATCTGTCCTCCGTTACGGCTAGCCTACTAGTTTAGGTCTAATGTGTCGGGCAACGGAAATTTAGGTTAACTATATCATACGATATTGGGTCTGAAATTATAAATGTCATAAAAATCAGTCAAAATAATAAATTTGTGCCTGATGAAAGTTAGAAATGCGTTGATAGCGAAGTGAATGATAGAAGTGTCATTTAATTCGTCAAATTGTGAGTGTGAACTATTATTAGACAATGAGCTGAGTCATAGGTTGGATCATCTATCCACACAAAGAATATCTCACAAATCAGTAATCACGTACATTGATTGAAAATAATCTAGCAGCAGGTTTTATGACCGGGCCGGGCTGCGAAGTGGTGTATGGAGTCAAACACTCAAACTTGAGATGTATTCCAATTTCCATGTGACCAACCCTTGTCCCCTCCCGCCCATTTTTTTAGTTGAGTAGAGTGGTTTTTGGCTAAAAGATAAGCATTCACAACCCAATATCCATTTACGCATATATATTTTTAATATCTAAATTTTTTAGATTTCTTTTATATTTTTCTACTCTATCCTCAAATTTTGAAAAAAATAACTTAAACACCTTCCCCAACCCCTTCTCCATCCCCATAACCCATCTCCATATATTCAAGAGAAAACCAACTCAATTCTCCAAATTTGATGTTCCATTACTCATTTTCAACTTATTTTATATTAAGAAAATATAATAAAATATAGAGATATATATGAAGAATGAGATGTGGGAGATTTCTAAAAATGATACATTAATTTGAAAAGTAATGTTTTTTAGCTAAGTTATAAAGATGAAGATGAAGAACGGGCTATGAATGCTCTAGACTCTAAACCGATTCGGCTTTGGTCAAACAAAGTCAAAACCCAACCCTAAACATAAATCTTGGATAACAACATTACAAGAAAACGAGGCTAACGCAATTTGAAAAAGTTGCATTAGACCTTAAAAAGGTTGCATTAGGCCTAATGCAACCTTTTATCAGAGGGCTGCATTAGGTGGAGGTGCATTAGATGTAATGCAACTTTTTCGAGGCCTAATGCAACATTTTTTAAAAGAGTTGCATTTACTATTTAAATGCAACCTTTTTAGGTGCAACATTTTTTACATGCTAATACAACTTTTTTTTACATACTAATGCAACTCTTTTTACTTTCAAATGCAACCCTTGGTACACCAAATACAACCTTCGGTACACTTAAATGACCTTTACTACATTCAAATGTAACCATTATTATATATTTATTAGAAAAATGCAACCCCCTTTTACACCAAATGCAACACTTTTTAAGATATAGGTGCAACAAAGGCAACATTTTTTTGGGCAAAATACAATTTTAGAACAATACTATTTGAAACACTAAAATTTCAATTAATATGAAATACTATTTGACTTATACCAACACAATAATAAGACTTATATAATAGATAATCTTATATCATAATTTGTAGCTTAACATATGTCCAAAATAAAGAAAACAAAAAAAAACAACATAATCCAAATAAAATTGTCACATACCATTATAAAATGTAAACATAACCCTCTACACATCTTCAAGATCCAGATCTTGAATTACTTCGATAGACAACCTTTTCATAATATTTTTTAATTTAATCTGCATAGCTTCTAGCTTGGGCTTTTTTCTTTTGATGGTCCTCTTCAATTTCTTTTCTCATTTTTGTTTTTTCAACTTCCAAGCTTGCTTTAAATGATTCCATAAGCCCAACCGGAAGCATGTATTTTTCCTCAACACCATTCATTTTTTCATCATTGTTTTAGTAACGCCTCTTCCATAAAGCCGAAGGTAGCCATGATGTTCCTTGTTCATTACAACCCTAAAGGGTTCGACCAAAGCATTTCCATCACTTGGAGGCTTGTACTTCTTCATTTGTTCCTTCAAAAGTTAAGCACATAAAACATATGGACGGGTTCGGTGATCAACCAAAGGACGTGGACGTATTCGGCCTAGTTAAGCATTAGTTACTAAGTTAACACTTATAACGTAACTAACGGAATTGTCTAACGGAAGTTAACCTTGAAATTCTCGGATGTCACAACATTAGTAAAAGAATTGAAGGATGGTTAGGAAGGGTTGCCTCCTCTGGTCACCAGGTTTGGCTTCATAAGTTCAATTTTGAGATGGCAAGACCTATATGTGAGGGCTAGAATGGCAGGGACTTGAACTGGTCGATGCATCATGGGTTAAAAAAAGAGATGGTCATTGATGGTTTGAAAGTCAGATGTTTTCGTGGATGCTACTTTGTTCATCTTGGCGTTCCTAGCATATGTAGCGCTACGAAAACAATCTCTATATTATCCTTGTTATGTTGTTTCTTTTTGAACTCTGTACTCTTTTTCTTTAGCTTTTTGCTAGTTTTTATAAAAAATTTATTGGTCTTTCAAAAAAAAAACTTGAATATACAAATCAAAAAGATGAATTCAAATTGGTATTACCGAACCTAATTCTCTAGTTAACCAAATCAGTAAAATAAAAATAATTAAGACTGCAAATCAAGTAGCCTAAAACTTTTTTCTAAATTAGTAATTGTTACTTACCTAATTGGAGATTAATTGAAGATTGCACCCAAACTTCTGATGAGAACAAAAGCATTCACAACCTGTTCATTGTCAAAACAATGAAAGAAACAACAATCAAAATCACTTATCTACAAACGAATAAATCATCTAAAACAGGTTTAAACCACCATTAGATCAAAAAAAAATATTCAAATCAGAATTAGAACCATAATTAGAGATTCAGTTACTTGATCAATTTCAAATACCATGTTTCAGTTCATTGATCAATTTCATGCATCAAATATCACATTCAATTGTCAAATTTCATGAGAATAGTAACCTTAGGATTTGCCTCGATCTAACCACTATTATTTATTCAATAAATTGACCCCTCACTTTTTAAATTTGATCAAGCCTCTATGATTTGTTCGAGAAATCGATCCTTTTAGAATTCAAAATTATTGTCACGACTTTGTAGTCTGCAGGTGGAAGCGCATATTAGGGGTGTTCAAAACCGGGTACCCGGACTTTCGGATATCCGAATTTCGGGTACCCGAAAATTTCGGAATTTGGATTTCGGTTTCCAAGTCCAAGTCCGAAATTTCGGATACCCGGAATTCCGGGTATCCGAAATTTCGGACTTGGACTTGGAAAGTTAATCGGATATCCGAAAATGATTTTATTTAAAAAAAAAGACAATAATTTCAAATTTAAATAAACATAAACGTGTTCCCATCTGTTTGTTACCTAAGTTCGAACTAAAAAAAACGACAAAAGAAATAAACATGTTTCAAGTCTTCCAATACAAATCAAATTAACCAAAAAAGAAACATATTAGATAGTATTAATCGCGATATCAAACTTGATCCAACTTTGCTATTAACACAATCTTTCATTCAATTTGGCTTAATGCAATTCAAACTTGATCCACCACCTACACACACAAAAAAAAAGTTAATAATAATACTGCACACACACACAAAAAAATTGGTAAAGATATTCCTAAATTTTGCTGCTGCTAAGTGTTACCTGGGTCCTGGTTGGCTGCTTGGCTGCTTGCTAGCCTGCTGCTTCACTGCCGCTTCTTACTTAAAAAAAAAAAAAAAGTCATATAAATGCTACTATAAATTTCATTTTGTCTTTATGAAAATTTGGTTCATTTCACGCAGGAGCTACGTAACCAACTTTGAGGCCATAGTTACACCTACAAATACAATATAATATTTATTCAATTAAGGACGAAACTAGTAACTAGTTGTCTAGTTTGGCTCAAACAATTCATTTTAGACTAATCAAAATAAATACAAAAGACCTAGTTTTACTCAAGTATTGAATATAAATATATTATAATCTCATAAATGAATTTTATGTACACAAATTCTATGCTAAAATATATAGAGTTATATACCTCAATTGTCGGAAGATTCCTCAACCGTTTCATCAATAAGAATTGTAGGTTGTTCCACGGTTAATTCCTTCAACTCTGTGACATAGTAAGATACACACAAAAGTTGTTCAATTGTAAAAAACTAAAAATATACACAAACAAAGAATATAAAGTTAGTAAAAAACAATAACTAGTAACGTACCTTCTTCCATTTTCTCAATTTCAAGTAATGTGTCGTCAACCGTAATCGGGCTATTAGAAGCACGCAACCAATCTTGTCCACAAACCAAGGCTTCAACCATCCTTGGGGTTAAAGAAGTTCGAAAACAATCAAGCACCCGACCACCGGTGCTAAAAGCCGATTCGGATGCAACGGTAGAAACGGGAATTGAAAGAATATCTTTAGCCATCTTTGCAAGAATAGGGTACCGACATTGTTGTACTTTCCACCATTGTAATATGTCAAACCGTGAGTCCATTGGTTCTCGATCTTCTCCAAGATATTTATCTAATTCACTTTTTCTCGAGGATGTTTGTGAATTTCCCATTGCCATCTCGAACCGTTTACTCATAAGTTGTTCAATGTCGACTACCTCACGATCATCACCCCAAACCTGACTAGAACTAGATGATTGCATCTCAAACTTCCCATCTTTTTTAGGCATAGATTCTTCATATGTATCAAACAATGTACGAATAGTAGAATCCAAAATAGTACCTAAACTCGGCTCTACATACTTTTCATCCACAATCCACCTAATATATTGCCATTTTCGTCTTGGGTCGAGAACCACAGCAATGAATAAAAATTGATTTAACTTAGCAACATCCCCCCAATACTTATAATACTTTGCTTTCATACTAGCTGACATTATCCTCACCGATTCATCAGCATGGTTGCTGTAACTGTCAATCACAATGCCTATCCCGAGTATCTCATGCACATATGCATTGCATGTCACATAACGGGAACCAGAAAACTTTAGTGTTGCATCATAAAAAATCTTCAGAAAAGGCAACAAACTATGGACACCATTCCAATCGGCCTCAGTAATCAAACCTCCGTCACATTTCTTTATCTCTTTCTCCAAACAAGAATCCTTTAACAATAAGTTATAAAAGGCTTTCTTAAACTTAATAGCAGATTCTAGCATCAAAAAAGTGGAGTTCCACCGGGTCTCAACATCCATACAAACCAAACATTTGCTTTCTATTTTCTCTCCTTCAATACAAGTTTTAAATTTTAAAAGCCTAGAGGGAGAAGACCTCACATATTTCACCAAACAACGAATTTTCTTAACTGATTTAGCTAAAGAACTAAGACCATCTTTAACAACTAAATTCAAAATATGAGCAGCACATCTCATATGTAAAAAACCCCTTCCAAGACACCACAATCCCAATGATTAAATACCTTTTTCAAATGTTGAATAGCAACATCATTAGAACTAGCATTATCGACTGTCAGAGTTAAAATATTCTTTAAACCCCACTCAACTAAGCACTTCTCAACGGCTCTCCCAATAAGGACCCCAGAATGGCCAACGATAGGACAAAAATTTATAATTCTTTTATGCAAAACCCAATCATCATCAATGAAATGTGCGGTTAAACACATATAAGACAAGTTTTGACCCGAAGTCCACGTGTCAGTGGTTAAGCATACTTTTGATGACAAATTCTTAAATATATCAACTAATTTCCTTCTTTCATCAATGAATAAACTATAACAATCTCTTGTTATAGTCGCTCGTGAAGGTACAACAAAATGAGGATTTATAACCTTACAAAAAGCCCGAAAACCCTCCCGTTCCACAAAAGAAAAACTTAACTCATCAATCATTAACATTATTACCAAGGCTTTCCTAATTGTTTCTTGGTTAAACTCTCAAAGCGTAGGAACCCCCATGTGTTCAACAGAACCATCATCACTAACACCGGTTTTTGACTCAAGATCAATTAGCTTCTGTCTTTTATCAAGGTTCGGAGGGAATTGTTTACAGGATTTCATGTGATTTTTTAAAGGATTAGTCCCACCCGAGGTTGCACAACCTACTTCTTTATCACAATACTTACATTTTGCTCTATTTTCTACATCATAATCAACAAAATGAGACCACCAAATGGATCTCCTTTTTTTCACACGTGTTACAACAGGAGCTTCACTTACAGAAGGGTTAGATGCCTGTCCACTTGGGGGTTTTCCAGTTTTTTTAGCTCTTTGGTTGTTCTTCTTTGCCTTTGACACCACCTCGTTTTCAGATACGATCTCACAACCATCGGAGTTGCTTGTATTAGGCTTTTTCATTCCAAATCAAATCCAAATAACTCAACTGTTCCAAATCACAAATAAAGAATTAAAGAGTTACAAAACACAGAATTGAAATTGAAACTCTCAAATTGAAATTGAAACTCTCAAACAGCTAGGTAATTACATACAAAACACATATATCATATATTCATCAACTATGAAATTGAAACAGAAGATATATCATATATTCATCAACTATGAAATTAAAATTGAAACGCATACAGTTAAGCAATTACATAGACGGATATGAAATTGAAACGGAAACAACATTACCTTTTGAGTTTTGACGAGAAATTGAGAAGGAGCGGCGAACTGAATGGAGGAGTGGATGGCGGCGGAGTGAAGCTAGAGGGCGGAGGCTGTCTGCTGTAGGGCGGAGGCTGTCTGCTGTAGGGCGGAGGCTGTCTGCCGGAGGGCGAAGGAGGGGCGCCCGGCGCCGTCACCGTCGTCGTGGAGGCTGGAGGGCGGGCGGAGGGCGGGTGGTTGAATGTTGGCGACTGGCGACGAGAAGTCAGGAAAACAAATCGTGAAGTTTGGGGATTGTGGTTGATATCTCACTATAACTTAACCCTAATTCTTATTTTAATATATTTTATATAAAATATATTTTAATTTATTAAAATTTTCGGATATCCGGGTACCCGAAACTTCCGAAATATCTAAAAACTTAATTCCAAGTCCAAGTCCGAAAATTCGGATATCCGAGTTTCGGGTATCCGAAATTCCGGATATCCGAAATTTTCGGAAAATTCGGATACGGAATTTTGGAAAATTCGGATACGGGTTCGGACTCGGATATTTTTTGAACACCCCTAGCGCATATGTGGAAGAATAGGGCTAGCAATCTAGCATGACATGTATAATAAGAGCATGAATATGTGGAAGATCGGAAGAAATAATAAGGCTCGTCCTTGTTTTATTAAAATATAAAGTTAGGTAAACTTTTAATAATATACTTGTAGAGCAATTGATTTAGAAGTAAAGGTCGCAAGTTCAACCCTTTACAAAAGCAATTCTTTTTCTTTTTCTTTGCTTACATTGTAAATTATCTAGCAATTGTTATATGTATTTCTTTTTGTTTAAAAAGGACATATGTAATAAAGTGGTTATGGTTATGGTTTTGCAATGGAACCTTTGTAGTAAAAGTTGTAAGTTTCGATAAAAATTTTGAATACTTCAACAAAAAGGTTGCCAATTTTAATAGAATCGTAACCTTTTAAGAAAAAGGTTGCAATTTTTATTAAAAATTCGCAACATCTGATAAAAAATGTTGCGAATTTCATATAATTTTGCAACTTTTTATGAAAAATGTTGCATTAGATCTTCTAATGCAACCTTTAGGTTCAATGAAGTTGCATTAGAGTCAAATGCAACTCATTTGAAAAAGGTTTCTTTAATAAACTTGCATTAGGCCTATTTTCTAGTAGTGCAAGAAAAAGACTCGGTTTTTAAACTAGAAATTATAAGCAAATTAAATTTGAATAATTTCGTCATATCTCAAACAAAACATATATACCTAGTAAACGAATAACTTGAGAGATAGTTAACCCTGATCTCTACCAAAGAAGTTTTGCTTCTTAGCACTGGGCTACTACCCAAATGGCTTTTCTTCCTTACGTTATTTTTCTCTCATTTTCCCGCCCAAAACATTAAACTTGTTTTAATAATAATAATAAAAAAACGACCCAATTTGTAGTTTGGCTAACACTAAGACCCTGTTTGGTATGCAGGAATAGGACCATGAATGGAATGGACATTTGTGGGAGAATGAAAAATAGAGTGTTTGGTTGTATGAAGGAATGGAACA
Source organism: Deinandra increscens subsp. villosa (assembly GCA_039602395.1). NCBI lineage: Eukaryota > Viridiplantae > Streptophyta > Magnoliopsida > Asterales > Asteraceae > Deinandra > Deinandra increscens. Next base: position 39,598,226 of record JBCNJP010000027.1, read on the forward strand.
ACCCATTCTAAACGGAATAAAATCAGGTCCAACTCATTCCTTCCCACCACCACCACCCCCCCTGTTTTTTTTCCATTCCTTCCCCTTTCCCTCGCTATTTTCCCTTGGCGGATAAAAGACTGCGAATTTTTTTCAATCCATATGCGTCTAAACAACCTCAGCGATATTCTTCAACTAATTGTGATTCGATTTGCCGATTTTCTCTACGACGATGATTTTTCGTATCCTCTAAACAAGAAACTGATTACAATCGCAACTTGTAAATCAAGTGGTTTCCTTCATAATTGCAAAATACAGTTCGAAGTCACCATCTTCTAAGAACAACAGGTACTTTATTTGTCGATTGTTTGGTGTTTTGTTTATTATTAATCGTGTCCTAATTGTGAAATTGGGTTTCTGTGGTGAACAGGCTGTAACTGCATCCTATTATCAGGCAAAGATCTCAGGGAAAAAGTTAAGAATATAATCATCCTTAATGACAATGAAAGTTTGCTTTTATGATAGTTCTGCTTGTATATACATATGTTGCTTTTTATTTTTGACTTTGCCTAGGGTTTCTTGTTGTACAAACCAACCATCCAACATAGATATGTATTTTGTCTTCCTTTTTTGTTATAAAACATCCTAAAAATGATTTTGAAGTAAAGAACAGTTTCTTGTTATCCGTACAAAGATTTGGGTGCCAATTTTGTATGAGGTATACCTAATGGGCCTCTAGCAAATCTCTATTGAAATTGCTTGTTTTAAGCAACTAATGTTTATACTTGAAACTTTTCATCGATCCAACCATGAGCTTAATTCAGCAGCATATGTTATTTAGATAGTTTTGGTGTATCAATTTCTTGTATACATCCTTATTTTCAGATCATTGATTTCCGAGTGCAAAAGAAGAATACACACACACAACTAACTGCTAGAAATTAAACCTCATATCAGTTTTCAATATTTTTTTTCATTTGCATTATAAGTTTAACTTGCTAAGTTTGTAAGAGGGCGTGAAGATTGATGTTATTTAACATATAAATTTCAGTTCATTATACAGAAAGTGGGTTATTTCGGGTTACATTTTGCCTCTAACGGGTCAACCTATGTCCTAATTAAATGTCAGGTGCTTGAGTTTTGCAATGTAAAAAGAATAATGGTTATGCATATGTTTATGGTACATATGTGCATACACAAGAGAAACTTTTTTGTAGTGTTTTGCAATGGAAAAATTAATAATTTGTTATGATAGTGTAGACCTGTAGTAATACATTATATAAGTTAGGAGTTAGAAAGAACCTAAAAAACAATAGAAAGTTGTTAGTATGGTGAAGACTCTGTAATCACCATAGTGTAAAAAAAACAATTATTCATTCTTGTTTTTTCAAGTCAGGTAACTCTTATGAATGAGATCTAAGATTTTGTAAAAAAAAATCCAAAGATTCGATAGCACATAGGAGCATCAAGTTATCAAATGCCAAACCTTGATTGTATGTGGTTGCCTCTTATGTTTCTTGATGGGAAATTCTGATCATTAGCTAACAGGAAACCACAATCAAAAGGTAAGAAAGTGTGCTAAAATCTTTAAGATGCCCAAGTGATCCTTTATAACCTTCTAATTTTGAACATTGACATGAAACTTCTAATTAAGTTAATTTTCATTCGAGTTGAAACAACAATGAAAATCTAATGCTTTCTAAATACTTAAATGCCATTCTTACCAATACTCCAAGTCAACCTATTTTTGTTATTCCCACTTTAATCATGCATTCTTCACCTGTAAATCCTCTTGAGAAAAGAGCAAAACATGTATAAGCCTCAAATAAATATTGGAACACCAAAATTTAAACACCTTTTAAGCTAAAAGAAAAATACAACCAAAACAAACAACAAACAGCCTCATTATTTGCTACTGAAACACGGACACAAAACACAACCAACTGAAACTATTACAGAACTGTTTTTATCGATATGAGACACATTTTATTTAAGAAACCGCGATAAGGCCTAAAATCGTGGCTACATGAGAAAATTTTCTAAACATTCTAAAGTAAAGGCGTATCATTATATATCCCGCACACATCAAATTGAGGACCTAAACCCATCAACACATTCAATACATCTTCTAGAGAAATTTGAGATAAAGTAGAAACAATAAAAGGTAACTTACATTATCTTGATGAAGATCCTACTAAGACTTGATCAACAAATACAACATCAAAAGAGGGCCAGTTGAACAACACATACAGAGCAACAAAAGAACAAAGTATATACGTACAAATGGCATGGAAACGATAAAAAATGTGTCTGGTAAGGAAAGATCCATATACAGTGACATCAAATGCACCTGGATAATTAAACGAATAGTCGAATACACATGTAATGATATGAACACAATGTAACTTATTGAAGGTTTTCAAAGATGTGAAACTAAATTTGTTTACCTGCAAGTGTGTCCTCAAAACAGTGATTTCGCTCATGGTGAGATGTGAAAATCTGCACATTATGACCACGGGATGCAAGTTCTAATGTTGCATTCAGTTTGAACCATTTCCTTTTTCTGTTGTATATCTTTAATTGGTTTGTTGTTTATCAAGCAAGCGCTCCCCTTGACCTGTTTTAAAAGAAATGGAAGAATACACCAGTTACACAACATTTAGGTATAAAACTAAAGTGACTTACAACATGTAGGAGTTCAAATTCAGGTTTCGGTTTGTTTTTGCTCTACATGAATTTAATTAAGCCCTGGCTTACAATATATGTCCCCAAATCAGTGTACAGAACATCTTTTTTCATCCTCATCCCCAAACCGTAAACTAAACGCACCATTGAGCATCATCACCAACCTCTCTCTAGACCTTTACTATAAAAAATCCATTAAAAATTATAAAAATAAACCGATGTTATACACTTTCCACAACATTATATGCGGAATTAGATCTGTAACACATATACGAAAATGAAAACCCTAATATACAGGTCGCTTCAACTTCATACCAGAGCAAAACAAATAAACACATCGGTATTCGAAATAAAAAAAATTGGGGCATAATCTTACCGAGTGGATTTCTTCCCACCGTGGAAACCCAGTAGAAGTGAGGATATGCAGGTATGAGATTGGAGAGAGAGATCGAATCTTGAAGCAAATATGAGATTGGAGAGAGAGATGGGTCGAAATATTGAAACAACCTGAAACCCTAGATAATATCCTTGTTAAGCAACGTACACACCATGGCGATGAGGTATTTGAAAAAAAATTACCAGGACATGAAATTGAAACCGTCGTTTGTTTGAGAAAGATCGACATTATCAAGACGTGCAATTGGCGACATCATTACCCGTAGATACTCGAACCCCCAAAATTGATTTGATTAGCTTCAGTTTACTCACCCCGGATCTATCCTCTTCCTCCTCAAGATCGATCCATTGTGAGTTCCCATCTGTGTGTGTAAAGGAAACCGGAAGACAGGGGATGAGGGTATGGTAGGGTGGAGTACACGTCTGGTGAAGTTATCTTCCCACACCACTATACCTCAATAGGAAAGGACATAAATACCCATTATTTCTTTCTTAACGGAAATAAACGAACGGCAATATAAAGAAACGGTAAAAACTATTCACCAAAACACCAACATGAGTAAAGAGGCTTAAATGTCTTGTACATTGTGTTGGGGAGGAGGTACATTCCACCATGAACTATTTATGGAGTTCCTTATTGTTAATAGGGGGTAATATTGTAGGATCGTTAAAAGTTAAAGTTAAACTAAAACAAAGCCCTTTACTTGCAAATATAACCCTGCGGAATTAAAGTTATATTTCACTTTACTCAAGCAATATTAAGTTCTTGTGTATAACGTAAAAGCTTGATTTGCAGAGATATAGTAACACCAAAGTATCAAATACTCGGCACTATTTGCATTAACTCGAAGCTACACTATTACAAGTTGTTCAAGAACTGATAACAACAAAGATAATCGTGATGTGTAAACTAGAGCTAACTAAGCTATATATAGTGCTGATGAGATCAATGACAACCATTGATCTCATGCGATCTAATCTAGACCGTAAACTAAAAAGTCAAATACAAACTACCAAAAGAATAAACACCGACAATTGGAATATCTTGCGTGTTTGCAGCACCATACTACTTTAGGAGAGCGACTTGAATCAGATATAGAAGCATACAAGAAGCTTTTGCAGGATTGGACTTGCTGAAAAGACATCTCAGGAAAAGTCCGGTTGAACTCATTATCTGGTGGATAATAGAGTTCACCCGGAATATTTGCTAAGGGACAAAACTGCTTCTTTCCGCTTGAACTGCCAGTTCCGCTTGAAGTAAGAATTCCACTTCAACTTCAACTTCAGCCGGAACTATACAAAATTGGTATTCAACCGGAAATCTTCCAAGCGTAATATTCCTTACAATCTCCCCCTAAGCTGATGCTGTCAAATTATTCTTCAACTTCAATGTTTATCTTCAAAAACTGACTACTTCAATGTTTATCTTAAAAAACTGACTTGTACCCAAAAATTTTCTTCTCCTTGACCTACTTGTCAAAGAACTTAACCCCTGCATTTACATCCTTTGAGAGAACACTCATGCTGGTCATGGTGACCTTAACATGTTGCGGAGCTTCCCAATCTTGTTCATTCCACTGATCTTGAACATTAATTGCTTCATGGGTTGTGAAACTGCTATCTGTCCTGTGTACATAGAAGAGTTTTTCTTCTTCTTCCCAAATCACAAATTTTATCGGACTGGTTGTCTTTTCTTCATGATCTTCATCAACTTGAGTTTCAGAGAACAATCCATGCTCGAGCACTTTTGGTTCTATGCTCATTCTCAGCAGGAGCTCAGCTCTGGACAAACTCATTATCCCTTGGAATTTGGCATAGATATCCGATAGTTGGGAGATGTCAAGCATTCTGGTGGCAAGATGAGCATTCACTACTCTGGTGATCCCACTTAGGCACTAGAATTTGAAGTCAAAGGTGTCTTCATTAACTGTCCACCCAACAATTTTGTTTTGCCTGGGTGGGCCTTTCTTCCTTAGCCTTTGTTCTCTCTTTCTTTTGTGATGCAGCAGTCTTCTTTTTCTCATTTTGTTTTCCTCATTAGAATCATCAGTTGATTCTATTTCTTTTGGAGCTTTGCCCTTTGAGGATTGAGAGGAAGGATCGGGCTGAACTTCAGTAGGTTTGATGGTGGTGGCAGAAGGTTCTTTGAAGGTGAGTGGAGGTAGGGAAGTTTGTGTTGGTGGTCTATCAGCTTCTGGTGTAGGCTTTGAAGGTGGAGTAGGAGGGAAGATATCAGAGAAATCCATGGTAGTTGGAGGCTTTTTCTTGAGGGGAGCAATGGGAGTAAAATTATCTGTTCTGTACTTGGGATTGGCAAGTTTGGTGGCAACTTTCTTGGAGATGGAGGGAGGGTTGTAGGGTGTGATGGCAAGTGACTGTAAGATAGATGGAATTGTTGTGGGCATAGGGTTTGGGTTATAAGTGAAAGAAGGTGGAGGTTGTACATCTGCAATGTCAGAAAATTCAGGTTTAACATTTACAGTTGTTGTACCTGAGATGAGCTCTGATGGTGAGGGCATCACCAAATTAAGATTGACAGCAGAAATTTCTCCTTTAAGCTTATGAAAAATTGAATCTATCAAGCTGCAAAGTCCCCTAACTTGCATCTAAGCTACCTCTTCCTCTGTCTTCAAATTTCTGACCACAAGTGCCCTTTGTATCTTTTTCAGTAGGATGTAATTCTCTTCATTCTTTGTCAACCTGGTAGGCAATTGAGAAGCAATCGAAATCAACTTCTGCCTATCAGTTTCAGTCACTGCTTCTAGATCATAATCCTTTAATCTCCAGTTGAAAGACCTAGTCTTTGCCTCTTAAAGTAAGTTCTCAAACACACTGTTTTGCAGATACAGATCATATTCCTCTTGTAGTTCTTTGGCAAGCCTCTCATCCTCTGCTGCCCTTTTGGCATCTTCTACCATCTTCACTATAGCCTCAGCTTCAGGAGTTTGAGTTACCTGTTAAATACTTTTAGCAATGTCAGCTTGAATAGGTCCTTCAGTTTGAATTGGCTCAGTGCTCCTTAAAGCTATCAGAGTTGCTGCTATATCCTCTGCTCCTTCACTTCCTTGCTCTTCCGGTTGAACACTCAGCTCAGCTACCACTTGAACTTCCGGTTGAAACTTCCGCTTGAACAAGAATTTGACCTTCAGTCACCACCGGAGGTTGGGTGACTTCAGGTTCTTTGTCAGCAATCTCCAGCACCTCTATGCCTTCTTCTTCACCTATCAAGTTTTCGTCTCATCCTTCAGCCAATGTAGCAACTGCAACAGTTGCAGTTCTCTTCAACATCAAATGCTGCCTTGCTGGTGGAGGCAATATTTCCTACCACTTGATCACTGGCTCTTTCAGCCGGAAAAATGACATCTTTAAGGAGTGTCTTGATCATGTTGATGTGCTCAGGGAGAGCACCAGCAATCAGCATAGATGATTGTATAAGCTCAGTGAGGTTGGGGTCCTCAAAAGGAGAAATAGCAATCAGTTGACTGCATTTCATGTTCACCCAACTTTCTTCAACAGAGAAGGGGTTGAAACCAATTCTTTCACAGGCTGTGGCTCTAACTTCAGCCGGTATCCTTTCCACTTCTTCAATCTCTGAAATAACAGGCCTTGAGGGTATCTTCTCCCCCAATTTGACAGTATCAGCTTCATCAGCAATAACAGCTTCATCAACTTCTCTGACAGGGTTTGAAGGACCTGCTTCAATATGAGTGGGATCAGCCTGCACCAAATGAGCAACAGTTGAATTCAAAGTATCAACCTGTGCTTGGAGTGAAAGGTACAATTTCGTCAATTCAGGTAGTATATAACTGTCCTCAACTGGCTTTTTGCCAGCATCCTTGGACAAAACCAAACTATCAATCCTAGATTCATCAGCATTGGTACCCACGGCTTCTTGGCACCTGGGATTCTCTTCATCTGTTTCAGCAACCCTTGGTTCCAATAAAGGACTTCCGGGTTTCGATTCAGAGAAAATTGCCGCAAATTGGGTCTTATTGATGTTACTGCTGACACCAAGATCCAGTGGGGATCCTTGGGCAGCAGCAGCCCGTTTTATATGAATCTCTTCCTGACTCCTGAGATTCACCTCCGGTGAGGAGTGTGGGTACAGTGCTATAGGGTTCTGGCCTATCAGGATGTTCTCATGTAATGAGGTAGGTGAGTTAATAACACCTTCATCTAGGCCAAGATTGAGAGCACTGTCACTCCTAGGTGACAGGGGTTGTAGGGGTGAAAAATGTTCAGATGGGGAAGGTACATCTGCTTCTAATGACTCCCCCTCAACTGAAGGTTCATCCCTAAGAGAAAATCCCACTTTGACCAGTTTCCGTTTAGGCTTTTTGCCTTGGACGGGGTTAGAAGCTTCGGGTTGGTTGGTGGTACTAGGTGGAGGAGACCCAGTGACCACATTTCTCTGTCTTTTGAATATGACAGGAGGTGAGTTGGATGAGGAGGTGGTAGTAGTAGTGTTTGTGGAAGCTTTCCTCTTTTTGGATTGAAAGGTTTTGATAGTAGAGGAAGCTGGGACGGATGTGGGATCAGAGGCTGTTGGATTTACAGCTCTGTCATCTTGAGCTTGGGGCTCAGTTGCTGCTACAGTTTCCGGTTGAACCTCTGCAGTAGCAGGTTCATCGGGAAATTGCCTTAGAATTGGTAAGGGATAGTCAGTGTCCCTTCCAAGAAATGCAGACTTGTTTAAAGCAAGGTTTGAACAAAGTTTTCTCATTAAGAAGTTTTTGGTGCAAAATTGTACCAAGCCAAACAACTTGGGGGTACTCTTCTTTGAGAATGTAAGTTAAAAATCTGGGGTACAGGTAGATGTATTCAGGTTGGACATTTGATTTTACGGCTTGAAAAATGAGTTTGGAAAAATTAAAGTTTTCACTTTTTACCACAGCATAGAAGGCGGAGGCCTGTTCACTGGCCAGTTCGTCGAATCCACCCTTCTTTGGAGATAGGCACACCAAAATTGTGTGAGCCAAAAACCTCCATTTGTATGGTAACTGCCCCTTCTTGATGGTTTTGCTCTGCAGGGAACCACCATATCCAAGATCTCTGAATAGACGGAGATATTTCTTGTGATTGACCACTTCGTATCCACCTCCATCCCTTAACTTCAACAATTTCCGCACCTTTGCTTCATCAATTTCCACTTCTTTCCCCTGAACAGTTGACACAATTTTATCACTACCATTTTCGCCTTCGGTAACCCTAGCATGAAACCAAAAGTCTTCCATCACTTCTTCGAAAATTTCGGCTTCAACAGTGAGCGCATGATGAAGATGAGATCTTTTGATGAAATCTATCATGCCGTTGTAGATATCAGTTTTGCTTGGTGGTTCTAGGTATGCCACCAGGTTATGCTCTACAGGGAACTTGGAATCACCGATTGGCTTCTTGCCACCCGCCTTTGCTTTGGGAGCCATTGTTGATACAAGTTTGGAGAGTATTGACGGTTAATCGGAAAGTTTATCGGAGAGGGTTTGAGAGAAATTTGGGAGTAATTTCTAAGTGGGGTTGAGAGAAATGGGAAAAATGACGGTAAATTAGGGCTTTTTACCTTTTCGATGATGACGTGGAGGAGAGAGAATTGAAACAGACGGTTCAGTAACTGATGGGACAGATGCTTTATGGGTTATACGGTACAACAGGTTAAAGCATGTCTTTATCCAAAAGTAAATTTACTGAAACCTCGGATTTTAAACAGTTAAAAACTTAATGGGTAAATAAATGTATATCCGCTTAGAAAATTGTGCCTTCCGGGTAATTAATTGAGACTTTGACTTTGTTGACCCGGAAGTTCAGGTGGAACCCATTTTCTCCTTTATTTTAAGAAATAAAATTCTTTCGTCTGAACATCAAGCGGACATATTTTCTGCTTGAAAGAATTGTTTTCAAATTAATTTTCCACATCATATTTAAAGCATATTTCCGGTTGAAGTTCACCCGGTGAATTTCAAAAGTTGTTTTCTCAGGTTGTACCTGAACTTGAACTGGAAATCCAAAACACATGATTTTTTAAAATTTGTGTTAATTATCCATAGTTTTAACAGCCGTTATTGACTATGAACTGAAATGTTGTCTAATTAACACTAGAGATTTTCATTTTCTTTTTCTTTTTGTATCAAGAGACGGGCTCTTGAGCACATGCCTCTCTTTTATTAAAATTGTAAAAAGTCTTATTCAAAGTTCATCATCCCAATGGCTGTGATGAGGTAGAAGAATCTTGCCTCATCAAAGGCTTTTGTAAACAGATCTGCCAATTGATGATCAGTGTGAACTTTGAATAGTTTGATTAAATGCTTTTCTGCACAATCTCTAATAAAATGATACCTTATGTCAATGTGTTTGGTTTTGGAGTGCTTCACTGGATTGTTGATAATTGAAATGGCATTGTTGTTGTCTGCAAGAATGAGAGTTTCCATGAATGTGATCCCATAGTCAAGCATTTTATTTTGGATCCAAAGGACTTGGCTACAACAACTTGAAGCGGCAATATACTCAGCTTCTGCAGTAGAAGTGGAAATACAAGTTTGCTTCTTGCATTGCCAAGAGACAAGTCTTTGTCCTAGGAATTGACATCCACCTGAAGTTGATTTCTTATCAATGTCACAACCAACATAATCACTATCTGTGAATGCTCTGAAGGAGAAATCAGAGTTCTTAGGATACCACAAACCCAGTTTTGGTTGCCCCTTCAGATACTTGAAGATCCTCTTAACGGCTAGCATAGTGACTCCTTTGGTGAGGACTGATATCTCGCACATAAGCAAACACTGAACATGATATCAGGTCTGCTAGCAGTGAGATACATCAGAGAGCCTATCATAGCTCTGTACAAGTGCACATCCACTGGCTTGCCATTTAAGTCATTGGTTAACTTGTGGGAAGTGGAGATGGGAGTTTTGGCACTTGAGCAAGTTAGCATGTCAAATATCTTCAGCATGTCTTGGATGTACTTTGATTGGTTCAGAAAGATACCATCTGCAGTTTGCTTCACTTGCAGCCCTAAGAAGAATGTTAATTCTCCCATGGAGCTCATTTCAAATTTAGACTGCATCAAAGTTTCAAACTCCTTGCACAAGACAATATTAGAGGAACCAAAAATAATATCATCAACATAAATTTGTACCATCAACATATCATTACCAACAGTTTTAACAAAAAGTGTTTTGTCAATAGCCCCTCTTCTGTAGCCATTCTTTATAAGGTAGGTAGAAAGAGTTTCATACCAGGTTCTAGGTGCTTGTTTGAGACCATACAAAGCTTTGATTAGCTTGCACACCTTGTTAGGATGGTGAGGGTCTTCAAAACCAGGAGGTTGGTTGACATATACTTCTTGTTACAGGAGGCCATATAGGAAAGCACTTTTGACATCCATTTAAAATACTTGGAAGTCTTTGAATGCAGCATAGGCTAAGAAGATTCTGATTGCTTCTAACCTGGCTACTGGTGCAAACACTTCATCGTAATCAATGCCTTCTTCCTGTACATAGCCTTGCACAACCAATCTTGCTTTGTTCCTTAAGACAATTCCCATATCATCTTTCTTGTTTCTGAAAACCCACTTTGTTCTAAATGGTTCTGCTCCATCAGGCAGATCTACCAATTCCCAAACCTTTTGCTTGTTGATCTGAAATAGTTCTTCCTGCATTGCCTCTACCCAGCCGTTGTCTTCCAAGGCATCTGCTACCTTCTTGGGTACTTCTTGAGACAAAAATGTAGCATGCAAACAAATGTTTGCATTTGCAGATCTACTTCTTGTCAACACAGGAGCTGAAGCTTCTCCAATAATATTTCCTGCTGGATGATCTCTGTTGATTCTTCTATCAAGAAACATAGGAAATTCATGGCTTCTTCCGTTTGAGGGTATGTTGAGCTGAGGAAGTCTGTGATCAAACACAACAGTTTCAAATTGTGACACATGATCTGAGACTCCAACTGATTCATGAGAATTGATGTCTGAATTGTAGGTCAGATGCTCTAAACTAAGCTCATTTGATGTGCTATCATTTGAATTTTCAGCTTCATTTAACCCAGATTCAGTATTCTCTTCAGTTTCTGAAATTGAGTTTTCCGGTTGAACTTGAACCGGAAAAACTGGTTCAGCCTGAACTTCGACCGGAACAATTTCTTCTTCAATTTGAATTATTTCAGTCAGTTTCTTGTCATTTCTTGGGAATATAGGTTGAGAACTCATGGAAGAGAAAAAGATTGGCTTCTCATTTGCAGTTTGATTACTCTTCCAATGCTCATCAGCAGACCTATGAGAATTTTGTTCCTGCACTAAAGAGCTTACAGGCTTATCAACAGTTATGTTAAAAGCAGTAGTTAGTGCATCAATATCAAATAACCAACTAGGCTGAGACTTAAAATTGTTGGGAGATTTTTCATTGAACGATACATTTATGGTTTCCTCAACAATCTTAGTTCTCTTGTTGTATACTCTGTATGCTTTTGACACACCAGAGTATCCAACAAAATAACCTTCATCTGCCTTTTCAGCAAATTTGGGCAAAGATTCATTGGTTATTAAGATAGTGACAGGACAACCAAATGGCTTAAAGAAGTAGATATTTGGCTTCCTTTTTCTCCAAAGCTCATAAGGTGTTTTATTCTTTCCCTTGACAATTAAGATCCTATTTTGGACATAACAGGCAGTGTTTACTGCTTTTGCCCAAAATATCACAGGGAGCTTGGAGTCTGCTAACATGGATCTAGCAGCTTCAATCAGTGTCCTATTTCTCCTTTCAGCAACACCGTTTTGCTGTGGAGTTCTAGGAGCACTAAATTGTCTCACAATTCCCTTCTCCTCACAAAATGAATTCAGAACATGATTTTTGAATTTTGTGCCATTGTCACATCTGATTGTTTTGACCTTGAGATTTGATTGATTTTCTAAATTAATTACAAGAGTTTTCAGCAATTCAGCAGTTTCATCTTTTGTTTTGAGAAAGAAAACCCAAGTATATCTTGAAAAATCATCAATTATCACAAAACAGTATGATCTTTTTCCTAAACTCATTACTCTAGTTGGACCAAATAAATCCATGTGTAAAAGCTCTAGAGGTTTTGAAATAGAAGACTCAACTTTTGGCTTAAAGGAGGTTCTGTGTTGCTTGCTCTTGAGACATGGCACACAGTTTTCAGAACATGCAAAATGCTTGTTAGGAAGACCCTTAACCAAGCCAAGATTCACAATTCTGTTCATGTTTTTGTAGTTCACATGACCTAACCTTCTATGCCACAGATCAGATTCGTCAACTGAGGCTTTGGATACAAAGCAAGCAGTGCCACATGAGGGTGTAGCAACTGACATATCCAAAATGTATAATCCATCTCTCCTGGGTGCCTTAAGCATTATTAGTTCATCAGGAATTTTGACACCAGGTTTGAGGACTATGGCCTCTTTCTCATTTAAACATTAAATTCAAATTCTTGTCACACATTTGTGAGACACTAAGCAGGTTGAAATTTAATATATCAACAAAATTGACTCTGTCAAATTTTACCAATCCATTTGTCACATCACCTTGTGCTGTGATATGGCCTTTTGTGCTTCCAAAGGCAACTGGTCCTCCATTGATTCTTTTTGTGTTTTCCAGAATGTGCTTATTCCCTGTCATGTGGCAAGTGCATCCACTGTCAACTACCCATAGGCTATTTTGGCCTTTATTCTGCACCTGCACATATCTGAATTGATTAATTTCTATAGGGGACCCAAGCCTGAGTGGTCTTGGGTCTGCCATAAGCAGCATTATACTTATACTCCTTGAGTACTAAAGTATTTGAAAACTGGAGCTTCATTGAGTAGATCATCATTGTCAAAACTGAAGTTCTCATATTGAGTACTTGTTTGACTAGACCTTTCACCTTTGGTGTTCTTTCTCTCAGCAATTTTTCTATCCCTATATTCTTTAAACTTCCTTTGCTTGTTGGTTAATTTCTTAAATTTTTCATTTTCTTGGTTGACCAACTTAGTTCTCTCAGGTGATTTTGAAAATCTTTGTGGAAAGTGTTGATTTTGATTTGAACTCTCCCCCTGAATGGAACACAGTGATTTCCACTTGAACTTTTAGCAAAGAATTTTTCAGATTGGTTAGATTTGCTGTTTCTTGAAAAGTTTTCTCTAAAGGTAATCTTTCCTCTAGAAGGATTTCTTCTTCCTTGAGCTTCAAAATGCTCAAACCCATCAGCAAAATGTACATGTGGTCTCTGCTTTGGAGCAGTAGCTGATCTGGGTTGAGTTTTGTTTTCCGGTTGAACATGAGTTCGATCGAAAAAATGTTCCGCCTGAACTTCAGCCGGAAAACGATTTTGCTTTAAAACAGAGAAACTTCCATTTCTGTCATTACCAATTAAGACCCTGTTGGAATCAGATCCAAAATGCTTCAAAGTGTGGTTTTTTACAGGTGAAATTCTTCCTGTGATTTTCTTTTGAAAGTCAGCCTTTGGTTTCAAGACAGGTTTTGGTATCAAAAATGGTTTAACTTTACTCATTGGGTTAAACTGGCAAACAGCAGCTAGGTGACCTTGTTCACCACAGCACATACATTCAACAACTTTGGTTTCAAACTTTCTGGGAGACTCAAGTTTGGTTATTTGGTTGAAATTTAGTTGACCAAGCCTTTGAGTTTGACTTCCCTTTGGTTTGACTTCCCTTTGGTTTCTCAGGTTGCTTTCCTCCAACTTTTGAATCCTTAGGTTCATAAACAGTTGGTGGAGGAACAACAATTGATGGTCTCAAAATGTTTGATTGGTCAACTAAAGCAGATGAGCTTGCAACAGTGACTTCAGTTTTCTTAGACTCAACAGTATTTTCAGAACTTGACTGTGATGAAATGTCATCAACTGTGAGACTAACTTTGCATTCAGATTTTAAAGCACCAATTGGTTTGATTACAGGTGAGTATTCAATTGGTGGTTCAACACAATTATATCCAACACCTGCTTTACCATACATCCCTCCCATCCACAGTTTCTCAGCCTTTTTATTTGCTGCTTAGAATTTATCACAAGTAAAGAAAGCATCTATCAGTTTGATCTCAAGAACATCAACCTCAGCCTTAGCATATTTGGTTTCGTTTCTTGACTTCACAAGC
>JBCNJP010000027.1:39612884-39727066 GCA_039602395.1 Deinandra increscens subsp. villosa
ATACATAGTTTCGCTGGACAGTTTCGCCCAGAGAACATGACAGTTTCGCTGGTCGCGAAAAACTTACAGATCAGCCTAAAAATCACTCTAACGGCTTCCATATTTCACATAACTCATTATCTAGCATACATAGGCATTTACCAACATCAATCAACAAGTTTTAACACCTTATTCATGCATTTTCATCATCAAATCACCAAAATACATTTAAAACCCTAAAGTGACCAAAATAGCATAAATCTCTATCATGGTTGGATTTCAAACGTAAAGTTGCAAACTTTATGATGGATCTAGCATTCCTAAGCATTCCTACAGAAGATCTAACAATATCATGAAGGTTTAGGCATGCTTTATGAAGAAACACATAGAAAACACATAGAAATGGCATAAAGGAAGGTTTTGGGACTCACGATTCGATCAAGGAATCGAATGGATGTTGTCTTGAGGCTGAGATCTTGGTTCTCTTGATGGTTTTCGGCTGACCAGATCTCCAGAGAAGAGTGTGTGTGTTTTTGTGTAAATGAGGCAAATAGGAGAACTAGGGTTTATTAAGATTATTTATATCAGAGGCTAGTTTCGCTGGCCAGGCGAAACTAGCTCTGGTCACGTTTTAACTGATTAACTTAGCTGGCTACCGGGCGACACTACAGTTTCGCCCGGTAGTTTCGCTGGCTGCACAACTTAGGCAATTTTCACATAATCAAGGAATTACAATTTGTCACGCTATTCATAATATTAAATCATGCGTTTAAATCACATTGCACATAATGACATTAATAAATGAACACATAGCACATATGGGCGGGTTTGGTGATCAACCAAAGGTCGTGGACGTATTCGGCCTAGTTATGCATTAGTTACTAAGTTAATACTTATAACATAACTAACGGAAGTAAACCTTGAAATTCTCGGATGTCACATCATCCCCTTGTAATTGGAATTTTCGTCCCGAAAATTATTCTTGCGTCGTAGCATTCGCAGCATCAGCTGTCGTTGCTGGGGAAAGAAAGCAAAAGTTTTAGGGTCGTCACACCAATCCTGCAAAAGCTTCTTGTATGCTTCTATATCTGATTCAAGCCGCTCTCCTAAAGTAGTATGGTGCTGCAAACACGCAAGATATTCCAATTGCCGGTGTTTATTCTTTTGGTAGTTTGTATTTGACTTTTTAGTTTACGGTCTAGATTAGATCGCATGAGATCAATGGTTGTCATTGATCTCATCAGCACTATATATAGCTTAGTTAGCTCTAGTTTACACATCACGATTATCTTTGTTGTTATCAGTTCTTGAACAACTTGTAATAGTGTAGCTTCGAGTTAATGCAAATAGTGCCGAGTATTTGATACTTTGGTGTTACTATATCTCTGCAAATCAAGCTTTTACGTTATACACAAGAACTTAATATTGCTTGAGTAAAGTGAAATATAACTTTAATTCCGCAGGGTTATATTTGCAAGTAAAGGGCTTTGTTTTAGTTTAACTCTAACTTTTAACGATCCTACAATATTACCCCCTATTAACAATAAGGAACTCCATAAATAGTTCATGGTGGAATGTACCTCCTCCCCAACACAATGTACAAGACATTTAAGCCTCTTTACTCATGTTGGTGTTTTGGTGAATAGTTTTTACCGTTTCTTTATATTGGCCTTCGTTTATTTCCGTTAAGAAATAAATAATGGGTATTTATGTCCTTTCCTATAGAGGTATAGTGGTGTGGGAAGATAACTTCACCAGACGTGTACTCCACCCTACCATACCCTCATCCCCAGTCTTCCGGTTTCCTTTACACACACAGATGGGAACTCACAATGGATCGATCTTGAGGAGGAAGAGGATAGATCCGGGGTGAGTAAACTGAAGCTAATCAAATCAATTTTGGGGGTTCGAGTATCTACGGGTAATGATGTCGCCAATTGCACGTCTTGATAATGTCGATCTTTCTCAAACAAACGCCGGTTTCGATTTCATGTCCTGGTAATTTTTTTCAAATCCCTCATCGCCATGGTGTGTACGTTGCTTAACAAGGATATTATCTAGGGTTTCAGGTTGTTTCAATATTTCGACCCATCTCTCTCTCCAATCTCATATTTGCTTCAAGATTCGATCTCTCTCTCCAATCTCATACCTGCATATCCTCACTTCTACTGGGTTTCCACGGTGGGAAGAAATCCACTCGGTAAGATTATGCCCTAATTTTTTTTATTTCGAATACCGATGTGTTTATTTGTTTTGCTCTGGTATGAAGTTGAAGCGACCTGTATATTAGGGCTTTCATTTTCGTATATGTGTTACAGATCTAATTCCGCATATAATGTTGTGGAAAGTGTATAACATCGGTTTATTTTTATAATTTTTAATGGATTTTTTACAGTAAAGGTCTAGAGAGAGGTTGGTGATGATGCTCAATGGTGTGTTTAGTTTACGGTTTGGGGATGAGGATGAAAAAAGATGTTTTGTACACTGATTTGGGGACATATATTGTAAGCCAGGGCTTAATTAAATTCATGTAGAGCAAAAACAAACCGAAACCTGAATTTGAACTCCTACATGTTGTAAGTCACTTTAGTTTTATACCTAAATGTTGTGTAACTGGTGTATTCTTCCATTTCTTTTAAAACAGGTCAAGGGGAGCGCTTGCTTGATAAACAACAAACCAATTAAAGATGTACAACAGAAAAAGGAAATGGTTCAAACTGACTACAACATTAGAACTTGCATCCCGTGGTCATAATGTGCAGATTTTCACATCTCACCATGAGCGAAATCACTGTTTTGAGGACACACTTGCAGGTAAACAAATTTAGTTTCACATCTTTGAAAACCTTCAATAAGTTACATTGTTTTCATATCATTACATGTGTATTCGACTATTCGTTTAATTATCCAGGTGCATTTGATGTCACTGTATATGGATCTTTCCTTACCAGACACATTTTTTATCGTTTCCATGCCATTTGTACGTATATACTTTGTTCTTTTGTTGCTCTGTATGTGTTGTTCAACTGGCCCTCTTTTGATGTTTTTTTGTTGATCAAGTCTTAGTAGGATCTTCATCAAGATAATGTAAGTTACCTTTTATTGTTTCTACTTGATCTCAAATTTCTCTAGAAGATGTATTGAATGTGTTGATGGGTTTAGGTCCTCAATTTGATGTGTGCAGGATATATAATGATACGCCTTTACTTTAGAATGTTTAGAAAATTTTCTCATGTAGCCACGATTTTAAGCCTTATTGCGGTTTCTTAAATAAAATGTGTCTCATATCGATAAAAACAGTTCTGTAATAGTTTCAGTTGGTTGTGTTTTGTGTCCGTGTTTCAGTAGCAAATAATGAGGCTGTTTGTTGTTTTTTTTTTGTTGTATTTTTCTTTTAGCTTAAAAGGTGTTTAAATTTGGAAAATTGGCCCTTATTAATCCCAGTTATCGTATATTGGCCGATAATAATCCCAGTTATAATTTTTCCCTATAATAATCCCAGTTACAATCATATTGGCTTGTATTGATCCGCCGTTAAAAATATCCTAACCCCGTTAGTATTTGCTGACGTGGCATATAACGAGGGACTTTTTTGTAATTTCATAAAATGAATTGACCTTTTGATTTTGTAATTTCTTGAAACCTGAAAACCACTTTTAGAGAGACCTCCAACGAGCTTCTTTCCGGCGACCATTTCTCCGACCAAATCCGATGACCTCAACAACCTACCGACCTGCGACGAACTCGAGGTCTGGTCCAAAAACCGATTGATTTCCAGCTTTTCTCAAAGATCAAATCCATATCGTAACCTTCTGCCTTCGTTCGAAGATCTATCCAAAATTAGGCTTCTTTATTTTAATTCAAGTTCCATCTCATAATTTGGCTCGTCTCCTTCATTTGAGAAGTTAAATTGGTTTTTCAATAAGTTTTATCCTAAACTTGAAGGTTACCTGTCTAAATTTTGAAGCTTTTGATTTTGGGCGACTTCACCGCTGAGACACAATTTAGCAGCATCTAAGCGGATTAGGTCTCTGTAGCGACGTCGCTGGTCTAAGTCCACCAACCCCCTAGTCGTCGCTCGTGTCCGGCTGGATCGAAGAATATAAACGAAAGAGAAGGGAGATAAGCCAGAAATCGGGCTCGCCGCAACTTCATCGGCCGGAGGAGGTCGTCGGATTGCTCGTCCGCCCTCTTTCCTATTCAAAGCCGTTGTAACGACCGCGCCTTTTCACCGAGTGTATGCCACTGTCTAGTCGCCTTCTCTCTATATGACAACTTCCCCGGCGAAAGAATATAGGTCGTCGTGGTTGCATCGGTGCCGGAGTGAGGCAGGTCACTGCTAATTCTAAATATGTAAATGGCGTTTGTGCTAATTGTAGATTTGGTGGTGAAAACTTCCGTTTGAGAGGCTTCTCGTTTTGATTCACTTGTTCCGACGATCGGAGCTCCGGTACTGTATAAAGTCGTCGGACACTTGAGTGCGAAGAAAGATCTCATATGGATCCAAAAGATGGGGTTAAGAAATTAGTTTTTTGTAAATCCCTCATTTTTAAAATACATTACAAAATAGTCCCTCTATTCTAATAAAACTACAAAACAGTCCTTCAATCATATGCTACGTCAGCAAATACTAACGGGGTTAGGGTATTTTTAACGGCGGGTCAATACAAGCCAATATGTTTATAACTGGGATTATTGTAGGGAAAAATCATAACTCGGATTATTATCAGCCAATATGTGATAACTGGGATTAATAGGGGCCAATTTTCCTTTAAATTTTGGTGTTCCAATATTTATTTGAGGCTTATACATGTTTTGCTCTTTTCTCAAGAGGATTTACAGGTGAATAATGCATGATTAAAGTGGGAATAACAAAAATGGGTTGACTTGGAGTATTGGTAAGGATGGCATTTAAGTATTTAGAAAGCATTAGATTTTCATTGTTGTTTCAACTCGAATGAAAATTAACTTAATTAGAAGTTTCATGTCAATGTTCAAAATTAGAAGGTTATAAAGGATCACTTGGGCATCTTAAAGATTTTAGCACACTTTCTTACCTTTTGATTGTTGTTTCCTGTTAGCTAATGATCAGAATTTCCCATCAAGAAACATAAGAGGCAACCACATACAATCAAGGTTTGGCATTTGATAACTTGATGCTCCTATGTGCTATCGAATCTTTGGATTTTTTTTACAAAATCTTAGATCTCATTCATAAGAGTTACCTGACTTGAAAAAACAAGAATGAATAATTGTTTTTTTTACACTATGGTGATTACAGAGTCTTCACCATACTAACAACTTTCTATTGTTTTTTAGGTTCTTTCTAACTCCTAACTTATATAATGTATTACTACAAGTCTACACTATCATAACAAATTATTAATTTTTCCATTGCAAAACACTACAAAAAAGTTTCTCTTGTGTATGCACATATGTACCATAAACATATGCAGAACCATTATTTTTTTTACATTGCAAAACTCAAGCACCTGACATTTAATTAGGACATAGGTTGACCCGTTAGAGGCAAAATGTAACCCGAAATAACCCATTTTCTGTATAATGAACTGAAATTTATATGTTAAATAACATCAATCTTAACGCCCTCTTACAAACTTAGCAAGTTAAACTTATAATGCAAATGAAAAAAAAAATATTGAAAACTGATATGAGGTTTAATTTCTAGCAGTTAGTTGTGTGTGTGTATTCTTCTTTTGCACTCGGAAATCAATGATCTGAAAATAAGGATGTATACAAGAAATTGATACACCAAAACTATCTAAATAACATATGCTGCTGAATTAAGCTCATGGTTGGATCGATGAAAAGTTTCAAGTATAAACAATAGTTGCTTAAAACAAGCAATTTCAATAGAGATTTGCTAGAGGCCCATTAGGTATACCTCATACAAAATTGGCACCCAAATCTTTGTACGGATAACAAGAAACTGTTCTTTACTTCAAAATCATTTTTAGGATGTTTTATAACAAACAAGGAAGACAAAATACATATCTATGTTGGATGGTTGGTTTGTACAACAAGAAACCCTAGGCAAAGTCAAAAATAAAAAGCAACATATGTATATACAAGCAGAACTATCATAAAAGCAAACTTTCATTGTCATTAAGGATGATTATATTCTTAACTCTTTCCCTGAGATCTTTGCCTGATAATAGGATGCAGCTACAGCCTGTTCACCACAGAAACCCAATTTCACAATTAGGACACGATTAATAATAAACAAAACACCAAACAATCGACAAATAAAGTACCTGTTGTTCTTAGAAGATGGTGACTTCGAACTGTATTTTGCAATTGTGAAGGAAACCAGTTGATTTACAAGTTGCGATTGTAATCAGTTTCTTGTTTAGAGGATACGAAAAATCATCGTCGTAGAGAAAATCGGCAAATCGAATCACAATTAGTTGAAGAATATCGCTGAGGTTGTTTAGACGCATATGGATTGAAAAAAATTCGCAGTCTTTTATCCGCCAAGGGAAAATAGCGAGGGAAAGGGGAAGGAATGGGAAAAAAAAAACAGGGGGGGGGGGTGGTGGTGGGAAGGAATGATTTGGACCTGATTTTATTCCGTTTAGAATGGGTTGTTCCATTCCTTCATACAACCAAACACTCTATTTTTCATTCTCCCACAATTGTCCATTCCATTCCTGGTCCTATTCCTGCATACCAAACAGGGTCTTAGGGTTAGCCAAACTACAAATTGGGTCGTTTTTTTTTTATTATTATTATTAAAACAAGTTTAATGTTTTGGGCGGGAAAATGAGAGAAAAATAACGTAAGGAAGAAAAGCCATTTGGGTAGTAGCCCAGTGCTAAGAAGCAAAACTTCTTTGGTAGAGATCAGGGTCAACTATCTCTCAAGTTATTCGTTTACTAGGTATATATGTTTTGTTTGAGATATGATGAAATTATTCAAATTTAATTTGCTTAGAATTTCTAGTTTAAAAACCGAGTCTTTTTCTTGCACTACTAGAAAATAGGCCTAATGCAACTTTATTAAAGCAACCTTTTTCAAATGAGTTGCATTTGACTCTAATGCAACTTCATTGAACATAAAGGTTGCATTAGAAGATCTAATGCAACATTTTTCATAAAAAATTGTAAAATTATATGAAATTCGCAACATTTTTTATCAGATGTTACGAATTTTTAATAAAAATTACAACCTTTTTCTTAAAAGGTTACGATTCTATTAAAATTGGCAACCTTTTTATTGAAGTATTCAAAATTTTTATCGAAACTTGCAACTTTTACTACAAATGTTCCATTGCAAAACCATAACCATAACCACTTTATTACATATGTCCTTTTTAAACAAAAAGAAATACATATAACAATTGCTAGATAATTTACAATGTAAGCAAAGAAATAGAAAAAGAATTGCTTTTGTAAAGGGTTGAACTTGCGACCTTTACTTCTAATGCAAATTCTAAACCAATTGCTCTACAAGTATATTATTAAAAGTTTACCTAACTTTATATTTTAATAAAACAAGGACGAGCCTTATTATTTCTTCCGATCTTCCACATATTCATGCTCTTATTATACATGCCATGCTAGATTGCTAGCCCTATTCTTCCACATATGCGCTTCCACCTGCAGATTACAAAGTCGTGACAATATTTTGAATTCTAAAAGGATCGATTTCTCGAACAAATCATAGAGGCTTGATCAAATTTAAAAGGTGAGGGGTCAATTTATTGAATAAATAATAGAGGTTAGATCGAGGCAAATCCTAAGGTTACTATTCTCATGAAATTTGACAATTGAATGTGATATTTGATGCATGAAATTGATCAATTAACTGAAACATGGTATTTGAAATTGATCAAGTAACTGAATCTCTAATTATGGTTCTAATTCTGATTTGAATCTTTTTTTTTATCTAATGGTGGTTTAAACCTGTTTTAGATGATTTATTCGTTTGTAGATAAGTGAATTTGATTGTTGTTTCTTTCATTGTTTTGACAATGAACAGGTTGTGAATGCTTTTGTTCTCACCAGAAATTTGGGTGCAATCTTCAATTAATCTCCAATTAGGTAAGTAACAATTACTAATTTAGAAAAAAGTTTTAGGCTACTTGATTTGCAGTCTTAATTATTTTTATTTTACTGATTTGGTTAACTAGAGAATTAGGTTTGGTAATACCAATTTGAATTCATCTTTTTGATTTGTATATTCAAGTTTTTTTTTGAAAGACCAATAAATTTTTTATAAAAACTAGCAAAAAGCTAAAGAAAAAGAGTACAGAGTTCAAAAAGAAACAACATAACAAGGATAATATAGAGATTGTTTTCGTAGCGCTACATATGCTAGGAACGCCAAGATGAACAAAGTAGCATCCACGAAAACATCTGACTTTCAAACCATCAATGACCATCTCTTTTTTTAACCCATGATGCATCGACCAGTTCAAGTCCCTGCCATTCTAGCCCTCACATATAGGTCTTGCCATCTCAAAATTGAACTTATGAAGCCAAACCTGGTGACCAGAGGAGGCAACCCTTCCTAACCATCCTTCAATTCTTTTACTGATGTACCCAATCCAAAATATACAGCCATAGGCAACAGTTTGACTAAGAACATCAATAGCAAGTGTTTGAATCTCAATCAAGTTGCTGCCTTGGTTCATGGGTTGTCATTTTTACCACATTTTTTGTACTCTTTTGAAGGAACAAATGAAGAAGTACAAGCCTCCAAGTGATGGAAATGCTTTGGTCGAACCCTTTAGGGTTGTAATGAACAAGGAACATCATGGCTATCTTCGGCTTTATGGAAGAGGCGTTACTAAAACAATGATGAAAAAATGAATGGTGTTGAGGAAAAATACATGCTTCCGGTTGGGCTTATGGAATCATTTAAAGCAAGCTTGGAAGTTGAAAAAACAAAAATGAGAAAAGAAATTGAAGAGGACCATCAAAAGAAAAAAGCCCAAGCTAGAAGCTATGCAGATTAAATTAAAAAATATTATGAAAAAGTTGTCTATCGAAGTAATTCAAGATCTGGATCTTGAAGATGTGTAGAGGGTTATGTTTACATTTTATAATGGTATGTGACAATTTTATTTGGATTATGTTGTTTTTTTTTGTTTTCTTTATTTTGGACATATGTTAAGCTACAAATTATGATATAAGATTATCTATTATATAAGTCTTATTATTGTGTTGGTATAAGTCAAATAGTATTTCATATTAATTGAAATTTTAGTGTTTCAAATAGTATTGTTCTAAAATTGTATTTTGCCCAAAAAAATGTTGCCTTTGTTGCACCTATATCTTAAAAAGTGTTGCATTTGGTGTAAAAAGGGGTTGCATTTTTCTAATAAATATATAATAATGGTTACATTTGAATGTAGTAAAGGTCATTTAAGTGTACCGAAGGTTGTATTTGGTGTACCAAGGGTTGCATTTGAAAGTAAAAAGAGTTGCATTAGTATGTAAAAAAAAGTTGTATTAGCATGTAAAAAATGTTGCACCTAAAAAGGTTGCATTTAAATAGTAAATGCAACTCTTTTAAAAAATGTTGCATTAGGCCTCGAAAAGGTTGCATTACATCTAATGCACCTCCACCTAATGCAGCCCTTGATAAAAGGTTGCATTAGGCCTAATGCAACATTTTTAAGGTCTAATGCAACTTTTTCAAATTGCGTTAGCCTCGTTTTCTTGTAATATTGTTATCCAAGATTTATGTTTAGGGTTGGGTTTTGACTTTGTTTGACCAAAGCCGAATCGGTTTAGAGTCTAGAGCATTCATAGCCCGTTCTTCATCTTCATCTTTATAACTTAGCTAAAAAACATTACTTTTCAAATTAATGTATCATTTTTAGAAATCTCCCACATCTCATTCTTCATATATATCTCTATATTTTATTATATTTTCTTAATATAAAATAAGTTGAAAATGAGTAATGGAACATCAAATTTGGAGAATTGAGTTGGTTTTCTCTTGAATATATGGAGATGGGTTATGGGGATGGAGAAGGGGTTGGGGAAGGTGTTTAAGTTATTTTTTTCAAAATTTGAGGATAGAGTAGAAAAATATAAAAGAAATCTAAAAAATTTAGATATTAAAAATATATATGCGTAAATGGATATTGGGTTGTGAATGCTTATCTTTTAGCCAAAAACCACTCTACTCAACTAAAAAAATGGGCGGGAGGGGAGGGGACAAGGGTTGGTCACATGGAAATTGGAATACATCTCAAGTTTGACTCCATACACCACTTCGCAGCCCGGCCCGGTCATAAAACCTGCTGCTAGATTATTTTCAATCAATGTACGTGATTACTGATTTGTGAGATATTCTTTGTGTGGATAGATGATCCAAATTACGACTCATTGTCTAATAATAGTTCACACTCACAATTTGACGAATTAAATGACACTTCTATCATTCACTTCGCTATCAACGCATTTCTAACTTTCATCAGGCACAAATTTATTATTTTGACTGATTTTTATGACATTTATAATTTCAGACCCAATATTGTATGATATAGTTAACCTAAATTTTCGTTGCCCGACACATTAGACCTAAACTAGTAGGCTAGCCGTAACGGATGACAGATGGTGATCAGTGCCGCAGCTTAAAAAGGGGGCGGGAGGGGGCGTCCGACCCCCCAAATTTTTTTTTGTGATGTAGGTGGTATATAATTTTCGCGTAGAAAATTTTAATATACTCCGGTTTCGACCTCCCATTTACCCAAAAATTTGTGTTAGGAAAAAAAAAATTAGATCCCGACCCGCCACTTGATATTTTCAAGCTTCGCCACTGATGGTGATGTGGTTGCCATCACGGATATATAGAGCTTTCCACAAGCATAAAAGATAAATGAAAGACAACAAATAAAGGGAAAGAAACTAGACACATTATGATGATGTGCATATATAGTACTATTGTACGTGAGACGTGAAACACCACCCTGGTTCTAGTGGTCATGGATCAAGGAATTGTGGTATGTACCACCTTACGTACATAAGGGTTGTTGTTGACAATAAACATAACAGGTTATAAGTTTTAATGATGATATTGTTAATATAAAATAGAGTAAACTTCGTTTTTATTCCCCAACGTTTGCACATTTTAACAATTTTAGTCACAACTTTTTAAAAATCTCAATTTAGTGTCTCACATTTCATTTTTTTTTTCAATTTTGGTCTCAACGTTAACAGTTGTTTAAAGAGCCGTTAAACTACCCTCATGTGGTCCCCACATGAGGTGTACTTTTGTCATTTCTGTTTGTTTTAACTCATACTTTAAAACAAACGGAAATAACAAAAATACCCTTCATGTGGGTAGGGGTGTTCATGGTTCGATTTCAAACCGCGAAACCGTCCAAACCGGTCATCGGTTTGGTTTCGCGGTCGGTTTTTTATCTTAACAAACGGTCGGTCAGTTTCAAAAATTTTAAACCGTTGTGAACGGTTTGGTTTATGGTTTATATGAAAAACCGGTCGTAAAAAACCGGACCGGACCATGTACATATAATAATATATATATATATATATATATATATATATATATATATATATATATATATATAAATTACATTGACTTGTTTTTTATAATGAGATTTTGGGTTTAGCGTTTAATAACAAAATGTCCAAAATTTTTAGACATGTTTATCCTGGAAATCTAGTATACTATTGTTTATATTATGAACTTTAGTATTTGCATCATGTTTTGGAGGTTACATGTTCTATTTAGAGCTGGATTTTGTATTAACAAATTAGAGATTACAAGTATAGTAGACTAGCTCATATTCTCATTCCCACATTTGATAAAGTTGATTTCGAATTTTCTTTTAATATAAATTATATATCTAAACTTATATTGAAAGCTTAAATATCCTAAACCGTGAAACCAAACCGAAACCAAACCGGAAGTAACGGTTCGGTTTGGTTCGGTTTTAATTTTTAACGGTTCGATTTAGGTTTTCGATTATTAAAAACCATAACTAACGGTTTGGTTTACGGTTTGACCCAAAAACCGTAAAAACCGGACCGCGGACACCCCTACATGTGGGTACCATGTAAGGGCAGTCTAACGACTCTTTAAACGGTTGTTAACGTTGTAACGAAATTTGAAAAGAAAATGGAATGTAAGACACGAAATTTGAATTTTCAAAAAGTTAAGACTAAAATTGTTAAAATGTACAAACATTGTGGACTAAAAACAAAGTTCATTTTATCAAATAAAAGGTAAATATATATAAAGAAAGTCAAACATGAGAAAGAAACAAAATAAAAAAGACAAGCATGCATGCATGTGATGTGTGAGTGACGGACGAGAATAAATATTACTTGTACTACGCAGACACGTGAGCTTTGTCGAGGTTGGTATCCAGTCGTACCACATTCACCCATGGGGGGCATGGGTAAGGTGATTTAAAGGGTTGAGATTTTAAAAAAAAATCCTTTTATATATTTAAAATAATTATAGTTTAAGCATCTTCTTATATGAGTTTTTGATTTTTTATGTTAAAGGGTCAAGATTTTTTTTCGTCCCGGGTTCAAATCTTTTTTAAGATTCTTAGGACCGGCTCTGTATTCACCCTTGCTTCTTCAACTCCAATCTTATGTTATTCACTACAAAGCATACACCAACGTCACTTGTCACGTTCTTATTGGATTGAAATATTTTTAGGGTTAATTTTATAAGT
This sequence comes from Deinandra increscens subsp. villosa, assembly GCA_039602395.1. Taxonomy (NCBI): domain Eukaryota; kingdom Viridiplantae; phylum Streptophyta; class Magnoliopsida; order Asterales; family Asteraceae; genus Deinandra; species Deinandra increscens. Next base: position 39,625,549 of record JBCNJP010000027.1, read on the forward strand.
TATGAATGTGAACCAGATACAATAATAATTTAATTTTGTATGAAATTATCGGTTTAAGTTGAGATACTGGATAAATCTTATCTTAATCCTAATAAAGCAATAAAAATGTTTCCACATGTCTTCTTTTTAAGGTGTCCACATCAGCACTGCCACATGTCAAAACCAAATTCAATTATCAATTTAGTAAGTACCAATTAAGACTAATTACTAATTTTATCAAAATAAAATTTCAATTTAAAAAAATAGCAAACATAATGTAGATTTGATAAATTACTCAATAATTTGAGTCTTTTTAAAGAAACAGATCAAGAATTTGTCATTTTTAATGTATAATATTATCAATTAATATTTTATAATGAATTGTGTATTATAATATTCAAATTTCTTATTTTTTTTTATATTTAGCTAATATTATGAATCTAAATTCAACCCGTGTAGTACACGGGTTACTAACCTAGTAACAAAATAAATCGAAATATTTACATCATGAGTGGAGAAGGGTTCACACGAAGAACCTCTAGTTTTCTAAAAAGATTAAGAAGGTCTCGTAGAATGATTGATATATGTATTTTTATTAATTTTAAAGAAAATGTATTTTAGTCTTAGCCATTTTTGTTATTTTTTATCAAGTTCTCCCATTTTTGTTAATTATTTTATCATGTATTTTATAACTTTTACATACGATATTATTATTAAAAATAACACCATAAAAACGAGTGTTTTTTTTAAACGTGTACAATAGGGGTGTTCAAAACCGGATATCCGGAATTTCAGATATCCGAATTTCGGGTATCCGAAAATTTCGGAAATTCGTTTTCTCTATCCAAGTCCAAGTCCGAACTTTCGAATATCCGAAATTTCGGACTTGGACTCGGATAGTTATAACGGATATCCGAAAATCTTGTTTTGTTTAAAAAACAACAATTTCAAATTTAAATAGACATGTTCCAATATATATAGATGTTCAAAAATATCCGAATCAGGATCCGAATCTGAAATATCCGAAATATCCGAAGTCAAAATATCCGAAAATTCGGATATCCGAATTTTCGGATTCGGATTCGGATATTGATTTTGAACATTTTCGGATATTCGATATCCGAAAAATATCCGAAATATATATTTTTTAAAATATTAACTTATATAGTATTTTGTTTAACATACTTTAACTTAAAAAACCCTAAATCTAAAGTTATAATGTGACACCCGAGAATTTCAAGGTTAACTTCCGTTAGACAAACCCGTTAGTTACGTTATAAGTGTTAACTTAGTAACTAATGCATAACTAGGCCGAATACGTCCACGACCTTTGGTTGATCACCGAACCCGTCCATATGTGTTATGTGTTCATCATTGATTGTCTTTATGTGCAATGCAATTTAAATACATGACTTATTATTGTGAATAGCATGATTAATTGTAAATACTTGATTATGTGAAAATTGCCTAAATTTGGTAGTCAGCGAAACTACCGAGCGAAACTACAGATTCGCCCGGTAGCAGGCTAGACTGATCAATGTACCCGAGACCAGAGCTAGTTTCGCCTGGCCAGCGAAACTGCCAGCGAAACTAGCCTCTGATATAAATAAACTTAATGAACCCTAGTAGCCTCATTTGCCTCATTTCACAACAAACACACACACACTTCTCTGGAATCTGGTCAGCCGAGGATACCATCAAGGGACCGAGATCTTAGCCTCTAGACCATCATCTCATCTCATCTATCGATTCTTGAACCAAACGTGAGTCCCAAAAACCTTTATTTATGTGTTTTCTTTGTGTTTTCTTATAAAGTATGCTCAAACCTTCATGAAAACTTGTATGCTTCTGAGATAGTGCTTAGGGATGCTAGATCTACCATAAAGTCAGAAACTTTACGTGTAAAAACAAACCATGATGATGATTTATGCAATTTTGGCCATTTTAGGGTTTAGAAGTGTTTTTAGAGATTTGATGATTAAAATGCATGTTAAACGTGTTAAAGCTGCTTGATTTATGTTGGTAAATGCCTATGGATGCTAGATAATGAATTGCATGTATGATCAGAAGCTGTTAGGTTGATTTTTAGGCAAATCCGTATGTTTTTCGCGACCAGCGAAACTGCGTGTTCTCTGGGCGAAACTAAGTAGCGAAATTATATCTCCTTCCAGCGACACTGACCAGCGAAACTATAGTGTCGCCGGGAACCTGACCAGACCAGCTCGAGCGAAACTATCGAGCGAAATACCTGAACGAAAGTTCAAACCAGTTTCCCTGCGAAACTAGGCTAGCGAAACTGCGTCAGCAGTTTCGGGCGAAACTAGCCTAGCGAAACTGTGTCACCGGGCATTGCCTAGCGAAAGTGCTGCCCGTGCACCTAGCGAAACTGCCTAGCGAAACTATGCTAGCGAAACTAAGACTTGACCTAAAAACCAAACTTGTGAAATTTGCTTAAGTGTTATGCCATGACTTACATGATTATGCCATGATGAAACATGTTTAATATCTGATTTATATGAACCCTTGTTTATGATCAACCATTGGTGTCGTGTGTCGGTATGTCGAGTCATAGTTGCAACGTGCTATGTTATGGGCCATAGCGACGTTAAGTAAAGATTAGACACGAAACTAATACTTAAGACCTAAACGTGTTCTAGGTCATCGTTAAGCAAACATAAAATTGGATTACTTGAAGTGTAGCAGTGCAACCAAAGGTGAGTGTCACTAACCCGCTTACCGTGAGTCCGTTTGGGCCACACCGAATAACTTAACGAAAACAATGCTGACAAACTTTAGAGTGCTAGGCACCTAATGGTGAACATGAGAACACGGGATGCTTGGCACCCACTTGATGAACTGAAGTGTTTTATGGGAAACACTTGTGAACTCTGAACAAACTATTTTTGAAACAAAACTGAAAACGTTTTAATATGGCTAGTGTAGGTTAAAGTCTAAACCATATGATATCACATGTTTTCTAAGGATGCCTTATAACTTAAAAGTCCTCAACTAAAATTGTGCCATTAATTGTAAAGCGAGGGGATGTTGGGTAGATCTACTGGAGTTTGACAAACTCCGCCCCGTGGCACGGGAAGTGCACGGAGGAACAATATCAGCCTATTTGACCGTGGTCCCGAGAGGACACGGGGGAGGCAAAAACCGCGATGACGTAGGTCCGCACCGTACGGGATGGCTCGGCCCCCACAAAATAAGTCAGCTTTGGTACAAACTTCCTTAGAGCATGGAATAACGGATTAGCTACCCGCGATATCGGTTGAGTCCTTTAACTTTACGGAACTAGTACATACCCGATGACGTAGGTCACGGACAAACCACTTATAAACTGAGATTTAATTACGAGCATTGCTTTTCACAAATAAATAACTTGTAAGTATACCTTGACACGATTTATGATTATGAGACCGGGCCAATGCATGACAAGCCCACTGTGAACTCACCAACCGTTAGGTTGACACTTGCGTGGTTTAAACTTTTGCAGATCGCTAAGGAGTATCCACCGGAGGTTGGCACGGCACGTGAAGACTCTTATTTTTGATTTAACTTAAATTGGGGATTTATAAAACAATGAATTTGTAAGGCACGTGGTTAGTGCCAGGATAATTATTTTTCCGCTGCGTATGTAAATTTAAGACTTTGATTTATAACTTGTGTTTGAACTAACCCTGATTCGTTTAGTATTTGTAACTATGGTTGTGGATCCTGGTCTAGTCGCGCCCCTTAACGGTATAAACTCCGTTAGTGGTATTTTGGGGGTGTGACAGATTGGTATCAGAGCCATAAGTTGCAGAGAACTGGAATCATTTTTGAAAACGATTTGGAAACTGCAACTTGAAAACCTTGGTTACAAAACGAACAAACAAATTCCCAAAGACAAAATTTTTACGTGCCAACCTGGGATACTCGCTCTGCTGTGTAAGTAAAGGCTTAATACGTATGTATATATATATATATAATATATATGTATAGACCGTGTCTAAGTAGTCTAACGGAAGACCTTAGGAAATTTTCACACACGAATACGAAATGCGACCGCGAATACGCACACTACTCTGGGGAAAGCGACAACGAAACGACGCTACACGCTACGTCCTGATTTCTACTACGACGACTACGCCGACGGTGACTTTATGGGAAGCCGACCTTCGACGATATCACTTACGACGTTCTCCGACGACGCCTCGATTTTGCACAAAATTTTTCTGGACTAATAAGTGGGATAACGGGAACTGGCTAACATACATATTATGGGATATGTATAAAATATAACTGTGACTGAACACTGGCTACTTTAACTGTTCAGCAAGATGTCTGGAAGAGGAAACGGAAGAGGCGGCATAAACATGACGCCTGCACAGCTGCAAGCGATGATTAATGAACATGTGCAAGCCGCGGTGGCAGCCGTCCAAGCTGCATATGCCGCACAGGGTAACTATTATGCCGGTTAGGGCACAAAGCAATTATATCATGACCTGTTTAATTTTAAAATCCGAACTATTTATGCATCAGGAAACCAGCACCACTGCACGTTCAAGTCCTTCATGGACTGTAAGCCGATGACATTTTCCGGCGAAGAAGGAGCTGTAGGACTCCTTAGGTGGATTGAGAAGTCCGAAAAGGTTTTCTCCATGTGTAACTGCCCAGCTGAAAGCAAGGTGAAGTTTGCTACTGGTACCTTCGAAGGAGCCGCACTCTCCTGGTGGAACGCTGAAATTCTGATGGTTGGGCTAGACGCGGCTAACAACATGCAATGGGCAGCATTTAAGGAGCTGATCATGGAAGAATACTGTCCACGTGACCAAGTCAAGAAGCTTGAGGGTGAATTCCTGAATTTGAAGATGTCTGGGTCTGAAGTCGAACAGTACACTGCACGATATCATGAATATGAGGTCCTATGTCCCACAATGGTCGATGCTGAGTTCAAACGCATTGAGCGTTATCTGGAAGGCCTCGCGCCTCAAATCAAAGGATTGGTGACTGCCAGCAACCCCGCGACCGTACAACAAGCCATCCGTTTGGCTCACAAGCTCACTGATCAAGAGGTCGAGAAAGGTACTCTACCTGCGAAAGCCACCGAGAAGACTGCTCTTAGTGGCAAGAGAAAAGCTGATGATGAAGCTCCTGAGAACTCAATGAATGTTCAGAGTGTGGGTAACAGCACTGGGAGGTCTTTCAACTCCCAAGGCCAAAGCAAGAGGTCCGGGAATAATAGTGGTAACTACCGCCAGGGCGGAAATGGTCAGAGCAACTACAAGGGTAACCTGCCCTTGTGCAACAGGTGTGGAAAGCATCATGCTGGTAATTGTAGGAAGAATATGAGCTGCGAAAGGTGTGGCAAGGGAGGCCACGAAGCAAAAGACTGTTGGGCAACTTTGCCTGAACAACAAAACCGCCCCAGGAGGAACAACAACTATGGGAACAATCGGGGCAATGGAAACAACGGTCAGAACCGCAACAATGAAGCTCCCAGGGGTAACGGTAACGGGAATTGTTATGAGTGTGGTGCTCCAGGCCACATTAAAAGAGACTGCCCTCAGCTAAGAAGACAAGGGAACGGAAATCAAGGAAATAACGGTGGGAATGGTAACGGTGGAGGTAATGGTAATGGGAATGGCAATGGTAATGGTGGAAACGGGAATGGTGGAAATGGTAGAGGTCGAGCTTTCGTCATGGGCCAGGGTGAAGCTCGCAATGACGCCAACGTGATCAATGGTAAATTTATTTTGAACGGTTTCTTTGCTACTGTTTTATTTGATTCTGGTGCTGAAAGAAGCTTTATTTCCACTAAATTTGCTAGAATAATTAATGCTAAACCAATTGACTTAGATGCTAAATATGTGGTAGAGCTAGCTAATGGTAAACTTCATGATACGACCCAAATAGTTAAGGACTGTAAGTTGGAACTAGCTGGCCATACATTAGGAATCGATCTTATGCCTTTCCCGATTGGTAGTTTTGACATTATAGTAGGAATGGATTGGTTATCTGAGAATCGGGCTGAAATCTTATGTAAGGAAAAAGTGGTTCGTATCCCACTCGAAGACGGTAAAATATTAACGGTTCAAGGAGAAAAAGGTGGAACAGTCACCGGTATTATTTCATTCCTTAAAGCTCAGAAATGCCTCCGTAAGGGTCACTTCGCGATTCTTGCAAACGTCACCGACACGACACATCCCGAGCGCAAAATTGATGATTACCCGATAGTTCGCGACTTCCAAGATGTATTTCCTGAAGATCTGCCTGGCTTGCCTCCATTTCGACAAGTTGAGTTTGGGATTGATTTGGCTCCAGGTGCCGCTCCGATTGCACGCGCTCCGTATCGTTTGGCTGTAAGCGAGCTCAACGAACTCTCCGCGCAACTACAAGAGCTACTCGACAAGGGGTTTATTCGTCCAAGTTCGTCTCCATGGGGAGCTCCGGTACTGTTTGTTAAGAAGAAGGATGGAACGTTCCGCATGTGCATTGACTACCGAGAGCTTAACAAAGTTACGATCAAGAATCGGTATCCACTTCCTCGAATCGACGATCTCTTCGATCAACTGCAGGGTTCAAGCTACTTTTCAAAGATTGATCTACGATCTGGATATCACCAGCTTCGCGTTCGTGATGAGGATGTACCCAAGACAGCTTTCAGAACTCGGTATGGTCACTACGAGTTCCTGGTTATGCCGTTTGGGCTAACCAATGCACCTGCCGTATTTATGGATCTGATGAATCGAGTGTGCAAGCCGTACCTCGATAAGTTTGTGATAGTCTTCATCGACGACATTTTGATCTACTCTAAGACCAAGGAAGAACACGAGGAACATCTGCGTCTTATTTTGGAATTGCTTCGCAAGGAACAGCTCTACGCCAAGTTTTCAAAGTGCGACTTTTGGATCCGCGAAGTCCAGTTTCTTGGACACATTGTTAATGAGGAAGGAATTCATGTCGATCCAGCCAAAGTGGAAGCAATAAAGAACTGGTCTACCCCAAGAGCGCCAACAGAAATCCGACAATTTTTAGGACTTGCCGGATATTATCGAAGGTTTATTAAGGGTTTCTCTCAATTGGCTCAACCCTTAACAGCCTTAACGCACAAAGGAGTGCAATACAGATGGGGTGAGAAAGAAGAGCGCGCGTTCCAAACGCTTAAAGATATGTTATGTTCGGCTCCAATTCTTGCGTTACCCGACGGAGTTGACGACTTTGTGGTTTATTGCGATGCATCAATCCAAGGACTCGGTTGCGTGTTGATGCAACGAGATAAAGTGATTGCCTACGGGTCCAGGCAACTAAAGGATACTGAAAAGAATTATACAACGCATGATTTGGAAATGGGAGCCGTTGTTCATGCACTCAAGATTTGGAGACATTACCTATATGGAACAAAGTGCACGATATTCACTGATCATAAAAGTTTACAGCACATCTTTGATCAGAAAGACCTCAACATGCGGCAAAGAAGGTGGGTTGAATTACTGAACGATTATGATTTGGCCATTAAATATCATCCGGGAAAAGCAAATGTGGTGGCAGATGCCCTAAGCAGAAAAGAATACGAAAAGCCTCGGCGGGTACGAGCGCTTCAACTTACAATACATTCAGGATTACCGGATCGGATCCGTGACTGCCAACGAGAAGCTCTGAAAGCAGAAAACTTCGCAGCTGAAGCACTGCGTGGTGTAGATGGCCATTCTGAAGTTAAGTCCGATGGACTCACGTACTATAATGACAGAATCTGGGTTCCTTTGTTTGGAAATCTCCGTGAGCTCGTAATGGACGAGGCTCACAAGTCAAGATACTCGGTACACCCCGGATCAGATAAAATGTATCAGGACTTGAAAAATCTTTATTGGTGGCCGAATATGAAAGCCGACATTGCTCGATATGTGGCTAAGTGTCTTACATGCTCAAGAGTCAAAATTGAATACCAAAAGCCTTCTGGTTTACTGCAACAACCAAAGATCCCAGAATGGAAATGGGAGGATATCTCAATGGATTTTGTAACAGGACTACCTCATCGATCAAATCAACCGGATGCGATTTGGGTTGTCATCGATCGATTAACCAAATCGGCACATTTCATTCCGATGAAGGAAAGTGATAATATGGATAAATTGACAAAGCTGTACATCGACAAAATTGTGAAGCTTCACGGTGTGCCTAAGACTATCATTTCTGATCGAGATCCTCGATTTACTTCCCGGTTATGGCAATCAATGCAGGAAGCATTGGGAACCCGACTAGACATGAGTACAGCTTATCACCCGCAGACTGACGGTCAGACGGAACGAACCATTCAAACCTTGGAAGATATGCTCCGAGCTTGCGTCCTTGACTTTGGGAAAGATTGGGAGACTCACCTCCCACTGGTGGAGTTCTCTTACAACAATAGTTATCATTCAAGTATAGGTGCTGCACCTTTTGAAGCACTTTATGGCAGAAAATGTAGATCGCCCGTGTGTTGGGCTGAAACGGGTGAGAAAGGGCTCACTGGACCAGAAGTTATCCATGATATGACCGAGCGAATTATTCAAATCAGGCAACGGCTAGCTGCAGCACGTGATCGACAAAAGAGTTATGCCGACAAACGCCGAAAACCTCTAAAGTTTGAGGTGGGTGACAAAGTATTGTTGAAGGTATCTCCTTGGAAGGGAGTGATACGCTTTGGGAAGCGTGGAAAGTTAAATCCTCGCTACATCGGTCCGTTTGAAATTATTGGGGAAGTAGGCCCGGTGGCCTATCGATTGCAACTCCCTGCTGAACTCGATGGAGTTCACAACGTGTTTCACGTTTCCAATCTAAAGAAATGTCTGGCTGAAGACATCGAAATAATTCCCTTGGAGGAATTAGAAATCGACGAACATCTGAGATTTATTGAGCAACCAGTAGAAATCATGGGACGCGAGGAGAAGGCCCTCAAACGTAGCAAGATTCCGATCGTCAAGGTGCGATGGAACTCAAGGCGTGGACCTGAATATACTTGGGAACGTGAGGATCAGATGAAGAAAAAGTATCCTCACTTGTTCGAGCAAACGTCCACAGAAACTCAAGGTATGATTTAATTTTGGGGACCAAAATTCCTTAACAGGAGGAGGATGTGACAACCCTAAAACTTTTTGCTTTCTTTCCCCAGCGACGACAGCAGCGACGACAGCAACGACGACAGCTGATGCTGCGAACGCTACGACACAAGAATAATTTTCGGGACGAAAATTCCAATTTCAGGGGAATGATGTGACACCCGAGAATTTCAAGGTTAACTTCCGTTAGACAAACCCGTTAGTTACGTTATAAGTGTTAACTTAGTAACTAATGCATAACTAGGCCGAATACGTCCACGACCTTTGGTTGATCACCGAACCCGTCCATATGTGTTATGTGTTCATCATTGATTGTCTTTATGTGCAATGCAATTTAAATACATGACTTATTATTGTGAATAGCATGATTAATTGTAAATACTTGATTATGTGAAAATTGCCTAAATTTGGTAGTCAGCGAAACTACCGAGCGAAACTACAGATTCGCCCGGTAGCAGGCTAGACTGATCAATGTACCCGAGACCAGAGCTAGTTTCGCCTGGCCAGCGAAACTGCCAGCGAAACTAGCCTCTGATATAAATAAACTTAATGAACCCTAGTAGCCTCATTTGCCTCATTTCACAACAAACACACACACACTTCTCTGGAATCTGGTCAGCCGAGGATACCATCAAGGGACCGAGATCTTAGCCTCTAGACCATCATCTCATCTCATCTATCGATTCTTGAACCAAACGTGAGTCCCAAAAACCTTTATTTATGTGTTTTCTTTGTGTTTTCTTATAAAGTATGCTCAAACCTTCATGAAAACTTGTATGCTTCTGAGATAGTGCTTAGGGATGCTAGATCTACCATAAAGTCAGAAACTTTACGTGTAAAAACAAACCATGATGATGATTTATGCAATTTAGGCCATTTTAGGGTTTAGAAGTGTTTTTAGAGATTTGATGATTAAAATGCATGTTAAACGTGTTAAAGCTGCTTGATTTATGTTAGTAAATGCCTATGGATGCTAGATAATGAATTGCATGTATGATCAGAAGCTGTTAGGTTGATTTTTAGGCAAATCCGTATGTTTTTCGCGACCAGCGAAACTGCGTGTTCTCTGGGCGAAACTAAGTAGCGAAATTATATCTCCTTCCAGCGACACTGACCAGCGAAACTATAGTGTCGCCGGGAACCTGACCAGACCAGCTCGAGCGAAACTATCGAGCGAAATACCTGAACGAAAGTTCAAACCAGTTTCCCTGCGAAACTAGGCTAGCGAAACTGCGTCAGCAGTTTCGGGCGAAACTAGCCTAGCGAAACTGTGTCACCGGGCATTGCCTAGCGAAAGTGCTGCCCGTGCACCTAGCGAAACTGCCTAGCGAAACTATGCTAGCGAAACTAAGACTTGACCTAAAAACCAAACTTGTGAAATTTGCTTAAGTGTTATGCCATGACTTACATGATTATGCCATGATGAAACATGTTTAATATCTGATTTATATGAACCCTTGTTTATGATCAACCATTGGTGTCGTGTGTCGGTATGTCGAGTCATAGTTGCAACGTGCTATGTTATGGGCCATAGCGACGTTAAGTAAAGATTAGACACGAAACTAATACTTAAGACCTAAACGTGTTCTAGGTCATCGTTAAGCAAACATAAAATTGGATTACTTGAAGTGTAGCAGTGCAACCAAAGGTGAGTGTCACTAACCCGCTTACCGTGAGTCCGTTTGGGCCACACCGAATAACTTAACGAAAACAATGCTGACAAACTCTAGAGTGCTAGGCACTTACTGATGAACATGAGAACACGGGATGCTTGGCACCCACTTGATGAACTGAAGTGTTTTATGGGAAACACTTGTGAACTCTGAACAAACTATTTTTGAAACAAAACTGAAAACGTTTTAATATGGCTAGTGTAGGTTAAAGTCTAAACCATATGATATCACATGTTTTCTAAGGATGCCTTATAACTTAAAAGTCCTCAACTAAAATTGTGCCATTAATTGTAAAGCGAGGGGATGTTGGGTAGATCTACTGGAGTTTGACAAACTCCGCCCCGTGGCACGGGAAGTGCACGGAGGAACAATATCAGCCTATTTGACCGTGGTCCCGAGAGGACACGGGGGAGGCAAAAACCGCGATGACGTAGGTCCGCACCGTACGGGATGGCTCGGCCCCCACAAAATAAGTCAGCTTTGGTACAAACTTCCTTAGAGCATGGAACAACGGATTAGCTACCCGCGATATCGGTTGAGTCCTTTAACTTTACGGAACTAGTACATACCCGATGACGTAGGTCACGGACAAACCACTTATAAACTGAGATTTAATTACGAGCATTGCTTTTCACAAATAAATAACTTGTAAGTATACTTGACACGATTTATGATTATGAGACCGGGCCAATGCATGACAAGCCCACTGTGAACTCACCAACCGTTAGGTTGACACTTGCGTGGTTTAAACTTTTGCAGATCGCTAAGGAGTATCCACCGGAGGTTGGCACGGCACGTGAAGACTCTTATTTTTGATTTAACTTAAATTGGGGATTTATAAAACAATGAATTTGTAAGGCACGTGGTTAGTGCCAGGATAATTATTTTTCCGCTGCGTATGTAAATTTAAGACTTTGATTTATAACTTGTGTTTGAACTAACCCTGATTCGTTTAGTATTTGTAACTATGGTTGTGGATCCTGGTCTAGTCGCGCCCCTTAACGGTATAAACTCCGTTAGTGGTATTTTGGGGGTGTGACATATAAACTCTGATGTTCACTCTCTTTGCCTCTTTGATCTCGTCGTCCTCCAAATCTCGACCCTCACTGGCTTATTGCCTTACACCGCCGATTTGTAGTTCGCCATCGAGCTCGTTGCACAAGGATTCGAGCTTCAACAGTGAGTCATTTTTAATTTTTTGTTGGTGATTGACTATTTAATGTACTTGTATTAGACTATTTGCTCATTTGAATGTTTATCACTAGTAATTATAGAGATTGAATGTAATTTTTTTTACTTATTTTTTTGTTTTAAAAATTCGGATATCCAGTTCACTATCCGAATCCGTATCCAAAATTTCGGATATCCGAATTTTCGGATACGGATTCGGATAGTGAAAATCAACTATCCGAAATTTCGGATGTCCGAAATTCGGATATCCGAATTTTCGGATATCCGGTTTTGAACACCCCTACCAATATATAACATGTAGTCAAGTTAGTACCAACTTGTTTGTTACCTAAGCTCGACCTAAAAAACGACAAAAAATATGAGTGGGATAACCCTAATTCCCTAAAAGTTCATTTTTTTAATATAAAAAATATTTTAATTTATTTAAAAATTTTCGGATAACGGGTATCCGAAACTTCCAAAAATTTTATAAATCACTGTCCAAGTCCAAGTCCGAAAATTCGGATATCTGAAATTTTCGGATAATTCAGATACAGAATTTCGAATAATTCGGATACGGATTCGGACTCGGATATTTTTGAACACCCCTAGTATAGTGTTGTTATATATAAAATAAAAAAATTACTCTTTCGGTTTTGTTTGGTGTCATTGTGTCTTTTTACTTGCATGCCATTTGTGTCTTTCTGTTGGTTATTGTGTCTTTTTTTAAATAATAAAAAGACACATTGTGTCTAATTACTTTCAGATCATTGTATCTTATATTCAAATCATTGTGTCTTATATTTCAGGTCATTGTGTGATATTCATTTATCATTGTGTCTAATACTCGTCATTGTGTTTTATTTTCATTGTGTCTTATTTTTCAGGTCATTGTGTAATATGTATTTATCGTTTTTTTTTATGCTTTAACTCATTACATGTTATTTTGTTATTGTTTTTTATGTATTAGATAAATTTATCACAATAATAGCATAAAAACACAATGATGCGTGTTAGACACAATAACACAATGACGCACTAGAAAATTGAATGAGTAAAAATAAGATAATATCATATGTAGGAGTTATGAAAGTTTATAAAAGAAAGAGGGAAATAAAAAAAGGTAATAAAAATGGCTAAGATTAAAATGTTGATTCATCATTCTTTTTCTCCATCAATTTAATCTTAACATTTGATTAGATAATCTAATGACCTAAAATCCTTCTTAGTCTTCTTAGATTTATTATACTTATTGTCAAGTTTGGGAGGTAGGTGTCACAAACTTGTTAAAAAACAATATAACACTTATACACAAATAGCAAGTACTTAAGTATAACAAAACATAAGTGAGAGTAATCTATTGAAGTCTTTTTAAGTCAAATATAATAAGGATGAACTCTAAGCCTACTGAGGCTTCCAAATATGTTAAAACCAATAGAATTGGAAAAAGGCAATTATTAGGTTGTCGAGTATTCATTTTAACTGGAAGTTGAACACAACATTGACTTGTGCACCTTCGATGAAGAAAACAATCTTGTGTTCAATTTTCATTTGAAGAGAGTGTCCCAACAAGCAAAAAAATTGTTTCTATGCAGTTCTTTCAATTTAACCTAAATTGTTAGCCTCAGCGCGCATGTTAGAGCCCATCCTTCATACATTTTAATTACACGAAGGCTAGAGCAAGTTTTCCAAGTGCTCCTCAAGTTTTAACTTGCCCACACTAATTATTGACTAGTGATGCAGTTGTACCTATATGCATATAAGTGTAACTGCCTCGCCCGCTGGTGATTGAGGTAGTCATGGAAAACGACCTTTTTTTGCTAAAGGAAATAATCGGTTAACCAGTTTTCAACCTGCTTAAACACTCGGTTTCAATTAACTGGTTTAGAATTAGTATATTTAGGAAATATGTAAATCGGTTACGGACCACCGGTTTAGATCAGTTAGAAACCGGTTCCTGTGATTCCGGTTTAAACCCAGTTAGGTTTTCGATTAAGGAAGTGATCATCCGGTTCGATTAATCGGTTTTTTTTTGCATCACTATGTGCGAACGACACCTGACCATAGTGTAGGTACGCCTATGAAACTATTAGTTATAGATATTATTTATTGTATTGTTTATGATAGTATAGGGGTGCGTTGTGTATTTATCTAGTTTATATACAGAACATGCAGTCTTCAATAATGAAGAAGGAAAATACATTTACTTTCATGGTATCACAGGCTAAAAGTTCCTAAGCCTGATTATTTCTTTATGCCGTCGACTCTCATCACTTCGCCATCGGCTACGGCCGGATTCTGCAACTTCGACGAGTCAAATAACCCCACGGTCAAACAAATTCAATAAATTGTTGCATAGTATTACTGTCGCTCCACGTGGATTCCACTAGTCAAGTTATGATATATTTTATGGTGGTGAACAATTATATTATTTGGTGGTAATTATAATTTTTGGTGGTAGATATCTTGTTGATCGAATCCTGAATCGTTATCATACTAAACAGATAACTGTAAGTTAATAATACCTGTAGTCATCTGGTTGAGATCAGCAGAAGTCAGGTTGTCCATCCTGTGAGTAGCCTTGGTTCCCTTTTAGGGTGTATGCTAATGATGGTGGCAATCGTAAAGGCGTTTACGATTTAAAGAGGGACGAGAGAAAGAGGAACGAATATTGATGTTGGTGATTAGCCTCTAAACTGTCTAATGAGGTCTTATTTATACACCCAAGGGGAAACCCTAGTCTATCTAATAAGGGCAATTACGTCCATCAAATAAATGCCAGATAGGGTAAATAAGGTAATTGATATATTAAGATAAATGATTGAGGCCATAATAATATTTATATAATATATATCCATAAATAAGTGGATATATATATTTAGATATAAATATTCGTCTTACATTCTCCCACTTGGCCGAGTAATCATTTATAATGAGCCATTAGATAAGCCTGATCAGGGGTTAATACTCATTTCAATTTTAAACCAGAATTGCAGCAGAAAAATACAGTCATAGAATTGATTATCCAACTCAAGACCCCCATTAATCATACTACAACCCCAAATTTAAAATTCAACTTAAAATCAGAATCAATTACAGAAAATAAGCCCTTACCGTTGATTTATAATAAAACTGTCTATATGTCAATAAGGCATGCATAACATATTTAGAGACAAAATCAAACGTATGAGGAAAATTAATAATTAGTCATTCATATTGTGATACGCTTGGTCATCAGTAAACCTCGTCTTTATTATGAGATCTCAGAAAAGACTTATGAGGATAGACCTTTAGTTATAGGATCCTTAAGCATATCATGAATGTTTTCAATACAAGGACTTAGTTTCCTCTATTTGTTCTTAAATGAACAATAATCTTGTATCAAAAATTTTAATGCAGCTCCGCTTAAAACTGTTACTGTTTTAAGAAATTAGGGTAGCTGACTTTATCACAATAAGTCTTCAATATGTTATTTATCTGGAGTTTAAGAATTATGAGTCTACTGATAAATTTACCAACAACGTTTTAGTGACAAATATATCATGTCATTGTTTAGGTTGTTGTTATCAGGTTCTTATGACTCCTTCGTGATCCATAAGATAAATATGTCCGTAGACATAAGGATATACCCCTGCGAGAATAAGTCTCTTTGACTTATGCAACAAGACTAATATATTACTTGCCTAAAATAATGTATATAAGGGCAAGTGTTGTATTAGTTGCTCCCACTCATCTTAAGGTAGGCCCATTTATCCACTTGATGAAGATTGATTACATTTGTAATTTCATCAATATTTAAATTTCACTTGTAAATTTTGCTTATATTAACCCTTAATATGAATTTACTCATCTTAAAGACTAAGTGTTCTTAACTTTTCAGGCTTGAACCTTAAGTTTAATTTATGAACATGTCTTTATGTTAATTGAGTATTAAGGAAAGATATTTATAAGTCCGTTAAATGTCACTCGTAATTATGAGTGAGTAATAAGGACAATGATGATCTCTCAAAGAATCTTTTAGAAAAGGAATAGCCTTTAGAAAACAACAATTTATAACGTTTAATTTCTCCTTCCGGATTTCAGTTTAGCTATGGAAAACTAAACTTCTAACGTTATTCTGATTTAGGGAGTTAAGCTCATTCATAATAGCTTTATTCCATCAGATGATTGATTGATTGCTAATAATGGCTTTAGTATAAGAGATATGATTGGTAATCTTTCAAATATCCATGTAAGCTTTATTAAGGTAGGTTTCATCAAAATATGGAGGTTACTTTAGCCAATTGATCAGATTTTCAACAACAGTGCATGACAATTGTCATCATGATTAATATTTGTTGTTATCTGATTTGGTAATTTCTCCATGAAGATTGATCAATAAGTTGATTTCTCATTGATTAAGTAAGGTCGGAATCAAAATGATCAATCGTTTCAAGTTTATATTTGATGACCTACTAAGCTGGATCTAATGGGTTGAAGCAAAACATTAATGGTTTTCATAGATTTCCTCTTAATTATGTAAGTCAGAGATATTAGGAGTAACATTATTTTCTAAGTGTGTGGAAGTGGATCAGTGTTATGGCGGCGTGGTGTACAAGAGGTGTAATCGGAGTTAAATTTAGAGTTACATTTAACTTTGCCCCCCCCCCCCCCGCCTCTTGTACTTTAGGCAAGTCATGGATAAGGACTTTCACTGCTCCCACTGACCTTTAGGGACAAGTCATAGATAAGGACTTGGACTACTCCCACTAATCTTAGAATTTCTTAGGAACTTGTCATGCAACATGCTTAATTTTGAGGATTTTAAGGTTTAATTGCGACTAATAACTAATCATATGGTTTATACTTGGTTGCTTTCATGTCCGATTTCAGAATGAATTTTAGGGACATTTTAGGTAACCCTGTTTAGCATATGAGTTGTTATATTGAGAGCCTTGGTATATAGGAATAGATATGTAACTGAGATGACATATTTATTATCATGTTTATCAGGATACTTAGATACATAACTTAATGATGTATCTTTAGAAGTATCATACATGAGCTACTGATTCACCCTACTATAATCCTAATGGATTGAGGTTGTTACCATTAATTGTATGTCAATCTTGGTATTTAATCTATTAGATCTAATCTCACAACTTTCATTTTATGGTTAAGTTGATTTCAACTTTATCCTTAAAAGTTTTAGGTGAGAAAGACGTTTCTCCTTAATTAGATACAAGGATAAATAATCAATTATGTGAGTGATAAATGACTTATGCCCAGATATTCCATTTTGGGATAAGATCCACTAATATGCTTGAGTTTTGGTAAGTTAGAACTCTTAGTGGAACCTTGTTTATTCCCTTACACATATATTGTCTTTGTTAAGTTCTCACTTACGTGATAACAAAGATTATGAACATTTATTATCTAGTTATAAGTTATAAAGATTTCAATCCACGTAAGAGCAACTAGATAAGTATAACCAACAATTTTGAGAGATTGAGGTAATAGTGACATTGTCATAGTTATTTGAAACCTTATAACCGTCAGTGTCTTACTTAGGTAATGATACTAAGTTCCAAGTGATGTTGGATCACAATAAGGTATCATAAAGTGTAATGCAGTGATAGTTTTTCATGGTTTGTACAACTTTGACATTAATTTTGTCAATTGCTCTCATTATAGTTGTTGTTTGATTTATTTCTAGTGCATTGATTGTAAGAGACCTTTATAATACTAGTTTCGGTTCACTATGTTAGTTTAAGAATTAATGGGCATAGTTATCATTATTGATTATTCTTTGTTAGCCAGTTGTTCCATTAGAAACTTATAACTGGAAGTTTTCTTGTATCTTATTTTAGAAAATTAGAACTATCCTCCTTATTTAAGCTAATTTAATTGTATAAGGGTATAATGATTTTGAGGTGAACAAATCTACTTTTCTAGTTTAAGGCATTGTTTATCCTTTGCACACAATATTGTCATACACTCGCTTTCCGTTGGTACATGCGAGTGATGACAAAATTTAAAATGAAAATTTTAAAATAAAAAAAAATGTTTAAGTGTGCTAAGAAAATATGCATTATGAAATGCTCTAGAAAAGTCTATCTTGAAACAAGTGTAAGCCCTGTAAGAGTCATGTTTTCAATTATTATGATGTGTTTACTAAATCATTAACCTAATTTACACTTTATATAAAGCATCATTAGATGTAAAGTGTTTGCATGCATTTAAGAAGTTCTCCTAAACTTTATTACTTACACGATGTCTAGATTAGGAAATCTGAAACATCTCCCCTGATTACATTTTTAAAGAGATTTTGATTATCATGATAGACAATTTTACGTAGACTTTACTCGCTTTTAGTGTTCTGGTTGTAAAACCTTTTATTTGAGAGATTAATAAAGAGTCTTTTGTCTTAAGAGATAATCAAGATCATTTTAATGAGAGGGAAACATTTATGGAAACCTTTAGTGATTATAAATTTAGAATGGATTCTTTATGGAGATTAAAATATATATTAGTTCGAGAGAAGATATAAGAGTGATTCTAAGGGGTATTTAAAACTAAGGCACAATAATAATGCATAATAATATACTAAGATAATGTAGAATCATAAACTAAGGCATAATGATAAAGAATGCATAATTTTAAATTAAGGCGCAATAATAAGGCATTCTTATAAATAATAATGTGCAAATATAAAACAAAAGAAGATGTGATATAGTCCGTTATATCACCAAAATAACAGACTAGTTGTTCTACTTAAATGAATCAGCTTTCGCGTTGGTTACTTGCCTATCACTTAAGCATTATGAACTAAATAAGGGTATGTGCATAAAGTGATGTATCACATCAGCGTTGGCCAGAAATGATATACCATAAGCTTTATGTACAAGTTAGGTTCGCTGAATACATGTGCAACTCATCAGCGTTGGCCAGAAAAGAAACACATGTATAAGAAAGGCGAATGCTTAATTTTTAGTTGATAATCATTATAAAAACAACGAATCAGCGTTGGCCAGAATCGAGGTTTTAAAGATGTTATTAATTTAAGCGAATAAATTAGTTTAATTCAAATAAGTCAACTTGTATTGTAAAGTTAAATGACATTAGTTAAGATAGTAGATCAGCGTTGGCCAGAATTACCACTTTTGAAGATGTCATCAACTTAATTAAGACAAGTTGATAAATTAATCTAATTTTAATTGTGAATCAATGTTAATAAGTTGACTTGTAAGATGAAGTTAAATGACATTATATAGGTAACAAATCAGCTTTGGCCAGAATTGAAACCTTATTAGATGTCTGTTATTAACTATGAATAAGACAAGTCAATTAGTTATCTGATTTTAATTGGTGTTAGGTTTTGTAAAACATAAGTTTGTAAGGTTTATACAAAACACAATTAATAGTAAGCCCCTGAGGGATATCCGGTTGAAAACGAGTTATCCGGTCGAAAAGGGATATCCGATCGAAAAGGGGGTATCCGATCAAAAGCTGGTCGAAAAAGTCGGTCGAAAAACCGATCGAAAAGCCGGTCGAAAAGTCCATCGAAAAGTCGATCGAAAAGTAGGTTTTCGATCGAGAAGTGGACTTTTCGATCGGATCGAAAAGTGGTATGGTCCGATCGAGAGGTCGATCGCGAAGCCATATGATCGGAAAGTGAGCTTTTCGATCGAAGAGCAGCGACTAAGCCACATGATTCGATCGAAAAGCTAATAAAAAAAGTCGGTAGAAAAGCCGGTAGGAAAGCCGGTAGAACAGCCGGTAGAAAAGCCGGTAGAAAAGCCGGTAGAAAAGCCGGTAGGAAAGCCGGTAGAAAAGCCGGTAGTAAAGCCATATGGCCCGATCGAAAAGCCATATGGTCCGATCGAAAAGCAGGGAACCAAGCCACATCTTTCGATCGGAAAGTAAGTTATTTGGTCGAAAAGTAAGCTTTTCGATCGAGTGTTTGTTTCGATCGAAAAAGGTAAACCAACCTTATCAAAATCAGTTTTAGGGTTTTTCTTAGTTTTCATATCCGAAAATTCGATTAATGTTAGGATTTTCGGATTTGTTTTAAAATCAATTTAAGTGATTAAAACAAATTAGGGTTTTGAAACTTTTCAGTTAGGTTCGAAAACCAAATCTGATTTCGAGATTAGGGTTTTAAAGAATTCAGATTTATGATTCGATTGAGCAACATATGTTCTGATACCACATGTTGATCGAATCCTGAATCGTTATCATACTAAACAGATAACTGTAAGTAAATAATACCTGTAGTCATCTGGTTGAGATCAGCAGAAGTCAGGTTGTCCATCCTGTGAGTAGCCTTGGTTCCCCTTTTGGGTGTATGCTAATGATGGTGGCAATCGTAAAGGGGTTTACGATTTAGAGAGGGACGAGAGAGAGAGAGAAACGAATATTGATGTTGGTGATTAGCCTCTAAACTGTCTAATGAGGTCCTATTTATACACCCAAGGGGAAACCCTAGTCTATCTAATAAGGGCAATTACGTCCATCAAATAAATGCCAGATAGGGTAAATAAGGTAATTGATTTATTAAGATAAATGATTGAGGCCATAATAATATTTATATAATATATATCCATAAATAAGTGGATATATATATTTAGATATAAATATTCGTCTTACACATCTCAGTTAGCTACAAAACCAAAATTATACCAACTTTAGTTTTATATCAAGATAGTTTTTAGAATTTGGCACGGATACATATCATGCTAACATACGATAGACATAGCCTATGGACATTATTTACCGGCTCATACATGGTATATAGACACGGGTGCAACTACTCATCTCACAACAAACCTAGGTATATTTCAGACCCCGTTATCGAAATCTGAGATTAGTAATATATTTGTTGGGAATGACAATACGTTGCCAATACAGGGTTCAGGTAATGTTGTACATCCAATCCCACCTCAAAATTACAAATTAAATAATGTCTTTTTGGCCCCTGACATCATTAAGAATCTTATTTCTATTCGTCAGTTTTGTCGTGATAATCAAGTTGCAATTGAATTTGACTCTTTTGGTTTTTCTTTAAAAGATCTTAAAACTGTCAAACTACTTTCTCGTCATAATAGATCGGGTGACCTATATCCATTTACCCCTCCGGTGAATAATGGTTTTGCTTGTTTAACTCAATCTCCGAATTTTTGGCACAATCGACTTGGTCACCCAGGATCTCAAGTTTTAGAGTCTTTGTCTTCTCGTCATTTTATTTCATTTAATAAAGACAAATTAATCCAAGTCTGTCATGCTTGTCAATTGTCAAACAGTAAGTGTCTTCCGTTTGTTGAGCCCGTGTCTAGTACTTTATCTAGTTTTGATATTATTCATTGTGATCTTTGGACTTCTCCCGTGTTAAGTAAAAGTGGTTACAAATATTATATGGTTTTAATTGATAATTTTTCTAATTTTGTTTGGATATATCCTTTAAAATTCAAATTTGAAACTTTTCTCACATTTGCTAAGTTTCACAAACTCATCCAAAGTCAATTTAATAAAACCATTAAAACGTTTCAATGTGACTTAGGAAGAGAATTTGATAATCGCAAGTTCCACAAATTTGCGGCTGACCACGACCTTGTATTTTGTTTCTCTTGCCCTCAGACTTTGTCTCAGAATGGTAAAGCCGAGCGGATGATTCGTCGCATTAACGACATCATCCGTGCCCTCCTAATGCAGGCGAATCTTCCACCTCCCTTTTGGGTGGAAGCTCTTCACACTGCCACATATTTGCATAATATTTTTCTAGTGAAACGTTTATCTTTTAATACCCCCGCGTTTGTTCTCTATGGTCGTCACCCCACATACGGCCATCTTCGCACCTTCGGGTGTGCGTGTTATCCAAATATGTCTGCCACATCACCTCATAAACTTCACCCCTGGTCCACTAGGTGTATCTTCCTCGGGTATTCTAGTAATTTTCGCGGTTATCGATGTTTTGACCAAAACACCGGTAAAGTCCACATTTCCCGACACGTCGTCTTCGACGAAACGGTCTTTCCGTATCACGACACCACTCGACCACCCACTCCAGTCGTGGACAATCAACCTAATATACTGTCATGGTTTCCTGTACCAAACCCCAACCCGACTCAACCAAACAGTCCCATCTCGTCTCCTGTCCACCCGCAATCTCCTCAGGTTACGACCTCTCCACAATCGTCCAAGTCATCTTCAGTTTCGTCATCCCAGGCTACGGCCTCTGCTGTGTCCACAACATCGGTCCAACCGCAACCAAACCAACATCAAATGATCACCCGTGCCAAAGCCGGTATCACCAAACCGGTTGTTTGTCTTAACCTTCATGTATCAAGTCAACTGTCACACCCCGGTCAACGGATTTGGGTGTGAGCGAGACGGAATCATAGTCGCAGATATACAGAACAACTTCTACTAAATTCAAACGTCATTTAAAACATAATACCATTTATGTTGCAGCGGAAAGTCATGGTGAAATGATATTGTCTTACATTTGAATAAAAGTCTTGGTTTGATATTGAAATCATAAAGCAGTTTATTTAAGATAGGTCGGGACTACGACTCCGGTGAAACAGGGTCGAAAGTTACAGTGAAGCCCCATTTGCACGTCTTCCATGATAAGCTTAGATACCTGAGAAATCATGAGTTTAAAAGGTCAACATAAAGTTGGTGAGGTTCACAGGTTTATGATTCTATGATAAGTTTGTGAAAACAGTTTACAGCATGTTGTAATAACAGTTTACGGTATACTTAAATGTTACGTTGGTTTACTGTCGTGATTGTAAGATCTCCCATGAACCTCAAATTCGAATACTAACGGATTACCCACTCATAGCATTCTATCCCAAGAATACCGAACAGGCAAGAATAACTGACGTGTACCCCTTGACAATGTACGAAGTCAGGATTGGAGCTACCAATCTGGGCAGGGTTGTCAACCCAAATAGATCTATTCACTAGTTATCATTTCGAGCAGAACTAATCGAATTCAATTAATAGTGGGATTCAGTTGTACTAACGTTGATAACGATAAAGTACCAGTTGTTTGGGATACAGAATGGAACATGTAGTCATACGGCTAACAAGTAAACCATAACATTAAGTAAAAAGCAGTTTATCAGTTCATGATTTCTCCCCCCAAAAGTGTAAAACAGTTGTAAAGAAAAGGGGCCGTGAAACTCACTTGATTCAGTGATGATGATGGATTGCCGAGTGGCAACTAGCAAGTAACGTCCTAATAAAACATAAGACAACATGCATAAGGGTCCACTTAATCATTTGAGTAACGAACGTTACCCAAATGATACCGGTCAAGTCTTGACGTATAATCCCGTTTGTAGCGTTTGAAAACCCGTTAGTTAATCAGTTTACAAAATCAGCAAATGCGAATGTTCACGTATTAAGGCATTTATGTAAATAAATACAAAGGATGAACATGCGATAACGTATCATGAAGATCAGTTCAATCAAGTATTAAACATCGTTTTAAATAATAATATTTATTATTATTTTTATGTTCGCTCGATCGATTGGATAATCAATCGCGTTAAGTTATAATATATAGAACTAGGGTTGATAATTATTATCGAAATAATTATTCTAACTTGTTGGAATAATTTATCAAATTATTACAAGTTAAATATTTAATGATTAAACACAAGTAGGTAAATATTAAAAGTTATTTTAATATTAAACTCATGTTTTGAAAATTAGGGTTTTGAGTTAATGTAAATATAATTATTATTAAAAATAATTATATTAACAAACCAAAATGATTTTAACTCAGATTAGGGTTTCTAAAATTCGTAGAGATAATTATTTGTTGAAAATTATTATTTACGATTCGTTACGTCGTAAAATGTTTTTAAATTGTTTAAAGATTTCGTTTCAATTTCAAACGTTTAAAATTAAACATTTGATCCGGTTAAAACGTTTTGATTATTTTGATTCTTTTAAAATAATCAAAAATGTTTAAAATATGTTTTTCATAGTTTCTATAAGTCTTTTGATTTTATTTTTATAAAATCATTTTTAAATAACTTTATTTATTGAACAAAGTTAAGGTTTTAAATAAAAGACCTTTTATAGAAATTCACTTACATAAAATGTTTCCATTTGTATAAAAATCCAAATGTTTTATACTTTTTGTCAATTGTTCAAAAATTTGATATTCTATCATTTTTGAACATAAAATATATCTATATATATTTTATCCATTTTATTTCTTTTATAAAATCTAAACAAGACTTTAAAGTCTTTTATTTTAGAAATTATATTTTTATAAAATGTGACCATTTTATATAAAAAATGATTATGGTGATATTTTTATGGTTTAAATATCCAAGTAATTTATAAAATTACTAGTTTTTATATTTTATCCATAAAAATTCATTTAAATGGTTTTATGTTATCATTTTATGTTCAATATTTAAGTAACACTTCCTATTGTCCAACAAAGTCCATAAGTGTTTTTAAACACTATATTAGTCCATGATAATCTATCATTAGCAACATATTAACCCATAAACAAATGATTAACAACATAAGTTACAACTAATAGTTCTATCATTTTATGTCATAACATAACATGATTATAACAATACTAGTGAGCCATAACATGTTAACAACAATGTTTTTAATCCATCAAACCATGCAAAATATAAAATCAACATGTGATCATGTTATACTATATAACATTTATAAACTATTGTACAACCCTTGCAGCACAAGTTACAACACTTAAAGCATGTTATTGAATTGTATAAGTCTTAAAGCTCACTTTACAAGTCTTCACTGCATTATTCTTTTGTGTGGCTGATCTGAGTTAGCTTATCATATACGCCTCTCTCTCTCTCTTCTTCTCAGTCATCTCCACGATCTCGCAGAAAATCACACATAAACCCTAATCAACCAAATCCGATTTGGGGCCAAATCGCAAGGATCTTCCATCTGCGACTAGGTATTTCCGTTGATGGTGGCCACCACCACGGAACCACCTCCATTCTTCTTCATCTTCTATCAAGAAGATTGTTGCCAAGGTTATCATATACGCCTCTCTCTCTCTCTTCTTCTCAGTCATCTCCACGATCTCGCAGAAAATCACACATAAACCCTAATCAACCAAATCCGATTTGGGGCCAAATCGCAAGGATCTTCCATCTGCGACTAGGTATTTCCGTTGATGGTGGCCACCACCACGGAACCACCTCCATTCTTCTTCATCTTCTATTGAGAAGATTATTGCCAAGGTTCCATAAAATGGAGGCGGAACCCTAATTTTCGTTTCTTCTCACCAGTCACCACCAGGTTTGCATCTTCTATTTCTTGGCTTAGTAGTTTTCGTTTCAATATGTGATTTGCTATTAGATCGGCTTTATAGGATTCAGGTATTGAGCCCTTCAAAATCGATGGCGAAGGTATGGTTGAATTCCTTTTTTGTAAATCCGTTTGGTTCATGTCGCTGAACCTTTTTTTTTTTTTGCTTTGATGCCATCTGAGTTATTTGCAGCAGCGTTTTTAGGTGAAAGCTCTGTTCCTTATTTATTTTTTTAGTTATTGGATTTAGACCTTCATGAAGAATAGCCATTATAAGAGGATGAATGTAAAATTACATATGGGTATTGCATTTAACGGATTAGAAAATCTAGATGTGGCCATTTTAACTAAAAAACTTGGATATTGGATATTTCTTGACAATTTTGCATAAAGTTTAGTTGATTAATTTGTTTTTACTTTGAGCACTTAAAAACCGTTGTGTACATCTATGTTCATCACCATGCTTGAAACTTTTGCATGAACTTTAGTTGAGTATTTTGTTTTTACAGTGGCAGGTTATTTTCGACCACGTATGGAGAGACCCCCAGCAAATAATGTTAGTTTTCAACCCGCATGCCAGAATACAGCTCCAGCTGGACCTCCAATTCCAGGTGATTTA
This sequence comes from Deinandra increscens subsp. villosa, assembly GCA_039602395.1. Classification (NCBI taxonomy): domain Eukaryota; kingdom Viridiplantae; phylum Streptophyta; class Magnoliopsida; order Asterales; family Asteraceae; genus Deinandra; species Deinandra increscens. Next base: position 39,651,378 of record JBCNJP010000027.1, read on the forward strand.
AGCACTCAAATCACGTTTTCTGGGCTTAATTCAACTTCCTAATTATACGTTTTTAGGCCATAGTGGTTCGCTGATTTTGCCATCTCATAATTCCATGAGAACAGCTTAAGTATGCTGCCATCTAGCACATTAATACCTGTAAGCTCCTTTCCACTTTGCAGAAAAAACTTTATACCTATAAGCTCCTTTCCACTTTGTAGAAAAACTTTATACACGGCCTATTTAAACTCGGTATCTCCGATATTACTTCTTTTTTTTAGGCGGTGTTCAATAATCTTCAAATATAATATTCTTTCCGTATAGCTAATTAATTTTTTAAAAGAAAAATGAGAAACTCATGACTTATTACGTTAAGATCGAGCTTTCTTTCTATCCCTCTTGAAATCTAAATGATGGCTACAAGAATAAGTGAAATTTCTATTAGCTTAATAGCAACTTTAAGGATTTCACAACTTTAACGTAACAAATAATATGGAATGAAGTTTATTTGTTCTTATATGTGGTCTTTTATATGTTTTATCTGCAGGGTTAAAGAATAAAAAAGCTTTGTCTTCGATCTTATTTTTGTGCCCGCTTTATAGGTTGTTGAACACACGGTTGATACATCCAAGGTTCGTTCCCTTCATAGCTTTTTTTTCTTCATAATTGCATTGTTTGCTTAGGGCATCTGAATATGTTTTTTTAGTGAATCTATTATTTTATTTTGAGCAGAGCCTGATTTTGTTTGTTCTTTTTTTCTTTTCTTTTTTCCTTTGGTTTGTAGATTTGGTTTTAAACATATCCTTTCTAGGTTGTTAGTTTGGCATACGAAAATGTTACTGTGTAGGCGATAGGAAAAGCCTATCAATTGGTTTTATTAGTTCCTCATGAAATGAAACTTAATTTTGTATACATTTATGTGGTGATGTCTATATGTTAGGACTATTTTTTGTTTAGGGGACTTTTTTCATGTCATCATCTGCTCCTGTGATTCCTGATATGCTGCGATTTAATTTGGATTTTTTTAAGAAACATGTGTCTTTTTTGCCTTTAAATGATGTTTTTTAGATGTCTTTCTGTGTGTTCCTGTCTTGCAGGTTATAGGGGTGCCCATCCTTAAGCTGTTTTCAATTGATTACCTTTTTTCCTTCAAATCTTATGAAAAAGCATTAGCTTAAAACATACAGAAAGCTAAGTACTCATCACAGTTATCCATGCATTCTTGAAGTGAATGTGGTTATTATACATTAAAATTATCAAACTTGGCTATCATTATAGAATGTGTGATTGAAGAGTTCTGATATATAAATTATAGTGTTGATTTGCTAAAAGTGTCAGATTAGTTCTTACTCAGGGACAGAAACAGTAGAACCAGTAGCATTAAACTTTCAATTTCTTTTAAACTTGCATTGTTGCTTCAGAATTCCATGCTTCTTTTTTCACTCTGATCAGCAACAGGAAGCGAGGATCAGACAAAACCCTGCATGGCTGAAGCAGAAAACAGCAGCGACAAAAGGCAAATACTCCCGGAAGAAGGTAACCATATAGCTACAAAGTTATTATGTAAATATAGGTTCAACCTAACTACACCTTAATGATTAAAAAACGATTCTGATTAGGTGGTTATGACTGGCCCATTTGCGATTTCTTAAAACTGGAAAACACATACAAGTCTCGGTCTCAAAGAAAAAAGGAAAGTAAAAAATAGTCTAAGAGCATTGCAATATTGCATCATGAACTCCTTCGTCGACTTTCATACATTCTAAATGTCAATTGATTCCCTTTTTTATTCAAATCTTATGGAAAAGCCTCTCCTTAAAACACACACAAAGCTTAGTACCCATCACAAGTATTCATGCAAACTTCAAATGATTATGGTTATTATACATTAAAATTATCAAACTTTTGGTTATTATTATAGGATGTATAACTGAAGAGTTCTGATATATAAATCATAATGTTGATTTCCTATAAGTCTCATATTAGTTCTTACTCAGGGACACTGACAATGGAACCAGTAGCATTAAACTTTCAATTTGTTTTAAACTTGCATTGTTGCTTCTGAATTGCATTGTTTTTTTTTTTCAAACCCATATCAGCAGCAGGAAGCAAAAAGCCCTTGCAAAGAAACTGAAGCTCAAGACAGAGCTGAAGATGGAATCGTAAACCAGGTCGTATTGGAATAAATAATAGCCTATTGGGAAGCCCTTTTTAAAAACTTTATTATAGGGACATATTAACAACTTTATGGTAGAAAATGGTAACCCCATTAGGCTATACGATGCATGGACGGAAAAAACTAAACGTCTAATTTTGGTACCCATTGTCACAGATTGTTGTATGGGACAAGTAGAACTTATGGCTCTATGGATTGTGGTGGTTTGGTTGTCATTAGAATGTAACTTTAAATGCTTTTTTCACCCTTAAGGCTCTTGGTGAAATGCTTTTGTCTCACTTTATGGGTTGTGTTTGTTGTCGGTTCTTTTTTTTTCAAAACTGTTGTCCCATGTCCTTTGTTGTTCTTATTGAAGATGTTTGCAACAACATTCATATAATGTTGAACTTTTCGCATGTTGCCTATCACCGTACGATGACAAGTGGTCCTAGCGGCAACGCGCTAATAGCCCAACTTGTTAATTAACAAGTTATATAACTTAGTTTTCATAGGTTTTTATCATCAAATAACCACATAAATACTCTTCATACAATCATGCTAATATTTATAGATGACATAAAATCATTAACAAAACCCCCCATTTTCAACCTTACAACATTAAAATAAAAGAAGGAAAATGTCGTTAGGTGGTTACGGTTATTCGAAAAACGTCACGTTTTAATGATTCGTTGTCAAGACTCGGTGGCTCATTTGGGTCGTTTATAATGTATTAAAAACGTAACGAGAATGGTGTAACAAACTCACAAAGGAGAACGAAAAGGAAACCGAACAAGAAAAGGAACACGGTGGCGGTTCACTGCGGTGGAGAACAGCAGCAGCTCCGGCGGCAAGGGGCTGCACAGCAGCGGCAGTGGCGGCCAGCAGCAGTAGCGGAGCTGGTGGCTGAGGTGGCTGGTGGCGGCAGTAGCTAGAAGTGGTGGGGCTGTGTTGACTTCGACAGAAAAGGAAAGGGAGGGACTGTGGTGGTAGATTACAGTGGTGGTGGTGGCTATGGATGTTGGTGGTTGCTGATGACGGGGGTGGTGGTGCTGTGGTTGTCCTCGGCAGGAAGAAATGAGAGGTGGCGGTGGGTTGTTGGTTCACGTAAGAGAAAGAGGGAGATGGTGGTGGCGGCAGTTTAAGGTGAGGGTGGTGGTAGAAGGTGGTGCCGGCGGTGAATGGTGGTGGTGGTACACTTGTCAGCCGGAAAAAGAGAGGAGGGAGATGGAGGTGTGGTTGCTCACCGAGAACAAGAAGGAAAGAGGTGGGAGTGGTGGTTCATGGTGGTGGTGGTTAATGGCGATGGTGGTGGTAGAAGGTGGTGGTGGCTGTCGGAAAATGAGAGGGGAGAGGAGAAGAGATCGGTTAGTGAGGGAGGAGGAGAAAGAGTGAAGTCTTGATTTGGTTGTGTGTGTAAGTAAGTAAGTGAGGTGTAAGAAAGTTGGTGGTGATGGTGTGTACAAGTCTCATGAGACTATTTGATCATGATTGCTTAGAGTAGGGTGGTAAGAGGAGAGGTGTTCATGTTAATCATCACAAATCACCAACACATTTACTAGTTAGTTTTTATAAAAATTTAATGTGTAGGTGAAAGTTTTATAAAAACTTGTTGTGTGTTATGAAAAAAAAGGTTTCTATGTATAATGAAAGTTTATAAAACATATAAATGTTTAAGGTAAAATAATCCACAACTTTCATATTTAAGCAATGTAAGAGTTTATTTTATTTTTATATATTCATGACCACTTTTTATAAAAAGAATAAGTGGTAGGAAGTTTTATAAAAATTGATCCAAAGTTGATGGGCTTAAATTATAAAAAAAATAAACCCATTGGACTTGGGTTTTAAATTGGGCCGAATCATTTAAAAGAAAAATGTAACTGGGTCGGTCTGGCGGTTTGGGCCGTACGGGCCCAAACGGGGCGCCGGTTCGAGGCCCGGGCCCGTTTTGTGTCGGATAGGTTTTCGGATTGCCACGATGCTTCGCAATATTAAGTTTGAGTAACGGGTCGAAGTTTCGAGCTCAGTTAATTGTTTTAGGCTTATTGGGCCTATTGGGCCAAGTCGGGCCCAATTGGGTGTTCGGTTGGAGTTTGGCTTAAGTCTTGACAACGAATTCAGTTTGTGATGTTTTTATTTCATAAAAACAATTGTTTAAGTTGATTATAAAAGTTTTTCAGAAATCAGTTATATTTTTCGGTTTTTCGAATGGGTTACGGATAACATTTTCAGTTTGTTAGTTTGTAACAGTTTTAAGCTCGATCGTCCAGATTGATTAAAACCGAATAGTTTTAAACATATGATCACTTATCAGTTTGTTGTGTCGGTTATATAACGTACGACACCAGTTCCAGTTACAGATAAAATATAAAAATACATTTTATATTTATTTTTCTTGTTATTGAAATTCCATAATTAATCCATGAAATCATTATGAAATTTACGGGTATACGTTTCAAGTACAAACGCGGGATTAGGTTTACGTCATCAGTTAACAGTTAGGCACAGTAATTAACAGGTTAAACAGTAATCAGATCGGTTAATGCACATTAATGCTTAATTAAAAGTCAAAGTAAAGAGGTTTGACCTAGGGTTTTTGGACGAGGTGTCACATTCTCCCCAGTTAGAAGAATTTCGTCCCGAAATTCAGTTCTTGTTCACTGGTTGAATGTGGTGTTTCCGAAAAGACGAGGATACTTCAGACGCATTTGGTCCTCGCGCTCCCCAAGTGTACTATGGACCTCGCCATGAGTTCCAGCACACTTTGATAATGGGATTCGGCTATACATCGTTCTCGTAAGGTCTCGGTCAAGTATCTTGACCGGTTCCTCAATAAAGTGAAGTGTTTCGTTAATTTGAATTTTGTCAAGTGGGACGACAAACATTTCATCAGACAAGAATTTCTTAAGATTATTAACGTGAAAGACATCGTGTAAACATCTTAGCTATACGGGAAGGCGTAGACGGTAAGCTGCTGGTCCGATTGTTTCAGTGATTTCAAATGGACCAATGTAACAAGGGTTAAGCTTTCCTCAGTTGCCGAATCAGATGGCACCTTTCCAAGGCGACACTTTTAACATGGCGCGATCACCCTTTTTAAAGTATAAGGGTTTACGACGATTGTCGGCAGATGAATCGTAATAGTCTGATAAAAGAATGGAGATTGACACACGGACGAACGAGGTTTTGAGTATGAAGGTTTCCGGACAAGTCAGGATTTCTCATGAATGGGCTCTACCAGGATTTTCATGCACTTCAAATTACAATTATGTGTACACCCACAATTGTGATTTGCCTTACATGATCAGCCTAAGCTTTGCTCATACATGAGTTTTCAGTTTGTCGGAAAATGAAATGTATCGGGGACAAGATGGCTTATGGAAAAGTTCAGATTGATTCGCTACCGGACGGGATCTTCCTTGATTCCCGGGATTCTAATGATAACAATAATGGAAATGCGGTTTGGCTCCAGTCTATTGATCTCGCAGTCTAAGATCTTAATAGGTTCTAGACAAGATGGGTGTGTGTAGGCCATTGGTCCAATCCTTTCCAGGATTTCAAGGGACCGATAAGGTTTAAGCATACCTAGCTTTCCAGGCCTAGTTACCTCCGTCTGAGACAGAATCCATTATAAGGTTTTGAACCCCCTTATAGATTCTAAGGGTTCGCGTTAAGTGTTAACGTAGTTCTCCTGGAGATTACCTATGGCTTTCAGAAATTGAAAGGTTTCCTTAGTAGTTTCATGAACTATCACTGGACCAGTCAGTTGACTGTTACTGGCTTCGGTCCAGCGAAGGGGCGAATGAGACTTTCTTTCATACAAGCCTTCGAAAAGGGGCGGCTTGAATATTTGAGCGATATCTATTGTTATAAGGGAACTCGGCGAGTGGAAAATGGTTGTCTCAACCATTGCCTAGGTTCGTCTTACGTGATGACAATCTGTCATATAACTACGCAACGTACCTTTTTAGGGTCTGAATTTTTCCTTTTGATATGGTCACTAGTATAACTCCTTTATACATACATTTTGTTGGATCCCTGGGTGGATGGAATATCTTGATTTGTAGGCTTCATCAAACACTAGCCTTCTCAAGTCTTTAAGGCTAGGTACCCATAGTCTATCCAAGAACTCATGGTTCCATCAAGCTTTTTAATTAGTTGTTTCTCCATGTCATGCGGGCATTCGTTTTCCAGATCCTCGGCTTAAGAGCTTCGATTTGAGGGTCACGATCTTGTGACGTGAGGTTCGAGCGTATGGTCATACTGAATGCTCAAACACGACACGGTTTGGCATGTTCTTACCTGCTTAATGCATCGGCTACAACGTTAGCCTTGACGAGGTGATAATGAATCTCATATTCGTAATCGTTAAGCAGCTTAACCATCGTCGTTGTCTCATGTTTAGCTCTTTCTGGTTAAAGATGTGATGGAGGCTCTTGTGATCGGTGAATATAACGCACCGAGTCCCATAGAGGTAGTGCCTCCAGATTTTGAGGGCAAAGACGACGGTTCCAAGTTCTAAGTCGTGACTCGTGTAATTCTTCTCATGAATCTTCAGTTGTCGAGAGGCGTAAGCGATGACTTTCTCACGCTGCATCAGTACGCAACCCAAGCCTTGATGCGAAGCATCACAGTATACTACGAAATCGTCGATTCCGTCTGATAAGGATAGGATTGGGGCGTTGCAAAGTTTTTGCTTCAACAACTAGAAAGCAGTTTCAGTTTTATCATCCCAGATGTACTTCTTATCTTTCTGGATCAGGGTGGTAAGAGGCTGGGCTATCTTAAAAAAATTTCAATGAATCGACGGTGATAGCCAGCGAGACCTAAGGATTGACGAATCTCAGTTGGGGTCGTGGAAGTACTCCAACCCTTGATTGCTTCAATCTCAGACGGATCAACGTGAATATCGTGGTCGTTGATCACATGACCCAGAAAGTGTACTTCGCGAATCCAAAAATCACATTTGGAGAATTTCACGTACAACTCTTTTTTTTTCCTCTTCAGCAGTTCTAAGATGAGTCTCAAGTGTTCCTCGTGTTCTTTCTTGCTACGTGAGTAGATAAGAATATCATCGATGAACACGATAACAGATTTATACAAGTATGGTTTGCACACGTGATTCATTAAGTCCATGAATACGGTCGGTGCGTTAGTTAAACCAAAAAGGGCATGACGAGGAACTCGTAATGACCCTAGCGTGTTCTAAATGATGTCTTCGAGACATCTTCATCTTTAACTCGGAGTTGATGGTACCCCGACTGTCACACCCCCCTCCTCCGCACCCTGCCAGGAGCGGGGGAGGGTGTGGGACCGGCTGTCCGTATCATTACCCGAGATTACCAACGTTTCTAACATCACACACATACACATACAACGGACATCCAGTCCACACATATGAAACTTTTAGACCGACTCATGAGCGAGGATGCATTGCACCTCTTATTCGGTCTAACAGAATCGATAGCCACCGGATATGGCCTGGAACTGAATAACAAAGATACAGGATACCAAAGGAAACATAGTCATTATCATGTCTTCATTTACAATCATAGTTCATAATTCATGGCTCATACAAAGTCCAAGTTCATAGTAACAACAACCAAGTAGCATTCCAAGTTCATAGTAGGTTCATTCCTACACTTGCTTACCTGCAACATAAGTCAATCACACAAAGTCAACAACTAACGTTGGTGGTGAGTCTTAACTACTATCATTATGTTAACAGTTTTCAAACACATGCTGGTTATGAAATTATCAAGTCACACCAAAGGTCAAACTTCATGTACTCTAAGGGCACGTCGCAATCAGCCGTAATCCCTCTACGAGTAGAAATTTCATTTCAACATATAAGGACATATTCCCCCTAGTTTCCTAATACTAGAGGATCCGGATGAACATGGATAAATCAACTATAATGGCCGTTATAATCCCTTATATGCCTATTGGTTCAATCATAATGACCAGAAAGTATATAATAACCCACACAGGGCATCTCTAAACTAACAGTGCTTGACAGGATAAGTTCATAATAGATATAACAAATACATCAAACAGAATTGTGATCTTAAACTGTTAATCCTATGAGAGAAGTCAGAGGACTCGCACAAAGAAGTCAGAAACGGTGGCTAGACAGAATATCCGAGAAAATATCCTCTCTTTGATTTTTAGCAACCTATCATCGTTATCATGTTCATATTCGTCATATACGAGGCTAACATGTCCCATATCATTCTCAGGTTGTAATTAGCATAAAATACAGTTACTGGATCAGTCTCGATAATTTTTGGTTTATCCAAAATTGGCTAAACATTCTGTCATTTTTCTTCATAGGCGTACCGCCTGGAAATTTACATTTCTGGGCGGTACGCTTCAAATGGTCGACTGATTTCCAGATTTCAAATCCGGACGTACCGCGCCGATTCATAAGTTTCTGGGCGGTACGCTGGAATCTGAGATTCCGGTTTCTGTTTTACTTTCCTGGGCGTACCGCTCTGCATGCAGAGATTATGGGCGGTACGCCCCCATCTGTGAACAGGGGCCCGACTATTTTGTCTTTTAGTGCCATTTTCATATTTTGGCGTTTTGAGTCCAGAATTCTTACTAGATCAGTTTCATATTATTCCGAGGGGTCAATTAGGGGTTCATTTGTGGTCTAATTCCTAAACCAAGACATAATTCCAATTCCCGAGCTGTCCAATTATGGTAATTTTCATTGTTTCGACCCCCGTTTCGTACAGATTTCGTTAGGGACAGAATCCTTATGTCCCAATGACCCATTTGTTATTTAGATATACTGACCATCTCTGGTTCAAGTGATCGTTACTTGCAAAGTTGCTATTTATGGAAAGGAATCAACATGCATGCATAAGAGAGTTGTACCTTGTGAAGGATTTCTTGTACAACCGAGCTTTTCTGATCTCCTTGTACCCTTCAGTCCCCAATCCAATTTCCAGAGGTAATTCTACACATGCATGTATGATCCATGACCCTTTCATGAGTGTGTGATCTTTAAGAAACTTAAATAACTTTTCTAAACCAAAAATCAAGATGTCCTCACCTTGATTGTCCTTGATTCTGGTTTCCCACACTCCTTAGCCTTCTCCAAGTGATCCAATGTCACTGATTTGATGAGAGTACAAGTAATGTGTGAGGGTTACATCAACTTCACATGATCTTTGTATGAAAATGGTGATTAGAACACTTACCTATGAAGCTTCAACCTTCCACAAGGCTCCAATGACTTGAAAATGATGGTGACAGAGGTCTGAGACAGTGGGGAGAGAGCTCTGGCCGGAAGTGAGAAAATTCACAAGTGCTTGTGACTATAAAGGCCAAAAACCTTGTTCTTATCGATCTGACATTTTGAGGCGTACCGCCCCAAAGTACATGCTCTTGGGCGTACCGCCCGGATTTTGAGATTCGTGCATACCAAGATCCGATGGGTGCCGCAACCCGACCCGTTTACCAAGCGGGTGGCGTACCGCCTAGGATTTCTCAATCCTAGGCGTACCGCCTCAAATTGTTTTCCGGCAATTTTTGAATATTTTACATTTGAAAATTCCAGCTCGGATGAACGTTTTGAGCACAGAGGTTACATTCTCTCCCCCTTAAAGGAATTCCGTCCCGGAATTCGTTAAGCGTTAATTGAACAACTGGGGGTAATTTCTTCTCATGTCTACTTCTGATTCCCATGTATATTCGGGACCGCGTCTAGCGTCCCACTTGACTTTCACCATTGGAATCCTTTTCTTGCGTAGCTTCTTGGTGATCCGTTCCATTATTTCAATGGGCTGTTCTGTGAAATTCAGCTTTTTATCGATTTTGATTTCTTTTAACGGAACCGCGAGAGCTTCATCTACCATACACTTCCGTAGATTCGACACATGAAACACATCGTGAACTCCGCTAAGCTCCTCAGGCAATTCTAGTTGATAAGCTACCCCTCCAACTCTTGATATTATTTTGAAAGGTCCTATATATCGTGGGCTCAATTTCCCTCTGTAAGTCCCGAAACGGTCCAAACACGATATCTAATCCAATCAAGACCGTGCGGAATCCGGTTTGATTGGTGATTCAAGAACAATCAAATAATGATAATACTGACAATCGAAACAATATGAAATAACAAACCGAGATTGAAGAATCCTTGATTAAAACCTTGGTTGCAATACACAATCGAAATTCTCTTTAGAGAATTTCGTAAACCACCAATTGAGATCAACACCAAAACAGCAACCTCATAATGAGGGGAGGTCTTCCCTTATATAGGGATTCTCCAACTTGGAGAACAAGACAACCTAAAAACCCTAATTAATAGTCAATTCCCGTATTTGACTTTCCAGGCCCACTAAAACCCATCTAAACTCTTTTAAACTGAGCCCAAACCTATCTAAAATGGCCCAATGACCCAATATACCCAGAACCCAGCTTATTTTCACCTATTCTAACACATAGGCCTTCAGAATACTCCGCCAAGCGATGATTTAATACACAAGCCACAAATCTTGGTCCTTACAATCTTCCCCTTGGCTTGTGCTATTAAATATCTTCCACTTTCAATCTTCAGACTTCAGTCTTCTCCTTGGCTTGAGCTTGGGTTGGTGAAGATTCTTTTCTTTAACAATCTTCATTGGGCAGCATGTGGGATGATTGATGGCTCTTTCTCTTTATCAGCATCAGCTTGAACTGCAAATGATGAACAAGTAATGAGAGGAGGATTCTCAAATACTTGCTTCTTCTTGAAAACTATTGAGTCATTGCTGAATCAGTGGTAACTGTCTTGACTTGCTTGAATTTCTTTGAACTGACGGCATTTAGCTTCCCCTCAACTTGTGAACAGTGTCTTTTGACTCTTTGGAAGCTTTTCTTGAACAACCAACAAACTTCCCCTAAGCATAAGGTAAGTCCTTTTTCCGGCTGGTTCTTCAACTTGATCAGCAGCAGAGTTCTTGCTTTGGTCAACTGAGTCCTTGACCTTCTTCTCCATGAGTTGTCTTTCTCACTTAACCTGTCAAACACAACATGAAACAGACACTAACCAGACGATGACTGGTTACTGGGTTAGCAGGAGATCAACATAATTTAATTACGGGTTTCCTTTAAATACTTCCCCTGAACCCAATGACTCACTTCACATTTTCTCCCCCTGAGATTCTAGACGGGTGATACTTTTCTTGCACAAAACCCATAAAAACTTATTACATCCTTTAAATTAACCTGGCCATCGTTGAAAATAAACAATAAAAACTTAAGATAACTCAAAAGAAAAATAGAATAAAAATAAAACAACCATACCAAATTTCTAAACGAGAAGGTTTTATTTGAGATCAAACCGTATGAATCTGACCGAGGAACCCTTTTCAGCTTCTGTTACTCGAACACGTCCAGGTGATTGCCAATATACTGATCCACTTTAAACTCTAACCCTTTTCTTATTCAGGCTGTTTGTCACTTTATTATCTTTTAAAGTGCATTAATTATGAACAGCAAGTGGGTTTCAACAAATCCTAGGTACATGTTATTACACACTATCAAGCACATAAATTCCCTACCACATATTTTCACAACCTGATCCAGAAGTTTGAACCTGAGCTCCAGACTGGGTTGAGAAGAGAAAGAATAGATCACATAGAATTTTTGGATATAATATACAAAGTCAACTGAATTTTTGAAACATTTTTAGTAATGCTCTCATCAGTGACAAAGGCTGAGGGTTTTGGACTCTTGAGGGTCTCTTTTGATGTGCTCTTTGGCATCTTTTGGGTGTATATTATTATTTTTTTTTTAATTTTTTTAAATTTTAGATGATCTAGAAGTACGTATGTATGGACAACTCCAGGTCATTGCTCACGCAAAGCAGAGGAGAGCCTTACATACATGCGAAGCATCCCCAGGTCATTGCTCACGCAAAGCAGAGGGGACACCGACTTTTTGAGCTCATTTTCACACTCTTGGAGACAAGCGTGTGTATCAGGAACTTGAACATGCAGTCAAATAGAAATGCAATTAACCTAAGTGCTGTCACCCAACAAACTGCCATACGTTATCTTCAAGTGTGTAACGCATACCTTTTCAGATTTAAGAGCCGAGCCTACCAGCATATCACCATGAATCATGTCTTTCACATCTGCCTTACGCGTGTCAGCCATCTCCAAGACGGAAATTTATTTCACTTCCCACCTTCTAAAGGAAACAAAAGATTAAAAATTAAAAAGCACAATTTAATTTTGAGGGGTCAACAATTTCATCGTTTCTATTCTTCCTCTTGCTTTTTGATTTTTAATAACAACACACATTTTTTTTTTTTAACACTCACTGACACAATATGTACTAAAAACTGGCCAAGCTAACCTTCAAAGTTTATCTTTTGAAACTTTTCAGAACTGGGTTTTGTTTCAAGCACTACCAAACTTCACTTCATATTTGCCAAGAAACAAACAATTAAGACAGTGTTACCTTTACTGCTGATTTTCTCAGATTTACCTCTCACAAGGAAACATACCCTCCGTTGAAATCTTCATGTCATGTGGTAGAGAGATGCCTCCTATCCTGTGCCTGGAACAATCACTATCACAAACAACAAGGTTAATGAAAGTCCTCCTTGACTGTTCCTGCACAAGGTGAGAGATTAGTTAACCATAAGTACCCAGGCCATTGTTGTTCTGGGTATACCTGCAGAGTCATTGAAAGTTATTTCTTTTAAGGACATCCTCTTTGAAAGATTGATACTTGGGGTTGTGGGTGCCTTTGATTTGGGTTTCTTGGTGTTGTTTTTGGTGTTGTTTTTGGTGTTGTTTTTGGTGGACTTTGGTGTGGGCTTTGTGGGTTCATTAGAATTCACACGACCATCATCAGAAATGATATTCGTGGGCTGATTGTTTTCTTTCCCTTTACCTTGTAGCCTTTTAGGTGGAATTTGATAAATGTTTGATTTATCATTTTTAACTTCATCAAATTGTTTGGAGTGCTTCTTATACACCCCTTTAGGTAGGTAACACTGATTTACCACCTTTTTCACATTCCACCTCTCTTGATTATTCTCAGAAAGACCACCATGTTTGGGAACCCAAATAGGTTTTAAAGCAACAACTGATTTGTTAACAGAATCATTCAATTTATGACTTTTGAAATCAGTTTTGGTTGGATGTTGAGGTGACTTAGGCTTTTGGTTAACTTTCTGTACCTTTGGTTGTAGGGGCACAGACTTCTGCACCTTGGGGATTGAGGGTGCAGGCTTTTTGGTCACCTTATGCACCTTTGGTTGTGAAGGTACATGTCTCTGCACCTTAGGGTGTGAAGGTGCAGACTCTTTGGTCACTTTAGATACCTTTGAGCCTGTAGGTACCTTTGGCTGAGAATTTACCTTTTTGTGGCCATGTTTGTGGTTTGTGCCACCATATGATTGCCCTTGGTAGTTTTGCAAATGAGTTTTAGGGTAGTAGGGTTCATATGGCCTATATAAACAATTTCTTGCCACATGTCCAGGATTCCCACACATATGGCAGGACTGCTTCTTTGGGTACGCGGGAGCTTGGGAATATTTCTTCCCTGTGGATACCCAAGATGGTTTGGAATTTTTGTGGATCCACACAACTTTGCCATTGGGCCTCGTTGTTAGCACATACTCCCGCTGTACTGGCACAAATTGGTCATATACAGAAGTTACCTCAGGATATGGGATAAAGTCATGTGGTCTGGCCTCCTGCACATTCTGCACATTACTAGCATTATCACAAACATTAGCACACACATTCAAACAATCATTCAAACCAACCAAATTAGGATCAGTAGGCTTAGGATCAGCAACCTGTGGTCCCTTATCCTTTCTTAAAATCCTGACTTTCCTCAAAGGTTTGGAAAGTTTAGGATCACAAACACCGAAATTAAAAGTACCACAAACAGAAGTTTTGTCAAAAACATCAGACTTAGCAAAGCTCAATTCAGACTCAGATTTATTTGACGCAAAAATTTCAGTTTTGACGTCAGGAAACTTTTGACTCTCAATGCCAACACTTTCCCCCTTTGAACCTGCTTCTTTGTTTTCTGTATCTGCACAAGAAGTAAAAGAGTTAGTCTGGTTGGAAACAGGAGCAGAAATTTTAATGGGACAAAGTGCCAATTTCTTTTCAATCTCAGCTTTAGCATCCAAGTTGGTCTTGGAACACTCATAATCTGAGATCATTTCATGCATCAGGGGCATCGGTACTGTATGGGTGGATTTTTCATCTTTTATTTCAGTACCGAGACCCAAACCAGAGTTGGCTTTTAGATGACGCATACGAGCGTCTGTGTTGTAGAAAAGTGAGCTAGCCTTCATCATTTCTGACACAATCTTACCGTTTCGCTCAACTTTGGTTTGTGATGTTTCTAATTGACCTTTAAGTTGTTCAAGTTCAGCTTTCAATGTGACAATTTCTTCATTAGCAACTCCCAGATAAGTCGTTTTGTTACTCAAGTCCCTTTGAAGATTTTTTATGTCAATTTTAGCAGCTTCTAATTTCTCACTTAAGTTTTTACTTCTACCTTTGTATTCCCTCAACTCTCTATCAACAAACTCACGATTTAGGGTTTCATTGAAAAACTTAGTTTGCCATTCTTTAGATTCAGTGAGAATAGATTGACATTTAGAGTTAAAACATACCTCAGTGTTGCTGGTAGATACAGAATTACCTGGTAGAAAGGATGCCATGAATGTCTCAACCGGATCGGAAAGCAGCTTTTGGATCGGAAAGTGGGTTTTCGGTCGGAAAAGGGTTTTCTGCCGAAAAAGCTTGATCGAAAAGTAGTTTACGGCTGAAACGAGCTGATCGAAAAGTACTTTTCGATCGGGATGAAGCGGGTCGAAAAGTCTGATCCGATCGAAAAGTGAGGACTGGATCGAAAAGTCTCAAAGGGGACTTTTCGATCAAGAAGCACAATGGATCGAAAAGTCACAGGGGACTTTTCGATCAATGGAGGCTGATCGAGAAGTCACAAGGGGACTTCTCGATTGGTGTAACTGATCGAGAAGTCACAAAAGGGGACTTCTCGATTGGGCAGGCTAGTCGAAAAGTCACTTAGGGGACTTTTCGAGCAAGAGGAACGAATCGAAAAGCCACTGAGGGGGCTTTCTCGATCGGAAAGGGTCAATAGGAGGGACTTTTCGATCAGACAGACCGATCGAAAAGCAGAAAACAGGGTCGAAAAGCCAAAAATTTCGATCGAAATAAGGGTCCAAGCCACAGAATTTCGATCGAATAGCTTAGAGAACATGGGCTTCTTGCTTCTGCAACACTTGTAACCTGCACAACACTCCCAAGAAACTCACAAATAAAACCGTCAGTCACACATTAAAACACTTGGAACAAAATTTGACGATTGAAAAACAAAATACTCCACAAGCTGCAGAAAAATTCAACGATCAAAACCTCGTCAACAATAATTTGCACCAACTTTAATTGAGCGGTCGTTTACAGCTTCAAAAAACCGGTCAATCTGGACCACTTGTTCTAATTAATTACAATGGCAAAGCTGTAAATAATTAGAATTCAATTAAATTACGTCTCAATTCAATTGTTTTTCGAGAATCCAATTTCGACCGAGAACACGATAAATGCGAAAACTCAAACGCATAAATTAGACCAAATCTCGAACCCCAACAACCAAAATTGTGAAATCCGCTAATACCAGAATAGATATATGGAACCAAATAAAATCTAATGGCAAACTTGGAATTCAAATGAACTTTGAAACAAATTCTGAGAATTAAAAATCAAAATTTTATCTTATTTAAGTATTATCAAGTCCCACGATTGACTGACCACAAATTGGAATTAACACAGATTTGATATCTCAACTATTTTAGAAACACAACTCAAATTACGAAAATATCGATCATGCACCTAGCAGAAAAGTTTAGTCAAGTCCAAATTACCGCATCAAAATACGATAAACACAAACGGAAAAATGCACCCTAGTTCGAAGATAAACCAAAACGCAGCCTTCAAATAAAATTTCACTCAAAACCCAATCGAAGAATACCGAAACATCACGAAAAACACAATAACTCTTGAATCTTGATATCGTGAGAGCCTCGAAACGGAGTTTCTTGGCTCTGATACCAATTGTAAGTCCCGAAACGGTCCAAACACGATATCTAATCCAATCAAGACCGTGCGGAATCCGGTTTGATTGGTGATTCAAGAACAATCAAATAATGATAATACTGACAATCGAAACAATATGAAATAACAAACCGAGATTAAAGAATCCTTGATTAAAACCTTGGTTGCAATACACAATCGAAATTCTCTTTAGAGAATTTCGTAAACCACCAATTGAGATCAACACCAAAACAGCAACCTCATAATGAGGGGAGGTCTTCCCTTATATAGGGATTCTCCAACTTGGAGAACAAGACAACCTAAAAACCCTAATTAATAGTCAATTCCCGTATTTGACTTTCCAGGCCCACTAAAACCCATCTAAACTCTTTTAAACTGAGCCCAAACCTATCTAAAATGGCCCAATGACCCAATATACCCATAACCCAGCTTATTTTCACCTATTCTAACACATAGGCCTTCAGAATACTCCGCCAAGCGATGATTTAATACACAAGCCACAAATCTTGGTCCTTACACCCTCTTTTGCCAAATCGGATTATACCTTTCCAGGGTGATATTTTCAACATCACCATGTCCCCTTCTGCGAACTCGAGTGGTCTCCTACGCCGATCTGCGTAGCTCTTCTGTCGGTCTTGAGCGGTTTTAAGTCTGTTGCGAATCTCCCTAACTTTCTCAGTATTTTCCATTATCAGTTCAGGTCCTGTAAGTTGACCTTCTCCCACTTCAGACCAACACACTGGTGTTCGGCACTTTCTGCCATACAATGCTTCAAACGGTGCCATTTGAATGCTGGTGTGGTAACTATTATTATATGAAAATTCAGCTAGTGGAAGATGATCATCCCAGCTACCACCAAATTCTATAACACAAGCTCTCAGCATATCTTCTAACGTTTGAATGGTTCTTTCGCTCTGGCCATCAGTTTGGGGATGATAGGATGTACTAAATTTCAATTTAGTCCCCATCGCTTCTTGAAAGCTTTGGCAAAAGTGAGAAGTGAATCTAGTATCTCTATCAGAAATTATAGACTTTGGCACTCCATGCTTCGATATGATTTCATTTACAAAAAGCTTTGCAAGTTGCTTCCCATTGTACGTTTCTGCCATTGGTAGAAAGTGAGCAGATTTTGTCAAACGATCCACTACTACCCAAATGGCATCATTTCCACTTCTAGTCTTTGGAAGCTTTGTCACGAAGTCCATGGTAATTTCTTCCCATTTCCACTCAGGAAGTTCTATTCTCTGAAGACATCCGGCGGGTTTTTGATGTTCAGCCTTCACCTGTAGACGAATTGGACATTTTTCAACATAGGCCGCAATTGCCTTTTTCATTCCTGGCCACCAATAATTTTCTCTCAAATTCTGGTACATTTTGTCGCCTCCTGGATGGAGCATGTACTTAGATTTGTGAGCCTCCCGGAGAATTACCTCACGTAATCCTCCTTCTTTAGGCACCCATATACGTTTGCCTAGTCTTAGGATACCATCCGCCTCTCTTGTCAATTTTCTTACCACAGTCATCATCTCATCCTTGTCAACATTTGGGTCAACCATCTGCTTCTTCTGTGCTTCAATGATTTCTCCAATTAAATCTACACTTACATTCAATCTCAAGGCTCTAACTCGGAGTGGCTTGATTCTTTCCTTTCTGCTTAGTGCGTCTGCCACTACATTGGCCTTGCCTGGGTGATACTTGATCTCGCAATCATAATCACTCAGCACTTCCATCCAGCGTCTTTGTCGCATATTCAACTCTTTTTGACTGAACAAGTGCTGTAAACTTTTGTGGTCGGAGTATACTACAAATTTGGCTCCATACAGGTAGTGTCTCCAAATCTTAAGAGCAAAAACGATTGCTCCTAACTCTAAATCATGTGTGGTGTAGTTTTTCTCGTGCTTTTTAAGTTGTCTGGATGCATAAGCAATTACTTTATCTTTCTGCATCAAAACGCATCCGAGTTCATTGGTAGAGGCATCGCAGTATACCACAAAATTTTCAGTACCCTCAGGTAATGAAAGTATAGGAGCAGAACTTAGTTTCTGTTTAAGCAGTTCGAAAGCATCTGTATGCTTAGGTTTCCAATCAAACTTCGCGTTCTTTTGAGTAAGGGAAGTTAATGGTGTGGCTATCTTTGAGAAATCCTGAATAAATCTCCGATAGTAACCAGCTAGTCCTAAGAATCGCCGAATTTCTGTAGGATTCTTTGGTTGCTCCCATTTAGCAATCGCTTCTACTTTCGCTGGGTCTACTTGAATTCCGGACTTGCTCACAATGTGACCCAGAAATTGCACTTCTCTTAGCCAAAAATCACATTTAGAAAACTTTGCATACAGCTTCTCAGATCGCAATAATTCCAATATCTTTCTCAAATGTTCACCATGTTCTTCCCGAGTGCGAGAATAAATCAAGATGTCGTCAATAAATACGATTACAAACTTGTCAAGATATGGCTTGCACACCCGATTCATTAGATCCATGAATATTGCTGGCGCATTAGTTAATCTGAAGGGCATAACTGTAAATTCATAATGGCCATATCTTGTTCTGAAAGTTGTTCTTGGGACGTCCTCTTCACGGACTCTGACTTGATGATACCCTGATCTCAAATCGATTTTCGAGAAATAACTAGCTCCTTGTAATTGATCGAACAAGTCATCAATCCTAGGCAAAGGGTACTTGTTTTTGATGGTTACTCGATTGAGATCACGGTAATCGATGCACATCCGCATTGAGCCATCCTTCTTTTTCACGAAGAGTACCGGCGCTCCCCAGGATGACGAACTGGGTCTGATGAACCCTTTATCGAGAAGTTCCTGAAGTTGATTCCTTAGTTCTTGCATTTCAGAAGGTGCGAGTCGGTAAGGTGCTTTTGCTATTGGAGACGTTCCAGGTGCAAGTTCGACTTGAAACTCCACTTGTCGTTTTGGGGGCAATCCAGGTAGTTCATCAGGAAACACATCCGGATATTCTGAGACAATAGGTACTTCTTCCAATTTCTTTTCTCGAGGTGTCTCAATTAAATTTGCTAGATAAGCTTGATCACCCTTTCTAATGCATTTTCCCGCTTTCAATCTGGAGATTATTCTCATTGGTTTTGTTTTCCTATCTCCAATGATCGTGTGAGTCTTGTCGTCTGCAGACTTTAATTCCAACATTTTATCGGCACAACGAATCTTCGCCTGATGTCGTGTGAGCCAATCCATTCCAAGGACTATATCGAATTCACTTAGTTCCATAGGGAGGAGTTCGAGTTCAAAAGTAGTGTTCTCATGCTCTAAACGACAATCTCTAATTACTTTAGAGATACTGATCTTATGGCCATTGGCAGTTTCTACAACATAAGGTATATCTAACTTATGTGTAGTACATTTTAGTCTAGGGATACAGGCAGAGGATACAAAACTCCTATTAGCACCAGAATCAAATAAAATGCTAACAATCATATTATTGACAGAAAACATACCAGAGATCACGTCATCATTCACACGTGCCTCTTCGGCGGTCATAATATAGAGTCGGGGTGTACCTTTTGAAGTTCCCACGCCTTTGTTCTGTTCATCCCTTTTCTTCTTCACTTGCGGACACTCCCAGCTTCTATGCCCTTTTTCCTTGCAGTAGAAACAGACTACTGGTAACCTACATTGTTGGTGCGCGTGCCCTGCTTTCCCACAATTTTTACAATTCTCTGCCCGCGGTCCTTTATAATCCCTCCCATCATTTCTTCTTACTTGATCATTCCATCCAAATTTACCCCTCTTGGAGTCACGACCTCTATCCCCACCTTTTCTTTTGTTTCCGGAGGTATCTACCTTGATTTCCGCTGTCCGGATCCATTCATCTGCCAAGGTACCAGTCAGACTTATAGCGGATGCCAAAGTGTTGGGATGAGCGGATCTCACATTCGCTCTTATCTCGGGGCTTAATCCCCAAATGAACCTCCTGACTTTGGAAGTCTCAGTATCCGCCATGTGAGGTACTAAATTCAACAGTTCATTATACCTATTAATATACGTCATGTAGTCGGATCCATTCATTCTTAAGTTAATGAACTCATTTTCCAATCTCTCAGCCTCATTCTCTGGAATAAACTTTTCCATAACTAATGCCCGAAACTCTCTCCAACTCATACGATAGGCTCTTTCCTTCCCAAGTCGATTCAATTCCACCTTCCACCAGTTTAATGCTGAACCTTTGAAAGATTGGGACGCAAACCTCACCTTGTCCCTGCTAGCACAGTTGCTAATATCCAGGGCTGCCTCAGTTTCTTCTAACCAATTCAGGGCCTCAGTAGCCCCTTTGTCTCCCTTGAAAATACCAGGCTTGCAGGCCATGTAAGTCTTATAAGAACACCCTCTCCTTTCCTCCCTTTCGGGCTTACGTTCCTTGCTCCTTGACCTTCTTCTGGTACGTTTTGGACGATCTTCATGTTCGGGACTGGGGCTCCGACGGTTTCGGATTCTGCTGTGAGCTGATGAGCCAGTTTGAGACTCAGCTATTGGTGATCGAAATCTTGTAGACTCCTTGGATCTAGAAACAGCAGTTTTGCTTCTTGGCGGTTCGCTGGATCTTTCTGAACCAACGTGTGTCTTTCCTTGTCTCTTCTCTTTAGCGACCAATGAAGGAAACGCTTTAGAGATTCCTTGAGCTATAAGTTCCTGAAGTCTTTCTTCAAGTTCTATTTGCCTCAATTGCTCGGACGTAAGAGGTTCTTCCCTTTTACTATGAACAGAGCGATTATCACGATCATCATCTCCGTCATGGTCATCCTGACGACTTCTGCTCGTTCCTGCTTTCGACATTTCGCTGAAAGCAATACCAGATTGACAGATTATCATACATTTTGACTTAGTTGACAGGTATTCATAATTCATAGTTTATATTCCTTTGCATATTATAATGCCATAGGAATATGTTCATATCATTGTTGTTGTACTATTTGGACTTTCCGGATCACCACTTTGTGGTTACCGACATAATTACCATGAAATGACTATATTTCAGAATGAAATCACATACACATGAGTACTTAGGGGTGGTCTAATGATCCAATCCTCCTAGAAGCACTACTTATCAAGACTTATCATAATTATTATAGTACTCCAATCATTATTGAAAAACGATAAACGGTTCTTTATTCCATAAAGATAAAG
This sequence comes from Deinandra increscens subsp. villosa, assembly GCA_039602395.1. Lineage (NCBI taxonomy): Eukaryota > Viridiplantae > Streptophyta > Magnoliopsida > Asterales > Asteraceae > Deinandra > Deinandra increscens. The sequence goes on from JBCNJP010000027.1 coordinate 39,672,770, forward strand.
TGGTCCACATGGCGGTTCAACCGCTTACAATCACAAAACACACACACTTCAAACAGACTCAACCAAAGTTCATAGAAGAGAAAGTACATAACATGATAAAACAACACATAAGATCCCAATCTCCACCATTCATGCCGATCGTCATGCCTCTAATCCCTGCGCCTTCCGAAAGATGTCAAGTGTTTGAGATGAGACGACACCTTCTTGGCTTCCTCTGCCAACCTCTTTTCCTTCTTTAATTGCTTTTCCAACCTCTTTGCCAGTGCCTTGTTTTCTTCTCGCAGAGCGTCAATGACCGGGGAGGTAGGTCCGGAGTGATCTGCATATGGGGTTGGGGCGAAAATTGGGCCCGGTCCTGAGTAGGACGACCTAGGTAGGTCCTGATATGGCCCGTAAGGTGCATATGGATAAGCAGATGGTGGATATGGCATGTAAGACTGCTGCATGGGTGGGGAGGTTGAATACTGGTATGGTGGCGGCGGGTAAAATGATGACGGTGGGGGATAGAAAGGCATGCCTGTGGCATAGGAATCCTGAACAGGTGTCTGGTACATTACAGGCTGCTGGTAGGATGATGGCTGCTGATATCCAGGTGGTGGCTGATATGAGGAATTCTGCTGGTATGCAGATGGCTGCTGGTAGGAAGATGGGGGTTGACTGTTGGACCTCAGCAATTGGGGAAAGCTATAACGGTCGGACACTGGTTGGTTACTTTGGCCTTGCATCATAGCAGCTACATATGGGTCCCTAATGTCATGAGCTAGAGCTGCGATAGGGTCCTGGATTGGAACATCCACTAGATTTCCCATTTGAGGGAAAGCTGCCATAGGATCCTGCTGCATAGGAACCGATTCCTCGGGTCCTTCCTCCACGTCTGCTGCGTAGGCTGGGGAAGCATACACGTGCTGAGAATGATGCTCGAAATGATAACTCACGGTATGCCCTGCAGACACCGCAATCACCACCTGTTGCACTGGGATAGTCTCGTCTTCTTCTTCCTCGGGTTCCTCTTCAGGGTCTTCTTGATCCGTTCCGGCATCACGAGCGTTCCAGTCTGATGGAGCAATGTGGATGGTGTGGCTCGGACGCACCGACATCCTAGGTTTTGTGCTCCTCTTCTTGGGTGGTTTTGGCACATCCGTAGTCGACGTCGCGGGTGACGGAGTCTTCTTTTGGGTCGGCGCGCTAAAGTACCCCGAAAGATCAGGGCTCATGGGTGGTGCCGGTTGGCTAGGTCCGCCTTCTTCCTTCTTACCCTTACTCCCCTTGCTACCTCCACTGTTTTTGCTACCGGATTTCGAAGATTTAGTAAAACTCCACATGTTTACGATGGTACCTGTAGATATAGGTTCAATATACAATAATAAATATATATAATCATATTTCTCAACTTATGTCATGCTAAATTCCATCATTTGAATTCACTAGAGCACACATACAATAACCATCAGTATCCACGTGTCTATCAGACTTGTCATATCATGAGATACCTGTGGGTAACAATGACAGCGTGCACTTTCTGCAACTATTACCGACCTTACATCATGCTATGAGAAATCTAATATACCAATTTCAACTTAGGTTAACATTTTTCATAGAAAATCATTAGCATCAATGTGTCTGTTAGGTTTCACCGAGTCTTAGTGCACCTGTGGGTAGGAATGGCAGTTTGCAAGGCTGTAACTTCTACCGACCTTACACTAAATCTCGATTACGTCTAACATACAAATTTCAGCCTAGATCATATTTGGTTCATGCAATATCTTAGGGGTCAAACTAGGTTCAAGCTTAGGGCTCTAAGAATGCCTAATTTGCTGGAACCTTTGGCTCTGATACCAACCTGTCACACCCCCCTCCTCCGCACCCTGCCAGGAGCGGGGGAGGGTGTGGGACCGGCTGTCCGTATCATTACCCGAGATTACCAACGTTTCTAACATCACACACATACACATACAACGGACATCCAGTCCACACATATGAAACTTTTAGACCGACTCATGAGCGAGGATGCATTGCACCTCTTATTCGGTCTAACAGAATCGATAGCCACCGGATATGGCCTGGAACTGAATAACAAAGATACAGGATACCAAAGGAAACATAGTCATTATCATGTCTTCATTTACAATCATAGTTCATAATTCATGGCTCATACAAAGTCCAAGTTCATAGTAACAACAACCAAGTAGCATTCCAAGTTCATAGTAGGTTCATTCCTACACTTGCTTACCTGCAACATAAGTCAATCACACAAAGTCAACAACTAACGTTGTTGGTGAGTCTTAACTACTATCATTATGTTAACAGTTTTCAAACACATGCTGGTTATGAAATTATCAAGTCACACCAAAGGTCAAACTTCATGTACTCTACGGGCACGTCGCAATCAGCCGTAATCCCTCTACGAGTAGAAATTTCATTTCAACATATAAGGACATATTCCCCCTAGTTTCCTAATACTAGAGGATCCGGATGAACATGGATAAATCAACTATAATGGCCGTTATAATCCCTTATATGCCTATTGGTTCAATCATAATGACCAGAAAGTATATAATAACCCACACAGGGCATCTCTAAACTAACAGTGCTTGACAGGATAAGTTCATAATAGATATAACAAATACATCAAACAGAATTGTGATCTTAAACTGTTAATCCTATGATCAGTCTCGATAATTTTTGGTTTATCCAAAATTGGCTAAACATTCTGTCATTTTTCTTCATAGGCGTACCGCCTGGAAATTTACATTTCTGGGCGGTACGCTTCAAATGGTCGACTGATTTCCAGATTTCAAATCCGGACGTACCGCGCCGATTCATAAGTTTCTGGGCGGTACGCTGGAATCTGAGATTCCGGTTTCTGTTTTACTTTCCTGGGCGTACCGCTCTGCATGCAGAGATTATGGGCGGTACGCCCCCATCTGTGAACAGGGGCCCGACTATTTTGTCTTTTAGTGCCATTTTCATATTTTGGCGTTTTGAGTCCAGAATTCTTACTAGATCAGTTTCATATTATTCCGAGGGGTCAATTAGGGGTTCATTTGTGGTCTAATTCCTAAACCAAGACATAATTCCAATTCCCGAGCTGTCCAATTATGGTAATTTTCATTGTTTCGACCCCCGTTTCGTACAGATTTCGTTAGGGACAGAATCCTTATGTCCCAATGACCCATTTGTTATTTAGATATACTGACCATCTCTGGTTCAAGTGATCGTTACTTGCAAAGTTGCTATTTATGGAAAGGAATCAACATGCATGCATAAGAGAGTTGTACCTTGTGAAGGATTTCTTGTACAACCGAGCTTTTCTGATCTCCTTGTACCCTTCAGTCCCCAATCCAATTTCCAGAGGTAATTCTACACATGCATGTATGATCCATGACCCTTTCATGAGTGTGTGATCTTTAAGAAACTTAAATAACTTTTCTAAACCAAAAATCAAGATGTCCTCACCTTGATTGTCCTTGATTCTGGTTTCCCACACTCCTTAGCCTTCTCCAAGTGATCCAATGTCACTGATTTGATGAGAGCACAAGTAATGTGTGAGGGTTACATCAACTTCACATGATCTTTGTATGAAAATGGTGATTAGAACACTTACCTATGAAGCTTCAACCTTCCACAAGGCTCCAATGACTTGAAAATGATGGTGACAGAGGTCTGAGACAGTGGGGAGAGAGCTCTGGCCGGAAGTGAGAAAATTCACAAGTGCTTGTGACTATAAAGGCCAAAAACCTTGTTCTTATCGATCTGACATTTTGAGGCGTACCGCCCCAAAGTACATGCTCTTGGGCATACCGCCCGGATTTTGAGATTCGTGCATACCAAGATCCGATGGGTGCCGCAACCCGACCCGTTTACCAAGCGGGTGGCGTACCGCCTAGGATTTCTCAATCCTAGGCGTACCGCCTCAAATTGTTTTCCGGCAATTTTTGAATATTTTACATTTGAAAATTCCAGCTCGGATGAACGTTTTGAGCACAGAGGTTACACCGACCTTAGATCGATCTTTGGATAGAAGCATGATCCTTAAAGTTGATCAAATAAGTCATCGATCCTTGGAAGCGGGTAACGGTTCTTCATAGTCTGTTTGTTCGACTCTCGGTAGTCGATACACATCCTGAACGTTCCATCATTCTTCTTCACGAATAGAACGGGAGCACCCCACGGGGAGTGGCTTCGACAAATGAAGCCCTTATCTAGCTAGCAACTCTTGCAGTTGGCTAGATAACTCTCGCATTTCAGACGGTGCCAGTCGGTAAAGGGGACCTGGTAACGGGGCGGCTCCGGGTGTTAGGTCGATGCGAAACTCTACTTGTCGTGCTGGGGGTAAGTCTGGAAAGTCTTCTAGAAAGACTTTTAGGTATTTGCAGACAACAGGAATGTCTTCGTTACGCTTCTCTTTCAATTTCTTCTCTGTGACATGAGCTAGAATGACATGGCATCCTTTGTGGAGGAATTCATGTGTCTTCATACACGATATGATATCTAGTCCGGCTCCACTCTAGTCGTCTTGCATGTTCAGAGTGTTGCCGTCCGCTAACGGCACTCTACCATTTTCTCATGACACATAATTTCTGCATGGTTCTTTGCTGACCAATTCATTCCAATGACTACATTGAAACTTCCTCAATCAATGGGCATTAAGTCGATGCTGAAAGAGTGGTCAGTTGGTAGCCTGGGTAGATTATTCTGGTTTATTTTTTTTCAAAAATCTATTTGCTAATGCTACTAAGAACTTAGTGTCTAAGGCAACATGGGTGATTTCAATTGTTTAACTAAAATCTATAGACACAAAGCTTCTATCGGCATCCGTACTGAATAAAACAGAGGTATAATGGCTATTTAGCAGGAACATACCTGTCTCCGTGTTGGCGTCACGGGGGGCATGTCTGGCATTGATCATGAAAGCTCTTCCCCTAGCAGGGTTAGCATCTTGATTCTTCGCCTTTAGGCATTCCTTTTTGTAATAGCCAATTTCCCAGCAACCGTAGCAAGTGCGACTTGGGCAATCGTGTGATACATGTCTTTTAACCTTGCAGATGTTATAGTAGACATTACCACAATTGAGAGTGTGGTGTAGGTCGCATTACAAGCATAGGGGTGTTGTACCGGTGTAACCGGTCCTTCGGACAGGGTGAATAGCTCACGGAATCCCTAAAAGGTGTAGGCTTTAATTCATAAAGTCCTTTTATGAACATTCACGAGGGCTTACAGTGTTAGGTTAAAACATTGAACACAATCTGGTGGAATTGTGGTCTGGTGTTTTCTAACCTTGGTTAATTCGTTCATACTGTGCGCCCCATCGTCCGCGTGACGTTGGGTTGCAGTAGTAGCGATGGTTTCAGTAACGCGTTGAGCAATCGATTTGTAGATCTCAACCGTGCTCAAGGGCGGATGAGGTGAAGTATTTCTGGTGGCTCGGCGTCTAGGCGGCATATTTACGCTTTAAGTTATTAATGTCAACATAAAGGAAAGTCTAGATTATATGTGAATGGGGTTATTGCATGCGCGAGAATAACTGCCACGACATACATCCACGGTACCAAAATATGACGCGCGCAAGCACGATCAAGAAACAGGAAGCAGAGGGGAACGACATACGCGAATGATATAATGACACCAACAGTAATGATATCAACCCTAAACGTGGAAATCATAATCATAATGCTAGTTTCTGTTACCACCATATTAACTGGTAAAATATACGATAGTCAAAAGAGGATAAGTCTTCGTTCTAGGCCCGCAGTCCCATTGCAACAAAATATGTAATATTTTTCATTGCAAAATTGAGGGATCAAAAGTCTAGATTCTAAATCAAGCTATCTAGAGTGGCGGCAGTCCAGAGGGCATAATTAAGGTGGTGAGGATCTGAGCAGTGAGGTTCGTGTAACTGAACACTCGTCCAGGGAATTCCTCTAGGTAAGCGACTCTCGTCTGGAAGGATTCGTTGGCCAACCGCAGATCGTTGTAGGCCATGTTGACACCACTCATACGAGCATGCAGTGACTCCATAACACCCAGTATGGAAGCCTGGTGATGCTCCATGGCGGTTGGACGGGTCTCTAGTGTCGCCAGATCGGTCCGGGTGGGGAGTCCAGTGATCTCATCTTCGATTACTCCAAAGGCTTGTTCGTGATGATGCTGTTATGTCACCAGTGGCAGTGGCCGCACCGCCAGTTAGCGGCAGCGGTGGGAATCGGGTGGTTCGAGTTGTCGTCTGAGAGAAGGGGTCACAATGCTCTCAGAACACTCGATGGTGATGAGGACTGCCAGACTATACCGATGGTGAGGATGTCTTGCATTAGGCTAGACAATTTATGGTCCTTAGGGGAAGATGTGTACTCATACACGACTGTGTCTTTTCCAAAGGAATTAGGTATGCAGATGACCTCTTCGGAAGTCATCTCTGCGATAATATTCCATGAGAGAACATAGTTGGCAACATGATAACAATATTTGGAATAAAAGATATATATGCACCAGTTGTAGTAATAACAAGTCGTATATATATAAAACATAAGTTAACATAACCAATATGATAAGGAATTGGTCTTGCGTGCAAACGGTAGCTTCGGAGCGGGTTATAGTCCAGGTTTGGTTTTTGTTTATTTGTTTAACCTAGTTCGCTATAACCACGGCTCTGATACCAATCTGTCACACCCCGGTCAACGGATTTGGGTGTGAGCGAGACGGAATCATAGTCGCAGATATACAGAACAACTTCTACTAAATTCAAACGTCATTTAAAACATAATACCATTTATGTTGTAGCGGAAAGTCATGGTGAAATGATATTGTCTTACAATTGAATAAAAGTCTTGGTTTGATATTGAAATCATAAAGCAGTTTATTTAAGATAGGTCGGGACTACGACTCCGGTGAAACAGGGTCGAAAGTTACAGTGAAGCCCCATTTGCACGTCTTCCATGATAAGCTTAGATACCTGAGAAATCATGAGTTTAAAAGGTCAACATAAAGTTGGTGAGGTTCACAGGTTTATGATTCTATGATAAGTTTGTGAAAACAGTTTACAGCATGTTGGAATAACAGTTTACGGTATACATAAATGTTACGTTGGTTTACTGTCGTGGTTGTAAGATCTCCCATGAACCTCAAATTCGAATACTAACGGATTACCCACTCATAGCATTCTATCCCAAGAATACCGAACAGGCAAGAATAACTGACGTGTACCCCTTGACAATGTACGAAGTCAGGATTGGAGCTACCAATCTGGACAGGGTTGTCAACCCAAATAGATCTATTCACTAGTTATCATTTCGAGCAGAACTAATCGAATTCAATTAATAGTGGGATTCAGTTGTACTAACGTTGATAACGATAAAGTACCAGTTGTTTGGGATACAGAATGGAACATGTAGTCATACGGCTAACAAGTAAACCATAACATTAAGTAAAAAGCAGTTTATTAGTTCATGATTTCTCCCCCAAAAGTGTAAAACAGTTGTAAAGAAAAGGGGCCGTGAAACTCACTTGATTCAGTGATGATGATGGATTGCCGAGTGGCAACTAGCAAGTAACGTCCTAATAAAACATAAGACAACATGCATAAGGGTCCACTTAATCATTTGAGTAACGAACGTTACCCAAATGATACCGGTCAAGTCTTGACGTATAATCCCGTTTGTAGCGTTTGAAAACCCGTTAGTTAATCAGTTTACAAAATCAGCAAATGCGAATGTTCACGTATTAAGGCATTTATGTAAATAAATACAAAGGATGAACATGCGATAACGTATCATGAAGATCAGTTCAATCAAGTATTAAACATCGTTTTAAATAATAATATTTATTATTATTTTTATGTTCGCTCGATCGATTGGATAATCAATCGCGTTAAGTTATAATATATATAACTAGGGTTGATAATTATTATCGAAATAATTATTCTAACTTGTTGGAATAATTTATCAAATTATTACAAGTTAAATATTTAATGATTAAACACAAGTAGGTAAATATTAAAAGTTATTTTAATATTAAACTCATGTTTTGAAAATTAGGGTTTTGAGTTAATGTAAATATAATTATTATTAAAAATAATTATATTAACAAACCAAAATGATTTTAACTCAGATTAGGGTTTCTAAAATTCGTAGAGATAATTATTTGTTGAAAATAATTATTTACGATTCGTTACGTCGTAAAATGTTTTTAAATTGTTTAAAGATTTCGTTTCAATTTCAAACGTTTAAAATTAAACATTTGATCCGGTTAAAACGTTTTGATTATTTTGATTCTTTTAAAATAATCAAAAATGTTTAAAATATGTTTTTCATAGTTTCTATAAGTCTTTTGATTTTATTTTTATAAAATCATTTTTAAATAACTTTATTTATTGAACAAAGTTAGGGTTTTAAATAAAAGACCTTTTATAGAAATTCACTTACATAAAATGTTTCCATTTGTATAAAAATCCAAATGTTTTATACTTTTTGTCAATTGTTCAAAAATTTGATATTCTATCATTTTTTAACATAAAATATATCTATATATATTTTATCCATTTTATTTCTTTTATAAAATCTAAACAAGACTTTGAAGTCTTTTATTTTAGAAATTATATTTTTATAAAATGTGACCATTTTATATAAAAAATGATTATGGTGATATTTTTATGGTTTAAATATCCAAGTAATTTATAAAATTACTAGTTTTTATATTTTAACCATAAAAATTCATTTAAATGGTTTTATGTTATCATTTTATGTTCAATATTTAAGTAACACTTTCTATTGTCCAACAAAGTCCATAAGTGTTTTTAAACACTATATTAGTCCATGATAATCTATCATTAGCAACATATTAACCCATAAACAAATGATTAACAACATAAGTTACAACTAATAGTTCTATCATTTTATGTCATAACATAACATGATTATAACAATACTAGTGAGCCATAACATGTTAACAACAATGTTTTTAATCCATCAAACCATGCAAAATATAAAATCAACATGTGATCATGTTAATTAACAAGTTATATAACTTAGTTTTCATAGGTTTTTATCATCAAATAACCACATAAATACTCTTCATACAATCATGCTAATATTTATAGATGACATAAAATCATTAACAAAACCCCCCATTTTCAACCTTACAACATTAAAATAAAAGAAGGAAAATGTCGTTAGGTGGTTACGGTTATTCGAAAAACGTCACGTTTTAATGATTCATTGTCAAGACTCGGTGGCTCATTTGGGTCGTTTATAACGTATTAAAAACGTAACGAGAATGGTGTAACAAACTCACAAAGGAGAACGAAAAGGAAACCGAACAAGAAAAGGAACACGGTGGCGGTTCACTGCGGTGGAGAACAGCAGCAGCTCCGGCGGCAAGGGGCTGCACAGCAGCGGCAGTGGCGGCCAGCAGCAGTAGCGGAGCTGGTGGCTGAGGTGGCTGGTGGCGGCAGTAGCTAGAAGTGGTGGGCCTGTGTTGACTTCGACAGAAAAGGAAAGGGAGGGACTGTGGTGGTAGATTATGGTGGTGGCGGTGGCTATGGATGTTGGTGGTTGCTGATGACGGGGGTGGTGGTGCTGTGGTTGTCCTCGGCAGGAAGAAATGAGAGGTGGCGGTGGGTTGTTGGTTCACGTAAGAGAAAGAGGGAGATGGTGGTGGCGGCAGTTTAAGGTGAGGGTGGTGGTAGAAGGTGGTGCCGGCGGTGAATGGTGGTGGTGGTACACTTGTCAGCCGGAAAAAGAGAGGAGGGAGATGGAGGTGTGGTTGCTCACCGAGAACAAGAAGGAAAGAGGTGGGAGTGGTGGTTCATGGTGGTGGTGGTTAATGGCGATGGTGGTGGTAGAAGGTGGTGGTGGCTTCCGGAAAATGAGAGGGGAGAGGAGAAGAGATCGGTTAGTGAGGGAGGAGGAGAAAGAGTGAAGTCTTGATTTGGTTGTGTGTGTAAGTAAGTAAGTGAGGTGTAAGAAAGTTGGTGGTGATGGTGTGTACAAGTCTCATGAGACTATTTGATCATGATTGCTTAGAGTAGGGTGGTAAGGGAGGGCGGAGTGGGCGGCAAACTCCGTGCGGCGCCGAAAACTTCTTAGGCAAACACCGCCGCCACTTAAAATTCTTCGGCAAAAACCTTCCAAGAATTCTACTTCTTGCCGATCGGCAAAACAAAGTTTGTGTGTGTATTTGGTGGGCCCTTCCAAGAATTCTATTTCAACCATCTAAATCCTACCACTCCCTCTTAAAATTCTTCAAAATTCTTTCTTTTTCTCTTTCTTGCGTGGCACCCTCCTATTGGTTACAACCCATTCTTCAAAATCCTAAAAATTCTACCACTCCCCCCTCCCTAAGAGGAGAGGTGTTCATGTTAATCATCACAAATCACCAACACATTTACTAGTTAGTTTTTATAAAAATTTAATGTGTAGGTGAAAGTTTTATAAAAACTTGTTGTGTGTTATGAAAAAAAAAGGTTTCTAAGTATAATGAAAGTTTATAAAACATATAAATGTTTAAGGTAAAATAATCCACAACTTTCATATTTAAGCAATGTAAGAGTTTATTTTATTTTTATATATTCATGACCACTTTTTATAAAAAGAATAAGTGGTAGGAAGTTTTATAAAAATTGATCCAAAGTTGATGGGCTTAAATTATAAAAAAAATAAACCCATTGGACTTGGGTTTTAAATTGGGCCGAATCATTTAAAAGAAAAATGTAACTGGGTCGGTCTGGCGGTTTGGGCCGTACGGGCCCAAACGGGGCGTCGGTTCGAGGCCCGGGCCCATTTTGTGTCGGATAGGTTTTCGGATTGCCACGATGCTTCGCAATATTAAGTTTGAGTAACGGGTCGAAGTTTCGAGCTCAGTTAATTGTTTTAGGCTTATTGGGCCTATTGGGCCAAGTCGGGCCCAATTGGGTGTTCGGTTGGAGTTTGGCTTAAGTCTTGACAACGAATTCAGTTTGTGATGTTTTTATTTCATAAAAACAATTGTTTAAGTTGATTATAAAAGTTTTTCAGAAATCAGTTATATTTTTCGGTTTTTCGAATGGGTTACGGATAACATTTTCAGTTTGTTAGTTTGTAACAGTTTTAAGCTCGACCGTCCAGATTGATTAAAACCGAATAGTTTTAAACATATGATCACTTATCAGTTTGTTGTGTCGGTTATATAACGTACGACACCAGTTCCAGTTACAGATAAAATATAAAAATACATTTTATATTTATTTTTCTTGTTATTGAAATTCCATAATTAATCCATGAAATCATTATGAAATTTACGGGTATACGTTTCAAGTACAAACGCGGGATTAGGTTTACGTCATCAGTTAACAGTTAGGCACAGTAATTAACAGTTTAAACAGTAATCAGATCGGTTAATGCACATTAATGCTTAATTAAAAGTCAAAGTAAAGAGGTTTGACCTAGGGTTTTTGGACGAGGTGTCACATTCCACTATCTCGTCCGTTCCTACATCGTACGCAAAAGCATTATCTGACCCTAACTGGAAACAAGCCATGACCAATGAATTTAAGGCCTTGCAAAATATGGATACATGGGAATTAGTACCTAGACCATCGGGACAACCGGTTATTCGATGCATATGGTTGTTTAGACATAAGTTTAAGTCCGATGAAACTCTTGAGCGCTACAAAGCGCGGTTGGTAGCTAATGGTAAGTCTCAGATAGTGGGGATTGATTGCTTAGATACTTTTAGTCCGGTTGTTAAACCGGCTATGAAGCGTACCGTATTTTCGATAGCCACCTCACGAGGATGGCCAATTCATCAGTTAGACGTAAAGAATGCATTTTTGCATGGTGATTTGACAGAGACAGTATTCATGCAACAGCCTCCAGGCTTTGTTGATCAGAGAGCCCCAGATTATGTGTGTCGCCTTAAGCGATCTTTATATGACCTAAAACAGGCTCCGAGGGCTTGGTATAATCGTTTTTCATCATTCTTGTTATCCATGTGATTCCAGAACAACAGTTGTGACACATCTTTATTTGTGTATCGCCACGGCATACACACTGCTTATTTGCTACTATATGTTGATGATATTGTTTTGACAGCTTCCGATCCGATGTTTCTTCGGACGATTATCGCTACTCTTTCGAAAGAGTTTGCTATGACTGATTTGGGTTTATTGCATCATTTTTTGGGTATTACGGTTACCCGAGACACATCTGGTTTATTCTTACAGCAGACCCAGTATGCTCGAGACATCTTACAACGTGCATCTATGAGTTCATGCAAACCGTCTCATACCCCGGTTGACACTAATTCGAAGTTAAATGAAACTGATGGTCCGTTATCAGCAGATGGCACTTTATACCGCAGTCTCGCTGGGGCGCTTCAGTATTTGACATTTACTCGCCCCGGATATCACATATGCTGTTAAGCAGGTTTGTTTTTTATGCATGCCCCCCGGGAACCACATTTTCAGTTTATGAAACACATATTGCGCTATATACAGGGCACACTTGATTATGGCGTTCGTATAACACGCTCCCCCCCCCCCCCCCCACTGTATCTCTCACTGCTTATTCGGATGCAGATTGGGGGGATGTCCAGATTCTAGACGATCTACATCTGGGTATTGCGTATTTATGGGGGATAATCTCATATCATGGTCGTTAAAACGCCAAGCCACAGTCTCTAGATCGAGTGCCGAGGCTGAATATAGGGGTGTAGCTAATGCTGTTGCAGAGGCTAGCTGGATTCGAAATCTGCTTTTGGAATTACATGTCCCAGTTCGCAGTGCTACAGTGGTTTACTGTGATAATGTCTCAGTTGTTTATTTATCAGGTAACCCAGTTCAACATCAACGCACCAAACATGTTGAGATAGACATTCACTTTGTTTGAGAAAAAGTTTGTGTTGGTCAAATTCGTGTATTACATGTCCCGTCAGAATATCAATATGCCGATATCTTCACTAAAGGCCTTCCTCGTCCGTTATTTACAAGTTTTTCGAGACAGTTTGCGCGTTCGTCCTCCTCCCGCTCCAACTGAGAGGGCGTATTAGTTATAGATATTATTCAATGTATTGCATATGATAGTATAGGGGTGCATTATGTATTTATCTAGTCTATATATAGGGCATCTAATCTTTAATAATGAAGAAGGGAAATACATTTACTTTTAGAAACTGGCTACACCTGTTGTTTGGTATGGGTTGTTTGGACAATAAGCTATTAAACCTTATTAATTAGTGGTGTTATCGGTCTAAACCATCAATACATGGATTTTGAAAAAGATAGTACAATCCTCTTAAACATAATCAGAGTACATTGCTTTGTGATTGATACCAAGGTAATGTTTGGTATGCAGAAATACAAGTGGAAAATTGATTGTTTCATTACGTCTAAATAAAAAGATGACGTGTTTGGTATCACAAGGGAGTGGAATAGACCATCACAAAATATGATTCCTTCATTTTCTAAGAATTTTCATTTCTTAGAAGATGAGTATTTTTTTTTTCAACGGCAATCAGTCGACTCATGTGTTCAACGAGAATCTAAACTACGCGACACCACCTAGATTCACCAGTTCTGGAGGAAACTCACCCACTGTGATAAAACCCCTAAAGTCGAGATAGAACTTGGGACCTCTCGGCCACCTCAAACTCTATCATTCATTCTCATACCATTCGAACAAAAGACCGATAGTGAATATTTTTTTTAGTTCCCTCAATGAATGGAATGAATATATATTTTTTTTATTCAATTTAGTTTTTTCTTAAATTAGAAAATTAAAACATTTAAGAAAATGAAATTTAAAAACTAATATATATATATATATATATATATATATATATATATATAATTAAAATTTAAATGTAAAAAAAATAGTGAACGATAAAAAGACAAAAATAAAATCTAAAATAAAAATAAACATAATAATATATATAAATATAAATATAAATATAAATATAAATATATTATAAGAATAAATATAAATATAGGATACACATAAAATATAATATTATACAAACACAATTAAAAATGGATATAATAACTAAAAGAAGAAATATCGGTACGTAGAATTGTATTTTATTTTTCCGATTTTACTATCAAACAACACGACATAAAGATTAATTTCATATCGACAGGATAACCAAATATAACAATAAAATGATAATGATTCATTTTGTTCCGTCTAACAATTTCATTTTTCTCGTCCATTTTATTTGTTCATGGCACAATATAAGGCTATTCGTAATGGGGCGTTTTTGGGCTCCATAACGCCCCTTATAACGCCCCGCCCCACTACGCTTAGGCGTTATGGGGCGTTATGGATGAAAAAAAATTCGTGGGCGTTAGACAGGTAACGCCGAGAGAGGGGAGAAATCAAATGATTGTGGGGCGTTATGGGGGCATTATCCACTACACCATAAAGCCCCATAAAGCCCATTGTCCAGTCACCGTCCACATGGCGGATAATGCCCCATTCGGAGCCTTATGGGGCCTTATCCATTACGGGTAGCCTAATTATGTTCCTTTGGCCCTTCTTTTGATGGTCTTTCACACCATAATTATGTTTGAATCACAACATTTCCAAATCCTAACCAAGAAACCCTAACAAATGATTCATTGTATTCTCCCAACTATGTTTTTCTCTCATCCATTCCATTACGTCATGGCACAATCATGTTCCTTAGTATTAACCAAGAAATCCTAACCAACAAACCGTAAAAAATCAAAGAACCTTTAAACTAGTGGTATCTTTGAGCTAGATAAGGCTTTAGATTTTCAATTGGTAGGGGTTCTGATGGAAATAATTGCTACTTAAAAGAAATAGAAAGAAAGAAACCGTAAGAAGTATGGTGAGGTAAGGATGAGGTAAGCAAATGGTATAAGACATGAGGAAGGTGGTAAAACTGCAAAAGCAAAATTGTGAGCAAGGCGTGCAAAGGTAAATGACATATAATAATGATGATGGTTTAAAATCAATTAACGATTTTAACTGCAAAAGCAAGTATTGACAGACTGTGAAAGAAAGAGGGCTGAACATGTAATTAATAGAAGTTCAGGGGAGAGAGAAAGAGACAGCTTCTGACTCTGGATCACCACCCGGCATAACATCTTCAAATGCCGCTTTCTTGTCCCCCTTTCCCAGTTTTCCTCTCTCACCACTTTCAACCCCTCATAATATTTTAAGGACCAATTTTACCCCCTCAACTTTTGCCTTGTATGCTTTACATCCTTTGTTTGGAAATTTGTGTAAAAACCTAGGAAAATGTTTCCAAACAAATAATGTGATAAAAATATTAGTGGCCCTTTAACTTAACTTGAAGTTGCTGTGATTTTATTAAGTCTTTGTTGTTGTTAAAACTATAAAGGTCTAGGTAGTGATAGTTATTAGATAATTGTGAGCTATATTAGGAACATAAATATATTGTGTACGTATACTGAATGGGCTTGTTGTCTTGAGTCTCAACTCTTCCACATATGAATATGATCACTCTATCTAGCGGTAATTTGATCTCTTGGAGAGTCAAGAAACAACCTACTATCTCTAGATGCTACCTACATGTTATTGCGGGATAACCATTTTTTACAAAACTATCGCATTGTATAAGGGTACATAAAGAAAACGAAAATAGAAGACGTGTAACGACCAAAATGCTTCAAACAAAAAACTATGTTGCAATACTGTACCTTAGAAAATCTATGTGTAGATAAGAAAATCTATGCATACCTATTACACCACCAAAAAAACACTAACTACTTTACACAGCTCAAACGACTCAATCGCAAATAGAAAAAAATCATGTTATAATGTTAAAATTAGAAACCAAACGCTAAAAATGGTTGAGCCTATGATCTAAAAGTTATATTACATTGTTACACGACTGTACACGTTACACCGCAAACTTATGTGATAAACTCATCGCGTTCAGATAAAAAAAACAATGACAATATAGTAAAAACTCTCAAATGGTAAAATGGTAAATAAACCCAACTAGATAAAAAACAATGACAAATGGTAAAACCCTCGCAATTAGAAATATGGTAAATAAATCCAACTGTATCAAATGTATATAGGTAAGTAATTATATATTATTAGAAATACCAGAACATGTGACAATATTTAATAGATTAGTTGAACAAGATGAATGGTATAAAATTCTAATATTTAACTTGGCTGTAAACGGACCCAACTGAACCAAATATAAATTGCTTATGTTCGTTTGTTTAGTAATGAGCGTGTTCATAAACATATAATGAAAGAAAATTCTTGTATGTATTCGTGTTTGTTTATTAAGGAGTTAAACTTGTTCAAGAACGATCCACAAATGCAAACGAATGTAGACAATTTGAAACAATAAAAATCAACATTTTTAATATCAAATATTAGACATAATCATCATAAATAGATATGTACTTATTTACTAGACATAATAATCACAAAATTGAGCACAAGTTATAAATAATAATAATAATCATAAACACCTAAAGAATGAAAAAGAAAACAAACGAATTGTATATTTAAAAACATTAACGAACATTCATGAACACAAATGAACGAACACAACATTTGTTCATTTCGTTTATTTAATTAAAAGGACGAAATTTCTTATTTATGTTCGTTCTTCTTAAACGAACAAACGTAAACGAACTTTATATCAAATGATTCATGAACTCTTCGTTGAACGTTTGGTTTATTTACAACCCTCCTCTCATGTTGCCAACAATTGTTTACTTCAATGTTTTATCCACACTGCTTTAACCTCTTCAAAGATTGCCTTCGCCGATATCCGCTTGTTGTCATGGACGAGGTCGTTTCTTGCTCTCCAAAATTATTGTATATCTGTATTTTGTATATATTATTGGAATTTTAGGAGAAAAACTAGTGAAAATGTGATTTTGCATCAAATGTGAAAATGAGTTTTTCACCATTTGTACTAAAATAGAATACAGTAACATAGGTTGTTTCCTCTGTTTTTATAGGTTTGTGTAGTACTTTGTAAGGGCTTTCCAACACACCAAACCACGTCCAAATCCGAGCTCGTATGAATAAGATATCAAGGCTCAAAGTTGAGGTTTCAAAGCTGTCAAAGTTGCGAAAATAAAAGAGAATATGCTAAGTATAGCATGTGGACTCATCCCACATTGATTGGGGATGAAACAAAACGGATCTTGAATGTTCACCAAAGGTTTTCTCATATCTTATTTTTTTTTCTTTTAAACATTCAAGATTTTAATAAAATTATTTTCCAAACCTTATGTCTTTATTTTAAACTCTAAAATTGTTTTCAAAGGTTTATTTCATTTTACCAATTTTTCATCACTGTAATAATCTTTTAAGATTTGTATTTATTTCCTTTATTCCATTAAAATTGTAATTTTTTTTCTATGTATTTCATTTTTCTATTCCTTGTAATTGTATTCTTCTTATTTCATGTATGGTAATAGAAGTAGACATTTTCATTTCTTGTATTTTAATAGTTAGATTATTTTTTTTTTGTAATCACATCTTATATAAAATATTTATCAACAACTAAATTACCAATTAAGGTGTGTGAAATTTTTATTCTTTATTTTCTTTGCATTTTATTTTCTTATATAGTTTGGTAATTTAATTATCGATCTTGCGTGAAATTGATTTGCATATTTTGTATTGAATTGATGAACGAATTACATTTATTATACATATCTATTTGTTGCTATTCCGTATGTGCATAAACTAAAATAATGAAACAGGCACACGTGGCTTGCTTTAAAATAACTTTTTGCATATGCGTGTTATATTCGTAACTAGGTTAGTAACCCGTGTACTACACGGGCTGTATATAGATTCATAATATTAGATAAATACAGATGAAAAGGATAATGATTAAGAAATTTAAAAATTTTGACTCATATAAATTCTTATTATATATTAGATAATAATTTAATACATTTAAGAAATTTATTATGTTTGACAAGTTACTTTTTATAAAAAACTATTATTGAGTAAATTAATCAAATCTACATTAATTTTATCAAAATTTTAAAATAAAATTTTAGTTTTGACATAATTGGTAATTAATCTTAATTGATGATTTACTAAATTGGTAATTGATTGTGAATTTGACATGTGGCGATGGTGATATGGAGCCTTTATAAATGAGACATGTGGCACAAATTTTATTGCTTTATAAGGATTAAGATTAAGATTTTAAAAGTTACATATATTTTACCGTATTAAATGCATATGTATATGTTTGTTCTGGTGTGTTTTTGGAGCTACCATCTTGATGGTTTCCTTTTTGTTTAATGAAATAGCTGTTAAAAAATTGCATATGTATATGTTCAGGAAAGGGGAGAAAGTAAGGCAGGGGGGAGTGGGCGGCAAACTCCGTGCGGCGCCTAAAACTTCTTAGGCAAACACCGCCGTCACTCAAAATTCTTAGGCAAAAACTTTCCAAGAATTCTACTTCTTGCCGATCGGCAAAACAAATGCTGTGTGTGTATTTGGTGGGCCCTCCCAAGAATTCTACTTCAACCATCTAAATCCTATCACTCCCTCTTAAAATTCTTCAAAATTCTTTCTTTTTCTCTTTCCTGCGTGACACCCTCCTATTGGTTATAACCCATTCTTCAAAATCCTAAAAATTCTACCACTCCCCCCTCCCTAAGAAATAGATGAAGATAGAAAAAGAAATAAATACTTTTTAATTTACTCTTTATTTTATTACATATTAATTAATTTTAACTTTTTTTAACGGCATTAAGTAATTTAACTATAGTAGTACTACAAAAACTGATTTTGTAATTATGCTATTAACAAAAGCCATTTAAGAGGGCTAGTGCTTGTATGTTGAGGTGCTAATTTTTGTTGTATATAGAAGCATTAATCAATAGAATTATGCCATAAATGAATAAGAAAGTAAATAATAGAATAATAACTTCTCACAGTAACCTCACCCTAGTACTAAAATTGGTGTAGAAAAATAGTAGATCTTTTTTTTACTTTAAAAAAAAAAGTAAATTATAAATAAATAAGACTTTTAATTTAAATCAAAATAACATCGTTACATTAAATAAAAAAACTACAATGGTCCCTCAACTGGTCCTTCAAAATTTCCGAAGCTTTGATGTTTGAATATTTCTTCTTCTCATAGAGTTTTTATAGTCTTCCATTGCCTTGTGTCACCAAATCCATGTCTGATGTACCACCAGCTTGTACATGATTTAAAAAATAGAAAGTTAAAGTAAATATATGAACTAAAAATTTTAAATAAAAAATTAGGAAAAATCAAATACTATACCATTTGTTGGTAAAGACAATTGAAGTTATTAACATTCGTAAGCATCTTGGCCCATTTCGAGTTGAGTTGATAGGTGCTTCTGCCCGTTCCACCACGTTGCTTGTTGAAATGTTCAAGCACTCGGATCAAAAACGATCAGACTTTTGTCGATTACCAATCACCTTGTCTTCGGATACGTGAAGTCAAGCTTTTGCCAAACAAGCTTCTTCCAAAGTAGTCCAATTTGCGCAACTCGCTCGAGTAGGAAATTTACTATTTCTTAGTTGCGTTTCGAGGACTATTCCATCATCATCCTCCAAGCTCACAAAGTCTTCCTCTTCTTGTTGCTCTTCAACCACATCAAAAATTTATTTTTGACGTTGTGGTTCCCGAAATTGGTGATTTTGATAAGGGTTGGATGGTTGAGTTTGAATCGGTTTTGAGTCAGGTAACACAAAATGTCCCAGTGACACTTGAATCGGCATGTTGAGACCCGATGTAGTCGGGTAGTATGGGCTTGGTTTCTATATTGAAATGGGTTTATGTTCGGTTGTTGGTATTGGAAAGGTTGGGATGACATCGTTCATTGGAAGCAACTTTTGGTTGAATTTTCTTACAATTTTTTATGGTTTTTTTTTTTTGAAAAGCTTGACATTCGTAAACCACCTTGTTAATCTTGTGACTTATATGTGCTAGCTTATGGAGTTATTTATAAGATATTCCATAATCATAATAACTCATAATAACATTAGTACACCTGATTACATCTTATATTATAACTATTTGTTGCTAAAATGCATCACCACAGGGCTATCTCTTTTATCAATATCAATAGTCTATGCAACGTAATAACACAATGCATCTTCAGAATATGCAAGATCGTTCAAATTATTGTCACTTAAAACTTTTAAAACATAAAGTGGTCAGATAAGCAAGATCGATGATCATATGGTGTTGATTAAGATTCGGTCTCCAACCCAAAACAACATTTCCAAACGGGTTTGATTGCATATACACAATCGGAAAAAAAAAACAATGCTCCATTTTCCAAACATGTTAACGGTTATTGTGGCCTTCTACTCACTTCATTACTAATGGTTCTTCGTGAATTGGGATATTGCTTTAGTGTGGAAATGCCAAATGTGAATAGCAAGAGCAACAATCCTGTCAAAATATTATCAGAACAAAAAAATTACCATCCTTTAACAAAGGTGGGTTCTGTTAAAGAAAACATTTATAAAATGAGATAGGAGACAGTGAAAGATCTTAAAATGTAAATTGTGTAAACTAACCAACATAATAGCAAAGAATCCTACAAAAACTAAAATCATAAAACAATACCTGAATGGGCAAACCAAAAATTTTTAATTAAAATTTAATGTTTTCATGAAATATATCATGTTCTCATATAGTATGGAGTTGGAACTCATTATCGTTATGCTTAAATAAAACATGAAACTCCATAGTAAACCCAATAACCAAAATATTTTGAAGTTGT
This sequence comes from Deinandra increscens subsp. villosa, assembly GCA_039602395.1. NCBI lineage: Eukaryota > Viridiplantae > Streptophyta > Magnoliopsida > Asterales > Asteraceae > Deinandra > Deinandra increscens. Next base: position 39,693,495 of record JBCNJP010000027.1, read on the forward strand.
GATTAAGTTATAAAACCAATCAAGTGATCAGGTAGAAATAATGAAGGTTAAAAACTATCTCACATGAATATACAAAAAACTAAAAGTTCTATGAAATCAGGGGAATAAAAAAGTTCGTAGGTTCAAAAAAAGTTATTTCAACACAATAAATCAGAAAAAACAAAACACAAATTCATTATATGGGAATAAAAAATCAATAAAAAATAGATAACTATTCAATTAATGCAATTCTGTATCCACTTAATATATGCCATCCAAGTAATAAATAGCTACACTTAGAAACCTACAATCATGAACTTGCAACTATGATTGTTTAAAAACCAAGCTTATACATCAAATTGGATTGAAAACTCATCTTTAGTGAATTTTGACGTTGCCTTAAACATAAAGCAACAATTAAACCAGAAATTTTTAGATAGTTATGAAATCATAAATTAGTTTAGTTTCAATTTTGACATTGCCTTAATAAAATACAGAACTCAAAACATTCAAATATAGAAAGAAAAAAGAATGTACCAACATAGCATGAACACCTCTAAACTATACACATACCATGTCAATATCAGCTTTCTACGCCCTCTGAATAGCAACACTTTTAGATAGTATATCAACCTAGCAAGACAATCCAATTAGTCCCAACACAGAAAGTAAGAGAATTTGTTGTACAAATACTAACCATGTTTTTCTCCTCGTCAATTAGCCATAGTACCTAATTTTAACCAACAAATCAACAAAATTAAAAGTTATAAATCCCAATTGCCAAGAAAAAGATTCAATTAAATCATCAGTTGCTCAACCCATAAGGAATGAAATTAGGATTGGATAAGGAAATTTACATAAACAACAAAAAAAGAGAAATTAATATACCATTGTATAAGTTCAGTGATGACTTTTGTTAAGTGAATGTTAAGTATCTTATGAGGTCAATGTTAAATGCATGTTTAAGGTTGGTGATTTGACCTTATACACTAACCAAATTTCCCAAGGAAAACCTTGCATATGTTATCGTTGAGGTGTAGATATTTACCAGACCCTTGTACAGACCTCAATTGTTTATAGGCTCAAACATATTCCAGTGGTCTAGATTGAGTATAGTTTATACTTTATACTGTTAGGGCTGATAATCCGGGATCCTGGCCGGAAGCTCAAATGGTTCAATATCCTTACGCAAGTTCAGGATCCTGGCAGGTTCGAGCATCCTGAATTACAGTTATCAACTAACCCGTTTGTTTTTCCCATGGGTCTTATTAATTGCAGGGTCAAAGAAACGTGTAGACAAGCCTAAAGACTCGGACAAATGATATAGAACGTGGACTAAGTGGTCCACAACGTTCATATTGGCTTAGTTGGGAGAATCCCTAAAATATAGGACAGTTGGTTATATTATTTCAGGATGCTCGCCAGAAGCTCAAAGGATCCTGAACTACAGTTATCGATTAACCGTTACAATTGTCCACGTGTCTTAATTGATTGCAGGTATTAAGGGACGTGTAAATGATGGCTAAAGACTCGGTCAAGGCTTTATGGGACGTGTTGTAACTGACTCCAACGTTCACAAAGACTTGAAGACTCAATCCCTAGTTTTTAGCCTAGTTAGTTAATGTATTTTTGACTATTTAAACGAGCTCTAGGTCATTCATTCAAGGAGAACACACACTTTTTCTTACTTCCTTCTACGATCACAATTCTCTACAACACTTATGTTGAGGGTGTATTTTCAGGATGCTCACAGGAAGCTCAGACAGTTCAGGAATCCTATTGTCATCTGGGAATCTCGTACATTCAGGTATCCTGATCATATTATTTTAACTAACCTTCATATTTTGCCACATGTCTATTTGACCAGGTATTACCGGAATCATCAACAACCTCCGAAACTTACGCTCCAGCTGAAGAAGATCGTGGACCAAGTGAACGGAGAGGCCTCTAACGGTCGAGTTAGTTGGACAATAGGATCCCGGGAATCCCGGAAAGTTAGTTATCATTGTATTTGTTATATAAATCGAGGATTCGATCAGTAGGAACACACAACTACACTCGCACACTGGTTTCCCACTACGAATTATTGTATCACTTAGCTCTGATCGATCAAACCTCCAACCCGTTGTAACAAATCGTTTGATAATTAATAACATTGACTTGGTGGCGGTTTCCAGCCGGCACCCGAGGTTTTTATCCAGGATTCCTAGAGGCAACTCAAAGGATTCTGGAGTTTTCCTCGCTAAAATCCTTGTGTTATCACCCTTACTTGGATTACTTACTCATTTGGTCGTTAAGCACTCTACCTCACAATCTAAGTTTGGAATACAGGATTCCCGAGTGAATTTTTGACCAAAACAGTTTGGCGCCCACCGTGGGGCAAGTGGTGCTTAATCCTACCAAAATCCCATATCTCATTCATTTCATTTGATCTCCGATCCAAAAGATGTCAAACCCACAAAAATCTGTCTCGGCCTCAACATCGTCCTCCATTCCCCCTCTTCCCTCCTTTCCAGGAAGCCAGAAGAAGACTAATGACCGTCAGAAGAAAGTGGACGAGCAGCCGAGAAAAACTGATTATCCTGTCTTCACAGGATCCCAGGTTCAATCTGTTGATCCGGTTATTACTAACAATGATTTGTTTTCCTTGATTAAGCTGGTGAAAAATCAAATGGATCAGCAAGAAAAAACTAATCAAACGGTGATGAAGGAAATTGAAGAGCTAAAGAAATCTAGGAAGCCCATGGAAGAGCAAAGTCCCCTGTTTCCCAGGCATCTCGATTTCAATGCTTCAGGATCCTCAGATCCGTCTCGCTACAATAACAAATCAACATCAGGATTTGCTACAGCCCCTACAATGACTTCTCAGGCCGCTGGATACGCTGAAAGTACTGCTGGATTCTCGGGAGCTATCCCACCAGAATCCTCACAGTCACGCTTCAAGGGTCCATGGATTCCACCATTGTTGGGATCCTCAGCCTTGCCGTCTCAAGGATATCCTTTTTCTGTTGGGAATCCAAGTCAGAATCCCCAAGGATATCAATACTCTAACCCTTCAATTTCTGCAGGAATCTTCAGGACCAGCTCCTCAGAAGTGCATGATGGTGACGACATCCCCATGCAAACAGCAGCCACTACGGAGCCAAGCTTCCCAGCAAATTATGGCTACGGTCCTAGGATTCCGGCCCAAAATCCTGCCTCTGGTAACGTGTCCAATTCAATCCCTATTGTTTCTAACCAGGGTGCTCCTTATGATGCAGGTATTCATCCAAGTATCGCTAGGGAGCTCCAGAAGTTGAAAGAAATGATATCAAATGTTCCAGGGATCCTGAAACCTATCCCTGAAGTTCCTTTGGAAAGCCACAAGATATCTAGATTTACTTGGCCAATATCCCAAGTGGAGATCCCGAAGCGTTTCCAGACCCCAAGTATGAAGCTTTATGATGGAACCACGGATCCTGAAGAACACGTGGCACATTATCGGGAGCGTATGGAGATCAATCCCATTCCGATATAAATCAAGGAAGCCTGTTTATGCAAAGGCTTCGGATCAACCCTAATAGGGCCAGCCATGAAATGGCTACTGAGCATTCCTCCTAACACTATTACGTCATTTTCTCATTTAGTTAACTTGTTTAACGATTAATTTTCTTGCAGCAGGACCTTTGAGAAGCTTACAGGAGACCTATACCGAATAATTCAGAAGCCAGATGAGCCTCTCAGAGACTATATTGCCAGATTCGGACGAGAATCTCTTGAGATTCCTAATCTGGATATGACAGCAGCCGTGGAAGCCTTCAAAATGGGGCTCTCCAAAGATTCCCGTTTTTACGATGACCTTGTTATGGCTCCTTGCAGGAATCTTGATGAAGTACGCAGTAGAGCTCTGAGATTTATTCGTTTGGAAGATGACAAGAGGATCCACCAAAGACTGGAGGTTCCTAAATACGATTCCAACAGCAAAAAGGCGGAATCCCCCGGGAAGCCGTATAGATCTCGTCCGTATTCCAAACCGGAAAATCACAAAGTCAACGCCGTTGACCAGGACGATGACGATGAGGAATATCCTAAGGTATCTGAATATTGTTTTTCCGTTGACATTGGTGGTTTGATGTGTGCTATGCAGGATCTAGGTGAAAAAGCAAGATGGCCCAGGAAGGATACTAAACAAGGATCCTGGAAGGACAAGACCAAGTGGTGTGCCTTCCATGAAGATTTTGGCCACCTGACGGACGAATGTATAGCACTCCGAAAGGAAATCAGTTATCTACTCAGCAAGGGGCATCTTAAGGAGTTGTTAGGCAGAAAGAAGGTCAAGACCCAAGAAGCCGACAAGGTGCCCCAGAGAGCGGCTTCTCCACCACAGGATGCCCAGATTATCAACTTCATCTCAGGAGGCTCGGACATCTGTGGAACTTCATATTCCTCAGCTAAGAAGCATGCCAAGGAATCCAAATCTGAACAGGGTGACAGACCTGTCCGGACATCCACCCTGACTCAAGACAAACTAATATCCTTTGATGAGAGTGACCGTTCTCATGTTCAGGATCCTCACCATGATAGTCTTGTGGTTACTTTATATATTGCTAACCATTTTGTTCGCAGGATTCTGGTTGATAACGGGAGCTCAGTAAACATAATCCGACTTGATGTGCTCAAAAAGATGGGGATCCCAGAAACTGAAATAGTTCCAAGATCCTCGGTTTTAGTCGGCTTCAGCGGTGAAACTAAAAGCACCGTTGGGGATATCAGGTTGCCAGTATATATAGAGGGGGTAAACTCTATGCAAAAATTTTGTGTTATAGATTCTCTCTCTTGTTGCAATATTATTCTTGGCAGGCCTTGGATTCACGAGATGAAGGCAGTTCCTTCAACTTATCACCAATGTATCAAGCTTCCTACACCCTGGGGAGTCGTAAGAATTGAAAGTGACCAGCAGGAAGCCAAGAACTGTTACTCTACTTCAATGAAGAGCACCACTAAGGCGACGAAGGGATAGCAATTACAGAAAAAGGCACCTGAAGCACAGGAGGACAGGGAGCTTGATGTCAAAGAAATACCTCTAGACCCTAAGAATCCTGAAATCAAGGTGCTCATGGGAACGAGCATCCCAACAAATGTTGAGCAGGAATTATTACTACTTCTCAAAGCCAGAACTTCAACTTTCGCCTGGAAGCATGAAGATATGACAGGTATCCCTAAACATGTAATTACTCATAAACTTGGTTTAGATCCTTCTTTCAGGCCTATACAGCAGAAAAGGAGGAAGTTCGCTCCAGAGAAAAATATAATCATCCAGGAGGAAGTCGACAAGCTTCTCAAAACAAAGATGATCAGAGAAGTCAAATATCCTAGGTGGCTAGCAAATGTGGTGGTGGTCCAGAAGAAGAATGGAAAGTGGAGAGTTTGTGTTGATTACACAGACTTGAATAAGGCCTGTCCTAAAGACCCGTTTCCACTTCCCCACATCGATGCAATGGTGGATGCCACGGCTGGCCACGAGATGCTCACTTTCATGGATGCCTCAGCAGGATTCCAACAAATTCAGATGGAACCTTGCGATCAAGAGCATACAGCATTCATGACTCCAACAGGTATATATTGTTATACTGCTATGCCCTTTGGATTAAGAAATGCAGGTGCCACCTACCAGAGACTCGTCAATATGATGTTCAAAGAGCAACTGGGGGACACGATGGAAGTCTACATAGATGACATGGTGGTAAAGTCCAAGAAAGCTGAAGATCACGTCAGAGATCTCCAGACTGCCTTTGATATCCTTGATCAATATAACATGAAGCTCAATCCCTCCAAATGCCACTTTGGGGTGCGAGCTGGAAAATTCTTAGGATATATGGTCACAGAAAGAGGAATCGAAGCAAGCCCAGAGCAGATCAAGGCAATTCTGAATCTCAAGTCCCCATCAAATGTCAAAGAAGTGCAGAGGTTGACAGGAAGAATCGCGGCACTCAACAGATTTATTTCAAGGTCCTCAGAAAAAAGCAAGGATTTCTACGATATCCTGAGGAAAAACAAGAAGTTTGAGTGGACTGAGAAGCATGAGGAAGCCCTGAGGTGCCTGAAAGACTACTTGTCAGCAGCTCCGTTGCTAATGAAACCAGAAGATGGGGAGCCACTATATTTATATCTTGCCGTTTCCGGAAGCTCAATCAGTGCAGTCCTGGTAAAAGACCATCAAGGTCAGCAGCATCCGGTATATTATGTAAGTAAAACTCTGCTAGACGCAGAGTCCAGGTATTCTCACCTTGAAAAGTTAATTTTATCTCTTATAATGGCTTCCACTAAACTTAGACATTATTTTGAAACACATACTATAATCGTAATGTCTAACTATCCTATCAAGGCAGTTCTTAGGAAGCCGGAAATGTCAGGAAGGATGGCTAAGTGGGCAGTCAAGCTGAGTGCCTATGACATCAAGTATGAACCAAGAACAGCAATCAAATCTCAAGCATTAGCCGACTTTGTGGCGGATTTCAGTAGTGACATTGAACCAGAAGTTGAAAAGGAAGTCCAGCAACTTGGGAAGCTCAAGGAAGACTGGATCCTCTACACCGATGGCTCCTCAAATGTTAGAGGAACAGGGCTGGGAATCCTGCTAAAATCGCCACAGGGGGACATAATACCTCTATCCATATCCTGTGAATTCCAGGCTACCAACAATGAAGCTGAGTATGAGGCTTTAATTGCTGGATTACAGCTGGCTAGGGATATGGGAATCCTATCTATACAAGTATTTGTTGATTCTCTCTTATTAACTAACCAATTTAATGGCTCTTATGCAGTGAGAGGGGAGAATCTAATTAAATATCTTGAAGTTGTTAAAAAATTATCTCTATTTTTTGAAAATTTTAACATTTCACAGGTACCAAGAGAAGATAATGCGGAAGCCGATGCTTTGGCAAACTTGGCTTCATCGCTCAGGATCCCTGAGGATGTCAAGATTCCAATAACTCACGTCTTGACACCGGCAATAGCTCAACAGGAAGCTCAGGCTGTTGGCGATAACGCAGGTGCAGACGTTGAGAATCCTGAAGATGCCCAGGAATCCTGGACATACCCGATCCGGAAGTATCTCAAAGATGGGGAGATTCCTAAGGGCGAGAACCCCAGAGCTTTTCGTACAAAGGTAGTACCCTACACTATAATTGATAATATCCTATATAGAAGATCTCTTGCAGGTGTCTACTTAAGGTGCCTAGAGAAGTCAGAAGCTCTTGAGGTGCTTGAAGACATCCATAGTGGAGATTGTGGAAACCATACCGGGGGCAGGGCGCTGTTCTCTAAAGTTCTCAGATTTGGGTACTATTGGCCAACTATGAAGAGGGATGCCGCGAGCTTCTCACAGAAGTGCGATGCTTGTCAAAGGCATGGCAATATCCTTCACCAACCTGCTGAGCATCTGCATCCTATAGTATCCCCGTGGCCTTTCATGAAGTGGGGCATGGATATTGTGGGTAAGCTGCCAAAGGCTCCTGGAGGAAAGGTGTTTATGCTTGCCATGACAGATTATTTCTCCAAGTGGATTGAAGCAGAAGCCTATGTTCAAGTGAGAGAAAAGGAAGTGATATCCTTCATCAAAAGAAACATCCTCACCAGATTTGGGATTCCAGCGGAGATTATATGTGACAATGGTTCCCAGTTTATAGGCAAAAGGACTACGAGCTTTTGTGAAAGCTGGGGCATCAAGATGATCACTTCGACACCTGTCCACCCTCAGGCTAATGGGCAGGCAGAATCCAGTAATAAAATTATCATCAATAACCTTAAGAGGAAGCTGGGTTCCAAGAAAGGTAAATGGGCCGAGGAGCTGCCATTTGTTCTTTGGGCAGACAGAACTACACCCAAGAATGCTACCGGCCAAACACCATTCTCATTGGTGTTTGGGGCAGAAGCCGTAATTCCTACAGAGATTGTACTCCCAACAGCCAGAATCAACTGCCAGGATCCTGAAACAAATAACCAGAACCTCCTTCAGGATCTCGAAACAGTTGAGGAGCTCAGAGATATGGCCAAAATCCGGATGGCCTCTTACCAACAGCGGATAGCAAAATCTTATAACAAGAGCACCAGACTAAGAAGATTCCAGGTAGGCGATTTGGTTTTGAGGAAAGCTTTTCAGAATACTACCAATCCTGCTGACAGGAAGTTAGCACCCAAATGGGAAGGCCCTTACCTTATAGATTCTGAAGAAGGTAAGGGGGCATACCGTTTAGTGAATATGGAAGGAGAACCTCTGCCAAGAGCTTGGAATGCCATCCACCTTAAAGCGTATTTTATGTGAGAATCCCATTGGGAATCTCGGGCAGAATCCCAAGGATCCTCGCTGTCTAAATATCCCAAGGTACGTATACTAATTCTATTTCAATTAATTCTCAATATTTTGTGATGAGTTACTGACTTAAGCATCGGAGTGGTGTTAGCTAGGCTAACACCCACCCCTCACCAAGCATTGAGTGTTTTGCAGATTTTGAGAATCCTAGAGAATTTTGGGTATATCCCCAGTTAGAGGTTGGCCACCTCTCTTACGTTTAAGGTATCCTGCATACCTTCTAAGGTTTGAGAGGCTGACTCCTCTCCTAAGTTTGGGTAATCGCCAGTAGCGCACGACCCTCGCCAGTAGCGCACGTTGTCCCCCGGTACGCCAAAGGTGGCCGGACCAGTCCACTCCAGGGGTGGCTGACAATCTTGTCACTGGAGGCTGCCGGGCGGATTCTCAAGGTTTATAACACTGACGTGTTATCTAAGGTTTTGGCATTTTCGTGTCACATACGTATGGGCTTGTCCCCAGTTTTGGCTTAGACCCAAGTTTATCGGGCTTGTCCCCAGTTTTGGCTTAGTCCCAAGAATCCCGGGTTTATCCCCAGTTTATTTAACTTGTTTGCTTTCGAAAATGTCGGCTTCGGCCGGAGGCCAAGAAGCTTTTCAGAATTATTTCAGGTTTTAGAAGAAACTGAAGCAAATACTGAGGAAACTGCGTTCAGGATTCCTACAAGAATCCCGATTCAGGTAGAAAAAGATATGATTATTTGGAATTGGAAAATTGGCTAAGGTAAAATTCAAAGGTCAGTTTTCACTATTTAATCTAACTTGACATATTATTCGAATTTCAAATAGTCTTCCAGCATGCAAGTCATTTTTTAAATATTTGATAAGTTTTTACAAATTAATTCTACCAACCAAAATTTCAATACAAAAGGCAATATGAGAAGCCCAAAAGATACTGATATTATTTATAGCCATAAAAGGTTGTGAGCTTCTCAAGCTTCGTCCTGAAAACCTCAGGATCCCTCCACTTGAGAAGCTCGAAGGTCAAAAGATTGTTTTTTGGGAATCCTGGTTTCGTCTTGTAAACACAAGATCCCTCCACCAGGATCCCCACCATTGTTGTTGTTTGCTGCTTGTTCATTACAGGAAAAGAGAAATTGTTTCAACTACAAGAACCACCAAAAGAACCACCTAAAAACCTAAAAAGTGGGCTCAGACCGTTGCAATGTCCTCATCGCCCACTGTCTTCTCCTCCTCCACCGGCTTCACCACGTCCTCCAGTTTCTTGCCAGCTCCCAGCTCAATCACAAAAGCCCTTGTTGGGGCAACCGGAGAATCCGGAACCGCCTTTGAGGAGCCACCTTCGGTCCCATCCTTTCCTTCCCCATCACCATCTCCTCCCAGCGATTCCAAGACCAGCCTCCAGCCTGCGACATCCCAACCTGGTACCTGAAAGCCAGCCGCTTCAGCCTCTTCTGCCATTTGAATTTTGCATTCTAGGACGCTCCGGGCAGCCGAGAGTTGGCCGATTTCAGCATCAGCAGCCATTTTGGCTTCCAGGGCTTGACGCTGCTCAGTGAGCTTATGCTCATAGAGAAGGGTCTTACCCTTGGCAGTTTCAGCTTGGGCCTGAATCTTCTCGTTGGCTTCGGCGAGCTTCTTCTCCATGTCCATAGCTTGGAAGCTCAGCTTCTCAATACCCTGCACAAGTAGGAATCCTATTCAGTAGCAGCGACAGGTATAAAACTAACACAAATATTACTTGAGCTTCTTACCAGGTTGATCATGGTCTGCATGGAGAGGATTTTATTGCTAACCTCAGAAGGAGCAAGATCTTCAAAGGATTCCAGGTACACCACGGGAGCTGCTGGAGTTTCTGAGGCCTTCCTCTTCTTGGAAGCCGAAGCTTTTGGCCGGCTGACAGGTGGCTTGGAGACGGTAGGGTGCTCGAGCTGTTCCTTCTTGACTTTCAGGAGGCTGTCAAGATCCTTCAAGGAAAACGAGGCGCTGGATTTGGGAGCTGTAATCAGAAACAGGTTGTCAGTATCTGGGAAGCTCGTATAATCAAAAAAGTCAGAATCCTATAAATGCTTACCAGACATGGCAGGAGTATGGTCGGCCGAATAGCTGTTTTCACTGGTTGTTGTTTCAAGGATCAGGGCTCTCTCGTTGGCCGGAATCTGGTAGATGGCTTCAAGCTTCTTGAAGTCAGGCTGCTTCTTGATGAGATTCTCAAACTTGGGCGCTGCAAGAAAGAAAACAACAAAGAAATTAACAATGTACAGAAAATTCAACGGAATAAACACAAAACTTCAGTTTCCTACCCTTCTCAACCCACTTCAACGGTAACTCTGTCCCCCCAGGAATCGAGTCTCGTTTGACGAAGAAGAATCGCTTCTTCCAATCGTGATCGTTGTGGGAAGCTCGGGGAATCAACTGGGAATTAGAGGTACGAGCCTGAAGAACGAATCGGCTACAACCATGGGTTCTTAACTTGTAGGCTTCACAGATCTCAGGAATCCCAATGTCGAGATTCCTGGTTTGGTTCAACTGGTCCAGAGAATACAAGATTCTCCAGACCATCGGCATGGTTTGAGAGTAAGAAAGGCGGGTGGTCTTGAAGAATTGAGTGATAAGCTTCGGAAAAGGGAATGTCATTCCGAGCAAGAATGGATAGTACATGAAGCAAACCCAGGTTGAGGAAACGAAATCGGACTTGACAAGGGAGCTGTAAGGTCGGAAAACAGTCTCCGGCGGAAAAATGCCGGAGTTTTTCAGATCGTGGATGTCGCGATCGTCGAAAGTGCAACTTTCTTCCTCACAGGGGGTAATATACCCCTGATCGTGGAATTCTTCGGCGACCGGAAGGCTTAATGAAGAGGAAGATCGAGTGTTTTTCTTGGCCATGGCCGAAAAACGCGAAGAAAAAACGACGAAGGAGAAGAATAACTGACCTGGAATACCGGAGAAGCTCGAGAGGTTTTTGCGAAGAAGATGGTGATAATCTCAGAAAATTACCTCCTATTTAAAGCGAAACATCACATCTCTTGGAACACACAACTACACTCGCACACTGGTTTCCCACTACGAATTATTGTATCACTTAGCTCTGATCGATCAAACCTCCAACCCGTTGTAACAAATCGTTTGATAATTAATAACATTGACTTGGTGGCGGTTTCCAGCCGGCACCCGAGGTTTTTATCCAGGATTCCTAGAGGCAACTCAAAGGATTCTGGAGTTTTCCTCGCTAAAATCCTTGTGTTATCACCCTTACTTGGATTACTTACTCATTTGGTCGTTAAGCACTCTACCTCACAATCTAAGTTTGGAATACAGGATTCCCGAGTAAATTTTTGACCAAAACAACTTAGATTACGAGCTCATTTCATTTGTACTCAAAACATTTATTATATAAAAGTTTTAGGAGGCAGGTACTTTGAACCGGCCCCGAGGTTTTTTGCTAGGCTCATTGAGGATACTCAAGGATTCCTGGATTTTCCCTCGTTACATTCCCGTGTCAATCTCCAAATTTACATTTCCATCTTTATTTACGTCAAACACGCTACCTCACTTACAAAGTTTGATCAACTAATTGCTTAGGCAGTTTTTGACCAAAACAATTTGGCGCCCACCGTGGGGCAAACGGTGTTTGAATTCGATTAAGAGCCTTGATCTTCTTCCCATAATCGATTCTTGAAAATGTCGAGCCAACAAAAAATTACTTCGAAATCTGTTTCATCCACTAAACCGGTTGTCGACACTGGTCTCCCCCCAATGATGAAGAAAGTGACCGGCACCGACGCTAAAAGAGTGGAATATCCTACTTTTCAGGGATCTCAAGGTACGTCCACTGACTCTGCTATTTCTAATAACGATCTCTATGTTTTGATCAGGAAAATGAAGTCTCATGTGGATGAGCAAGCCAAAACCAACGAGAAAATGATGAAGGAGATCATGGAATTGAAGAAATCAAAGAAACCAGTAGAGGAAATTAGCCCTTTGATGCCAAAATCATTCGGGTTCGACTCTCCGGAAATATCGGAGCAACCGAAACAGAAAGCAAATCCCTCTACTGCTCCAAAGTCAGGTATTGCAACAGCTACTACTGCAGGGTTCTCAGGCTCACAGCATCAGAAGACTTCCAGGGTGATAGATTTGGAATACTCTGGGTTCTACTCCGAGCAGCCCCCAGAATCTTACTACAGTGGATATGGAAGTCAGCAGCTGCCGAGATGCTCGAATCAGCAACCAGCCGGGTTTTCAAGTCAACAAGTGCCAACAGTTTCGATACAACAACCTGTATCTCAACCACAGCGGTTTGCTGCGACGAACCTTCATGAACCCTGGAGTAAGCGGTCAAAAACGCCAGGATCCTCAGGGATCCTTATTTTCTTATCCTACTGTCTCTGCAGGCACATTCCCAGGTTCATCTCAGGAGATGCATGAGGGAGACTTCATCCCCATGCAAGTGGGAACCACAACTGAGCCAACCGTCCTTAGAGATGCTGAATATGGACCCCAGATCCATCTCCAAACTTCCAGGGCTGGTAACAACTTTGATAATTTTTATGCTAACCCTAACCAAGGAATTGTGCAGGATGCAGGTATCAACCCGACTATCGCTAGGGAACTTTAGAGGTTAAAGGACATGATCTCAAGTGTCCCCGGTGTTATACGTCCAATTCTCGAAGTGCCAGCAGGCAGCCACAGAGTTTCTAGATTTGTATGTCCCATCTGTGACGTGGAGATACCAAAAAGATTCCAAACCCCCAACATGAAACTCTACGATGGGACCACAGATCCTGAGGAGCACGTGGCGCAATACAGGGAACAGATGGAAATCAACCCCATTTCTGTAAACATCAAAGAAGCTTGCCTATGTAAGGGATTCGGCTCAACACTGACAGGACCTGCCTTAAAATGGCTGCTCAGTATCCCTCCTAATACCATTACTTCTTTCCCCCATTTAGTTAACTTGTTTAATAACCAGTTTTCTTGCAGCAGGAGCTTTGAGAAGCTCACTGGTGATTTGTACAGAATAGTTCAGAAGCCCAACGAATCCCTGAGGGATTATGTGGCCAGATTCGGTCGAGAAGCTCTGGATATTCCCAACCTAGATATGGCTGCTGCTGTAGAAGCTTTCAAAATGGGGATTAGAGGAGATTCCCGCTTTTACGATGATTTGGTTATGACTCCTTGCAGGAACCTCGATGAAGTCAGAACAAGGGCATTAAGGTTCATCAGGTTAGAAGATGATAAGAAGATCCAAAAAAGAGGTGACGAACCATCAGGCAGAAGGACAGATTCTCCCGAAAAACAACAACGAAACAAACCCTATTATCGAATCGATAATCCTAGGGTCAACGAAGTTGAAGAAGAAGACGACGAAGAAAACTTCCCAGAGGTATCTGATTATTGCTTTTCAGTTGACATGGGTGGTTTGTTATGTGCCTTGCAGGATCTGGGAGATAAAGCCAGGTGGCCAAGAAAATCAGAAAAACAAGGATCGTGGAAGGATAAGTCTAAGTGGTGTGCTTACCACGAAGACTTCGGGCACTTAACAGATGACTGCATAGCACTCCGGAAAGAAATCAGTTACCTGCTCAGCAAAGGGCATCTTAAAGAATTGTTTGGCAGGAAGAGAAGTAAAACTCAAGAAGCTGCCGAGCTGCCTAAGAGAGCACAGTCGCCGCCAGCAGATGCAAAAGTAATCAACTTCATCTCAGGAGGATCTGACATATGCGGAGCATCCTTCTCATCAGCAAAAAGACATGCAAAAGAGGCCAAGATGGACCAAAGCAGTCGGCCAAAGAAGAACGCGATATTGACTGAAGACAAAGTTATCTCTTTTGACGAAACTGATAAGCTAGATATCCAGGATCCTCACCACGACAGTCTTGTAATTACATTATGTATTGCTAACCATTATGTTCGCAGGATCCTGATGGACAATGGCAGTTCGGTCAACATTATTCAATTGGACGTGCTTAAAAAGATGAGCATTCTAGAAGAAGAGATAATCCCAAGATCCTCGGTGTTAGTAGGATTCAGCGGAGAAACCAAGCATACGGTTGGAGACATCAGACTTCCTGTTTACATTGAAGGAGTCAACTCCATGCAGAAATTCTGCGTTATTGACTCCCTTCCTTGTTGCAATGTAATCTTGGGAAGGCCATGGATCCATGACATGAAAGCAGTTCCATCTACCTATCATCAATGTGTGAAGCTTCCCACACCTTGGGGAGTTGTAAGAATACTAAGCGATCAACAAGAAGCCAAAGACTGCTATACTTCCGCTATGAAGAACACCATCAAGCCAAAGCCAGCATAGCAATTAAAGAAACCAGCACGAAGAATTCAGATGACAAAGGAATTAGAAATCAAAGAAGTTCAACTTAATCCTGAAGATCCTGAAATCAAAGTGCTGGTAGGAACCAATATTCCTGAGGATACTGAGGAGCAGCTCGTGAGCCTCTTGAAGTCCCGAGTCACAACATTTGCATAGAAACATGAAGACATGACAGGTATATCTAAAGATATTATTACTCATAAACTTGGTATAGATGATTCTTTCAGGCCAATACATCAGAAAAGAAGGAAGTTTGCTCCTGAGAGAAACATTATAATCCAAGAAGAAGTTGACAGGCTGCTCAAGTAAAAAATGATTAGGGAAGTTAAATATCCTCGATGGCTGGCTAATGTGGTGGTAGTCCAGAAGAAAAACGGTAAGTGGAGGGTATGTGTAGACTACACAGACCTAAACAAGGCCTGTCCAAAAGACCCATTCCCCCTGCCACATATCGATTCTATGGTGGACGCAACTGCTGAACACGAGATGCTAACTTTTATGGACGCTTCTTCGGGCTTTCAGCAAATTCAAATGGAACCATCAGATCAGGAAGACACAACCTTCATGACTCCCACAGGTATTTATTGTTAAATTGCAATGCCTTTTGGTTTACGAAATGTAGGTGCCACGTACCAGAGGCTAGTCAACATGATGTTTAAAGACAAACTGGGGGACACCATGGAAGTATACATAGATGATATGGTAGTAAAATCGAAGGAAACAAAGGATCATCCTAGAGACCTTCAAGCTGCTTTTGATATCTTGGACCAGCTCAACATGAAATTGAATCCTTCCAAGTGCCATTTTGGAGTAAGAGCCGGCAAGTTCTTGGGCTTCATGGTTACTGAAAGAGGAATTGAGGCCAGCCCTGAGCAGATCCAAGCAATCATAAACTTGAAGTCTCCAGCAAATATCAAAGAAGTTCAAAGACTAACTGGTAGAGTGGTAGCACTCAACAGGTTCATATCAAGATCATCTGAAAAAAGCAAAGAATTCTATGACATATTGAAGAAGAACAAAAAGTTCGAATGGGGTGAAAAGCATGAAGCAGCTCTAAGCTCCTTGAAAGAATATTTACCATCTGCTCCACTTCTAATGCAACCAGTCAAGGGCGAATCACTATCTCTCTATTTAGCAGTTTCAAGCAGCTCAGTAAGTGCCGTGCTTGTGAAAGATCATGAGGGACAACAACATCCCGTATATTATGTAAGAAAAACATTATTAGACGTCGAAACCAGGTATTCTTATTTAGAAAAACTAATCTTAGCCCTTGTCATGGCTTCCCAAAAATTAAGACATTACTTCGAAACTCATGTTATTTATGTGAAAACTAACTATCCTGTTAAGTGTGTATTGATGAAACCTGAAATGTCAGGAAGAATGGCGAAATGGGCAGTTAAATTAAGTGCCTATGACATCATATATGAGCCAAGAACAGCAATCAAGTCACAAGCCCTGGCAGACTTTGTGGCTGATTTCAGCAGCAATATACTGCCAGAAGTTGAACTAGAGGTCAAGCAGCTCGAAGAAGCTTCAGGCAGCTGGATCCTATATACAGATGGAGCATCTAACGTTAGAGGAACAGGATTGGGTGTGCTACTGAAATCGCCACAGGGGGACATTATCCCTCTATCTATCCATTGCGAATTCAAAGCTACTAATATTGAAGCTGAATATGAAGCTTTAATTGCAGGATTACAGCTCGCTAAAGATATGGGTATCCAACACATTCAAGTTTTTATTGACTCTTTGTTATTAACTAACCAATTTAATGGAACCTATGCAGTGAAAGGCGAAAGGCTAACCAAATATTTAGACCTTGTAAAACAGTTAGCATTATCTTTTGAAAATTGCAGCATATCACAGGTACCTAGAGAAGAAAACACAGAAGTTGATGCTTTGGCAAATTTGGCATCATCTTTAAGGATCCCAGAAGGTGTCAAGATTCCCATAACTCATATCCTAACACCAGCAATTGAAGAACAAGAAGTCAATGACGTCACAGCAGATAAAAATCAGGAATCCTGGACTTATCCCATCAAGAGATTTATCCAAGAAGGAGAAATCCCCAAAAACGAGAACTCCAGACTCTTCCGAACAAAGGTAATCCCATATTCAATAATAAATGGTATCTTATACAAGAAATCTCTTGCAGGACCATACTTGAGATGCCTCGAGCAGCCCGAAGCACTTGCGGTGCTCCAAGATATTCATGAAGGTGATTGTGGCAATCACACTGGGGGCAGATCACTATTTTCCAAAGTATTGAGAACAGGATACTACTGGCCTACTATGAAGAAGGATGCTATGGCCTTTATTCAGAAGTGTGATGCATGTCAGCGGCACGGCACCTGTCACACCCCCAATTTCCACTAACGGAGTATAACCGTGTAGGGTGTGACCCAGACCAGGACCCAAGACTTTAGTTACAACCAAGCCATAACAGTAATTTAATAGAAGTTAAAGCACGTTTTACAAAATAGAGTATTGTTTAGTTTAAACAATTCAGCGGAAGCACAACCATAGATTACAAGTTTAGTTTAGACAAAATAACATGTTGAAATGTTTGAAAAGTGTTTTCCCCAAAAGTTGCATAGTTGAGTACTGCCGCCATCCGTGCCATCCATGAATCCACCTAACGACCTGAAAAGTAAACTACGATCAAGTGTCAGCTAAAAGGCTGGTGAGTTCACTAAAACAGTCTACACACACCATGTAGACCAGAAAATGCATATGAATAGTAAGGAAACAATTCATACTCTAGTTATACAAGTTGCAAGTATTATCCGTATCATTAGGTAGCTAGCCTATGCTTATGCTCACCTGAACGTTCGAAACCAAAGCTGACAATGTATTTGATAGGTATTCACCTATGTAATTTGCCTTCCCCGTGTCTTTCCCGATCACGGTAGTCCTAGGCTAATATTGGTCTCAGTCCGACCGCCAGTCGGGAGGGTGCATCCTGTGCACCGCTGAGAGGGGGTGTCAATCCCCAGTAGTACTACTCAACATTACCTCTCTATTCTATATTAATGGCCCGATAAAGTAAGGACTTTTGATATTAAAGCAATTCAGTGAAACATGTGATATATGGTGGATAACTACTGTGTAAAGAAATACCTTTACTGTGTTGTTGCCATCTCTTACCGGATGCAACAAAATAGTAAGTGAAACTCACCTTAGGGTGCACTGGTACGCGGCACTTGGTTCTACGAGTTGGTCAAGATCGACCTAGTTTGGTAAATATGGCCTAACCGGATTAGAAGTTGTCACCAAGACTAATAATAACACTTAAGCACCTAAACACGTTTCATGCATTCATACAAGTCATACAATACACCTAGAAGTCCCAACTTGGGAGAAAATCATGCAATTGCAACCTAAGTCAAAGCTAACCCAGAAAAGTCAAACATCAAGCACCTATCTAGTGACATAGCTAAAATCCACAATACTTGGAACTAGCTCTTTAAATTTTACAGGCATGTAGTACATATCAAATAGGACTTGTAGCAAAAGAATCAAGTAAAAAGGTTTAGAAATGAGAAAGTTATGCACGTCGGAAGTTAGCATTTTCAGCATTTTGCAAAATAGTCAAAGTGATCTTAAAAATTGCATAACTCATTCAATATGTTACTTGGTTGTTGTTACTATGAACTTGGACTTGTATGATGTATGAAACTATGAATGTAAATGAAGACATGACAATGACTATGTTTTCTTTGATATATGGTATCTTTGTTATTCAGTTCCAGGCCATATCCGGTGGCTATTGATTCTGTTAGATCGAATAAGAGGTGCAATGCATCCTCGCCCATGAGTCGGTCTAACAGTTTCGTATGTGTGGACTGGATGTCCGTGGTATGTGTATGTGTATGATGTTAGAAACGTGGGTAATCTCGGGTAATGATACGGACAGCCGGTCCAACGCCCTCCCCCACACCTGGCAGGGTGCGGAGGAGGGGGGTGTGACAGGTTGCTAATATCCTCCATCAGCCTGCTGAGCCGCTCCATTCAACATCATCTCCATGGCCGTTTATGAAATGGGGGATGGATATAGTTGGTAAGCTGCCTTTAGCACCTGGAGGAAAAGTCTTCATGCTGGCTATGACATACTACTTTTCTAAGTGGATTGAAGTTGAAGCCTTTGTCCAAGTTAGAGAAAAGGAAGTGATTTCCTTTATTAAAAGGAATATTCTGACAAGATTTGGAATTCCATCAGAAATAGTGTGTGACAACGGGTCTCATTTTATTGGAAAGAGAACGACTAGTTTTTGTGAGGCATGGGGCATCAAGATGGTAACCTTAACTCCCGTACATCCACAAGCTAATGGTCAAGCGGAATCGAGCAATAAGATTATCATCAATAATCTTAAGAAGAAACTAGGTGACAAAAAAGGGAAATGGGCTGAAGAGCTACCTTTCGTATTGTGGGCTGACAGAACGACCTCCAAGAATGCCACTGGTCGAACACCATTCTCCCTGGTGTTTGGCTCAGAAGCTGTAATACCCACTGAAATGGTGATGCCGACTGCCAGAACAAGCTGCCAAGATTTTGAAGCAAATAAGCAAGAGCTCCTTGAAGATCTTGAAACGATTGATGAAATCAGAGACCTCGCGAAATTCAGGATGGCGGCATACCAGCAAAGGATAGCAAAGTCCTACAACAAGAATCTCAGGATCAGAAGATTTCAAGTAGGGGATCTGGTACTCAGGAAAGCTTTTCAAAATACAACCAATCCAGCACATGGGAAACTCGCACCTAAATGGGAAGGTCCTTACCTAATAGACTCAGAAGCTGGAAAGGGAGTATACAGGCTAGCTACTATGGAAGGTGAGCTACTCCCAAGAGCTTGGAATGCAATTCATTTGAAGTTATATTTTATGTAAGCGCTCTCTAGATCCTTTGAGCATATCAAAAGAATTCTCGTTTAGACTTCGAAAACCTCAGGTATGATTATTTGACCCTTATTTCAATTTCATATTATTATCTTTGTGGAATGATTACTGACTTAGGCATCGGAGGGGTGTTAGCCAAGCTAACACCCACCCCTCACCAAGCCTTGAAGTGTTTTATAGGTGCTCCGAGCGCCCTACCATAAGCTAGAGGCTGATCACCTCTTCTAAGTCTAAAGCATTCTGAATGTTGTCAAAGGTTTAGGAGGTTTTCACCTTCTCGTTCACTAATGGGAATCGCCAGGAGCGCAAGACCCTCGCCAAGAGCGCACGGTGGTGGCGTATGGTTCAAGGTGGTGCGACCAGTCCATCTGAGGGTGGCTGATAATTTCATCACTGTTGGCCATAGAGTGCACTTCAAAATGGGTGGCAGACGTGTCATCTCGAAAAGATTCTAAGGTTTTTGACATTTTCATGTCAACCAAGGTTTAGGCACATTCGTGTCTCTCAAGTTTTTGGGCTTGACCCCAGTTGGCTTAGTCCCAAGTATTTTTGAGCTTGACCTCAGTTTAACAAAGGTTTTTAATGTTTTCACATTAACTAAGGTTTGGACATATTCATGTCTCGAAAGTTTTATGGGCTTGTCCCCAGTTTGGCTTAGTCTCAAGTTTATCGGGCTTGTCCCAGAATTGGCTTAGTCCCAAGAATCTCGGGTTTATCCCTAGCACATTAACAAATTATTTTCAGGATCCCTCCGCTTGGGAAACTCAGAGGTCAAAAGTTAATTCAAGAATCGGGGTTTCGTCTTGTAAACTACAAGATCCCTCCACCCAGATCCCCGATCATTATCTGTTACACTAACATTGTTTGCAGGAAATACAAAAAGAACAATCGACAGGGTTCCGACTGATGTATGGGGAAGACAGCAACTTGGAGTTATTTATGGGGAAATCACATGAGAAGTTGCGTTGCTATCAAATCAGGAGCTAACGAGTCACCTTCGTAATTATTTCAAGAGATGACGTTGAGTTTGAATTTTTACAGCCGTCTTCTTGGTCGACAACTGTTAAAATTCAGGGGCAATTGTTAGGGCTGATAATCTGGGATCCTGGCCGGAAGCTCAAATGGTTCAATATCCTTACGCAAGTTCAGGATCCTGGCAGGTTCGAGCATCCTGAATTACAGTTATCAACTAACCCGTTTGTTTTTCCCATGTGTCTTATTAATTGCAGGGTCAAAAAAACGTGTAGACAAGCCTAAAGACTCGGACAAATGATATAGAACGTGGACTAAGTGGTCCACAACGTTCATATTGGCTTAGTTGGAAGAATCCCTAAAATATAGGACAGTTGGTTATATTATTTAAGGATGCTCGCCAGAAGCTCAAAGGATCCTGAACTACAGTTATCGATTAACCGTTACAATTGTCCACGTGTCTTAATTGATTGCAGGTATTAAGGGACGTGTAAATGATGGCTAAAGACTCGGTCAAGGCTTTATGGGACGTGTTGTAACTGACTCCAACGTTCACAAAGACTTGAAGACTCAATCCCTAGTTTTTAGCCTAGTTAGTTAATGTATTTTTGACTATTTAAACGAGCTCTAGGTCATTCATTCAAGGAGAACACACACTTTTTCTTACTTCCTTCTAAGATCACAATTCTCTACAACACTTAGATTACGAGCTCATTTCATTTGTACTCAAAACATTTATTATATAAAAGTTTTAGGAGGCAGGTACTTTGAACCGGCCCCCGAGGTTTTTTGCTAGGCTCCTTGAGGATACTCAAGGATTCCTGGATTTTCCCTCGTTACATTCACGTGTCATTCTCCAAATTTACATTTCCATCTTTATTTACGTCAAACACGCTACCTCACTTACAAAGTTTGATCAACTAATTGCTTAGGCAGTTTTTGACCAAAACATATACATAGCGGATCTCATGACTTGTATTATAAGGTTCCTTCGGTTTCATCTTGTATTATAAGGTAATAAAAAATCCACACTGACTATGATTCAGTGGCTTAGTGCAGTGTTTTGTTATCTCAGCAATAGTTGAAATATGGTGATCTTGTGTGAAGAACACTATGATAACATTCCTGAGGTGTTAAAATCATCCAAGGCTGATTGCTAATATACAACTGACCAAAAACAATCATACACACACTAAGATATAAAGCGATGAAAAAAGAACAAAAGAAAACCATTTGTGAATTAGATAAATTTATGATGATGGGAGAAGGAAATATAGGAGCATTTTCTAACATGATCGTGATTCTTCTGTATTCCATTGGTGAATTGGAAAGATTTATGAATCAAAAAGCTATAGTGAGACGGAGAAAATGCTCTTTGTAAGCAACTGCTTTGAGAAGGAGAAAAGCTATAGTGATTCTTCATAAGCAACTGCTGTGATAATAGGTTCATTAAATCTTGAAGATGAAGTCTATAATATATTAACAGAGTACCAATAAAAAGAGATGATTGAGAGAAAATTGGACAAATTAGTATCAGTAAAAAACATGTTTCACGATTTTTTACATTAATCACGATTGCAAGCACCGTCAACACAGGGAGAAATCATCAGTCAGAAGAATCGATCGATTAATCGATGGTGATGAAGATGAAGATAAAGCCAACAACGGTGACAGATCCAGATGATTGAAAATTCTCTCATTTTTTATTGTGCTCGAATTGACATGCCAACACTTCATCAACACACTACAACTTACAGATTGATGTATGAAGAGTAAATCGAGGAAACGTATACATACAATTGATTGAGATTAAGATCCAGTAGAGATACGGAACTGCGATCAATGGTATTTTGGTTTAATAAACAAATTACCTTAAATCGATTGTGTTAAAATGGATGCGATGATGAATCGGTTGTTCTTTGATGATGCCGATTGAAGGAGAAACGGCTTGAAGAAGGGGAGTCTGGGAGCAAATATCGATCGCCGATCAATTGAAAAGTGGTATATGGAATTAGGGTTTATGAGAGAAGCGTACCTTGAATTGTGACCCAGATTTATTCGGGTCACCTATTTTTCGCAAGGATCCAACAGATCTGTGTTTCATATAAGTGGAATTCATTAGGCGGGAAAACTAATCTAAGGAATGTTGTGGTGATGCCATGTGGCATCCAATCTTTTCATATATATATTATATAGATATAGATATAGATTATATAAAAGAAAAGATTTTGGACAAATGTCATTCTCATGTTTCATCTCATAATAATTATTTTTTCTTCCAAATCATCCCTCTTATTTTTAGTTTTTGTATTTTCATGGTAATATACAAAAAATAATGTTATATGGATTATTAAAACCACCCTAATTAATTAATTATTTATATTTCCATGGGAAAAAAAATAAAATATATATATTATACGGATAATCAACATCATAATTAATTAATTATATGAAAAAAATTCTTATTTCTATTAAAAGAAAAGTTTTAGATATATATATCCAACTTTTTATTTATTGCTCTCTAAATTATTTAACAACCAATTATTTATTTACTAAATTAAATATATAATATAATTTATTAAATTACGGTTTAACAGTTCTATAACAGTTTTATTTACTTTATAGTTTACTAATTATTACTTTAACAGTTCTTTTATACAAGTTCCATTTTCTGTCATCTATTACCATTATTAATTTTTTTAACCTCAAACGTGCGATACATGTATTTTTTTAAATCTCAATCGTGCGATGCACGGAGTATAAAAATAGTAAAAGATATAAACAAATATATTGTTAAAGCATAACATAAATAAAAGATAAATACAAAATGACTGCACAACGACAATAAAAATAATATATTATCGTAAAGAACATGAATTTTGTTTGTATAACTAGATGTTGCATCGTGCATGTTGTTGTGCGTTGTATAACTCATTATGTTTCATTAGATTTGCGCAATTATAAAAAAGAGTTATTTGTGTGTACATAAAATTAAAACCAAATAAGCGCTTTAAAAAAGATTTAAAAAGAAAAAAGTAACTTAAAAAACACGATTAAAAAAATTAAAAAAATTTAATTTTAACTTGTACATAATGTGACAAATCATGAATAGCACGTGTTGCTAGGCTATGCTAGCTACGTGTGTCCATTTAATATTATCAGTGATGTTTTATTACATTTGTAAAACCATAAAAGAAGTTAATGTTGTGAAACTAAAACTAAAGAAACACTTAAAAAAAAGACTTCAAACCAATTAAGAAAAGAATTAATCGTAACAAGTTACGTGACAAGTAGTGAATGAAGCAGGTTAACCATAACATGCCACATGTCAAAATATAAATCTATCAAGTTACTAAAAACGATTAACACGTCACATGTCAAAATATAAATCTATCAAGTTACTAAAAACGATTTAAAAAGTATAAGAAACGTACAACTAAGAAACAACAATTTTTTTTAAAAAAAAAATAGTTACTTATAATCTAAAGGTATAATACCATTCATAATAAATTGTATTTTATTTATATAGTATTTAAAGTTAATAAGGTATTTTAAGTAGCTTTTTAGAACACGGTTTATTTTTTTTAATGGCAAGAACACAAATTAATCTGATATAGAAACAACGAGATGTTTACCACCCTGCGCGTTGCTGCGGGTTGAATTTGTATACTAAACGAAAGTCAAAAAGTTAAGTGGTATAAAACGTAAAATTTAAAAGTCTCGTGGTGAAAGTATAAAACTATAGAAGTATACTATGAGCGAAAGTAGAAAAGTTAAAAGTTTCATGGCAAAATTAGAAGACAAAAAAACTTAAAACAAAAATAAAAACTTTAAAAGTTAGAGGGTTAAAAAGTTAAGAAGTATAAAATGTAAAAGTCTAAAAGTCTCGTGGTGAAAATATAAAACTATAAAAATATACTAAGTTAAGGGGTATAACACGTAAAAGTCAAAAAGTCTCGTGCTAAAAGTATAAAACTATAAAAATATACTAAAAACAAAAGTAGAAAAGTTAAAAGTTTTGTGGCCAAAGTAGAAGATAACAAAACTTAAAACAAAAAAAAAACTTTAAAAGTAGATGGTTAAAAAGTCAAGGGGTATAAAACGTAAAAGTCTAAAAGTTTTGTAGTAAAAGTATAAAACTATAAAAATATACTAAGTTAAGGGGTATAACACGTAAAAGTCTAAAAGTCTCGTGGTGAAAGTATACAACTATAAAAGTATACGAAAGTAGAAAAGTTAAAAGTTTTGTGGCCAAAGTAGAAGACAACAAAACTTAAAACAAAAAAAACCTTTAAAAGTTAAGGGGTATAATACATAAAAGTCTAAAAGTCTTGTAGTGAAAGTATAAAACTATAAAAATATACCAAAAACGAAAGTAAAAAAGTTAAAAGTGTCGTGACTAAAGTAGAAGACAACAAAACCTAAAAAAAAAACTTTAAAAGTTAAAGGATACAAAACGTAAGAGTATGAAACATATGTGACTAAACTATAAAACAAAATTTTACTATTTCATAAAAAAAAGCATTTAAAAGTGTAAAGGGTAAAAAACGTCAAAGTTTCAAAGTATTATGACCAAACTTTGAAACACAAAATGTATACTATTTATCATCAATTTTCATTCTTATATAATAAATGACTTTCGGGCATAAACACCTAACATTAAATTTGTTAAAGGGATATTACATTTTTAGGTATAAAATTAATGAGAAAAAAAAACTCATGTGCAAGTGCATCAACAAAATTTCCAATTTCTAAAATTGGAAGGTTTTATTTTCTTTCCTTACGACAAAATAAAGATGTGTGTTTATCCTCTTCACATAGAAACACAATTTCCGCTTCCTAAATATTCATTAAGAAATTAATCGAAATATATAAAAAATTTAAACTCTTTTATTACAAGTTTACTTGTTGTCAACAATAATTACTATAGATACTTGTATTATAATTACCAATGAGCAATTGTCTTAATGGTATTCGGGGGAGAACTGAGTTTCTAACTGAGAGGTCAGGAGTTCAATCTTTACAGGGGGTTTTCTGGCAGTGAGCCACTTTCTCACTGAACTGGTGTCATGGTTGAATGCAGGGCTGATGTACGAGCTTCCCCACAAGGGACGTGCCAGTCATTGTCATCTCAGGAGTGGAGATGATCGGGTGGGTGGGTAATACCCCCGTCAGTGATCTGAAATCATCGTTCAAAAAAATATATATATAGATACTTGGATATATATATCGATGAATAGTAATCTTTAATCCTAATAAAGTAATAAAATGAGTATCATATGTCTTATTTCTAAGGGGTTTACATGAGCATTGTTACATGTCAAAACCACACTCAAGTATCAATATATTAGATTATCAATTAAGTATAATTACCAATTTTATCAAAACTATTCCATTTAGAAAAAAAAAATTGATAAACTTTATATGAATTTGATAAATTTATTCAATAATTTGATTATTTTAAAAACTAATGAACAATTTGTCAAACATAATAAATTTGATTATTTTAACCGTTTTTTTTCTTTTTTCTATATGTATCTAATATTATAAACTCAACCCGTGTAGGAAACTATTTTATTATTTTATATATACTAACTGGGAGAACTAATCAACGATTTGATTATTTTAAAAACTAATCAACAATTTGATTATTTTAAAAACTAATCAACAATTTATCAAAAATAATAAATTTGATTATTTTAATCGTATTTTCTTTTTTCTATATGTTACTAATCTAGTCAAATGTAGGAAACTATTTAACATTTCACATTATAAGGATGAAGTATATAGATATGGATCCTAATATTGAGTGAAAAATAATGAAATGTTTATATTTTTCTTATACTTTAGGAAAAGGGATAGAAATAGGATAAATGATCTTAAATTTTATTCTAGAGTAAAGTGTACGAGTTGTCGCTGCGGTTTGTGGATATTGCAGTTTTGATCCATAGATTTAAAAAAGTGCTAAATACATTAAATATTTCATAAAACTCGTTATGTTTAGTCCGCAACTTAAATGAGTGTTTTTTTCCCCAGTTAGTATATATAAAATGATAAAATGCCCCTTAGATTAAATTTTTGATGTACTTTTTATGTTATAACTAGGAAAGTGATATCTAAGAAAGAAGAGTGTAGTTAGTATATATTAAATGATAAAATGCCCCTTAAATTAAATTTTTTTAATACGACTCGCTCCAATCCTACCCAACCCACCACCCCTCCCCTTCTTCTCTTTGACTATGTAAGTCACACAACACAACCATTTATCTCCACCCCACCATCACTAAGGCTAGTGAACACCACTATTTCTATAAATTCATATTAGGGCTTCAAATTAAATCTCATTCTTCATTTAAAAACCAAGTAATAAATAAATCCTATTCATTTTGGCGTTACAAATCAATATTTGAGGTTTTCTTCATAACAATCTCAGCCATATTCCTTAGTATAGTCTGAAAGTCATTGTTAATCAAATGGAAGATTACCCATAAACCATGGGACCATAAGGATGTTCGTAATGTACCCACCGCCATGTGTGGAGGGGTGACATGGCAGTGCGGTGAGGGTGGCGACATCGCTACGTGCGGTGTTGCGTCATGATTTCCGAGGTCGGTCCGGTGGTTGATTGTCGCTGGTGCCTCTCCTTTTTTTTCTCTCTTTTTGACCGTTAGCATTCCACTTATTTCTCCAATGTTGACATTTAATATGATTCAATTTTGGATCGGATTCCTCGTCGTTTGATTTTATCGACGTTGCTGACGGTTGGATCGTGATTGCTTCAACGGTTTTTGACTTCTAAATATGATTTTTGAAAATGAAGAACCGCTTGACCAGTAACCACGGGCTGACCAGAAAAAGAAAGAAAACAGAGGAGGACAATTCTTAGATCATGAAAAGGTTCGAAAGAAGACAAATCATGTTAAAAATGAGACCTAAAACTGTCCTTTGATGCATACAGCGTTGCCAGCGGGAACTAAATGATGTTACAGTAGGTGCGGGGTGGTGCTATGTTGTTGCTGGGTTACTGGATGTAACATTTTGGTATTTTTGGTTTATCCGATTTTGACCTAATTTGTAGTTCGAACCCGTGATCGATAATCGAATAAAGTGTTAAGCTTATTATGTTATTTTATACTTAATCTCGTGTGATTTGATCCAATATTATGTTTATTGATTGAATTGATGCTCAATTTATCACTATTTTGGATTTTATCGCGAACACGTCGTTATTTACGTTTTTAAGGGAATTATCTAAGCATGTATGAAGCCTGTGTGTAATACTAGTTACACACACGAGTAAATACAAGTGTGGAGGTGCGGAAATTCAAGGTTTAGAACGCAAACGGCGAAAGTTCAGTAAATCCCACGCGATTTCGATTTTAACCGGGAGATCACGTTGGTGATTTGCTTAAAAGTGATAAAAACAACAAAACTGACCTAAAACGCGTAATATGCATTATTTTTGCAACCGTAATTCGTTATGTGGCATGTTTGTGATCATTTGATTGGATTGAATATGGTTAATACGGTAGTAATAATATAATGGAGAAAATAGGAAGAAACGTGTGTCAAATCGGGTAACAAAAAGCAAAACAGGAACGAAAACGGCGTGCGCACCCCAGGAGGGCGTCGTATACCACGAAGCTTCCTGAGGTGTGGCTCGCGTACCGCCCATAGACCAGTTCCTGGAAAAACCTATAAAACATCCTATTTAATCTCTTATTCTCCCATTAGCCACCATGTGTCACACCCCAACCGATGACGGAATATATCGGAGCACGATGATTGTCCAAATGCACACAACACTAATTTAAATGTCGTGATATTCTTAATCAACCTGTTTCATAACATTCAAATTTATCATAATCTGAACATAACAATTTCAACATAAACAAACATAATAAGTCTTTCAGTTATTAAGGTCACACTAAAGACCATGCATCCTAATGGTGATAAACAAGCTTCACTTCAAACTGCGTTACCTGCAACATGTACAACTACGGGTCAACTACAAATAGTTGGTGAGTAACATAGGTTTGTGTATAGCGTATGTGTAAAGTAATGTGATCCATGAGTTAGTGTAAGTTTACATATGAAAAACGAGAGTAATGAAATAAAGCACAGCAAGCGAGCGTAATCAAACCCTTGACAATTAGGCTTCCAATCACCCGACACCAAACACCAGGCATGCTAGGTGGGCTTGTCAAGCCAATAGATCTATCATTGTAACTGCGACCTTTTTTAGTGTTAATAATTACGTGTAGAGTAATGTATGAGTACGAACACAACCACAACAATAGATCACACAAGTCTAACATACTGAAACATACATAACTAGCATAGAGCACATATAGTTTAATATAGAGTAAAGTATAAAGAGCTTGAGTTTGATATAGCGTACATGTTGCACCCCAAAATGATAAAAGAGAAAGGGGCTATAAATACTCACCTTGAATTGTCGAAATGAACCTCACGAATTGAAAAATTCTAGATCACAAGTTTGGCCCGATTGTATGAAATATAGGATGTTACGATTGAAGTTTGTTAGGGAGTTCGAGTTTTCTCAAAAGATATGTATGAAGATTGGTTCTTTTGGTTTAGTGCTGATAATTTGGACAACTTGTTGGCTGTGACTTTAAGTTTGTTTTTAAATTATCACATGTCTTCTAAAAATTACCAAATTTTACAGGTTGGTAGTTAGTATTCCGAACAATTCTTGTTTAGAGGGCGTCTTAAGAAAACGTTAAGAACTAGCTCATAACAACCTCTCAAAACAGAAGATATAGAAACGCACACCCGTCTTGTGCGGGCTATTGTGAAGTCCTTGGTTCTAATTAGAAAATGAGCAAATCACTGTTGGAAAGCTAACTCAGCGAACTCAATCATGGACAAACATTCTGTCTAGATTTTTAATAGTGCATGATTGAAGGTCTTTAGTCGTTGTTTTACGATGTATAAATGGCTATGTTACATGGAGAAAGTGGTCAAGCTTAATTCACCAGACATCCTTGGAATGGATTTAGAACATATTGTCCCCTAGCATACACTTGTTGTAGAACATAAGTCTCCAAGTTAAAATGAAAGAGAGGTGACAACAATATTTCTTTAACATTTGTTTTTAGGAAAAATACTTAAACAAGGTTCAAAATCTTTGGATGGATCTTTGAAATTCACAATTTTAGATCCCCCATGGGGTTCTTGGATCATGTTCTACCATCTCATGACTTATAAGTACAAGTTTTAAGATGAAAATACAAGAGACTAAAAAGTAAAAAAAAAATGAATGTATTTAAATCATAACTTATAGTTTTTGAGTATGCCTTAGTTAGTGATGTTAGAGAAGATTTTGTTGATATTGGATGTCTAGACCCGACAACACCAAGAACCCGACATCGTTAGACCCGTAAAGAGTTACACTGAGGGCAACGAGATAAAAATCAACTTACTTGGTTAATCGGTCTTTCACGGAAATATGTAATTAATTAATGTGTGTTCATGATTAATAAACATGTATTTAGTTACAAGTAAATTATCCTTGCGATAATGAACGGAGAAAAACATTCCGATTTATCGGTTAATGTTTGCGATGAAACAAATAAATAGTTTGTAACACCCCAAATTTCAGAGATACATGATATATATATATATATATATATATATATATATATATATATAGTAAACACGTGTTTATATTATAAATACGTGACCTTAATTAATAAATGTGGTAAGACTATGCTTTAGATAAGTTGCATGTGTTAGAAATACGTGTTTGATGGCCTATATGATGAAATATGCATAAACGGATGTGTTAAATGTTAACGAAAGTAAAGTATGAGATGAATATATGTTTATATGAATAACATAATGATACATGTGTGAATTTATGGATACATATGTGTAAATACGTGTGTTAATAGTTAACGGAAAAGTAAAAGGACTAAAAGTATAATTATTGTGAAGTTATAAACGTATACGGATATTATACGTATCTATAATTATTACAAGTATCCCGAGGCTTAGAATATAGTGAAAATATATCTTAATATGATTCATAACATGAAATGATAAGTATTGTAAAGTTTGAGGGGCTAAAACGTAATTTTGCAATAATAAAGAAAATATATATAATGTATATATATGTTATCGTATGAATCCCGAGCATTAGAAACCTTAGAAAATGTTAGAAATATGTCCCATAATGTTTTGGTACATAAAATGATAAAAGGATAAAAGTTCAGGGGGTTAGAATGCACAAAATAGAATGATAAGGGCCTAATATGTAAATAATCAATTCTGGCCGGAAAACCAGTGGCTCGCGTATCGCGAGCCACACCCTCTATCTCGGCGCGACACGCGAAGGGCACATCTGTAGCAGAAAAGTTACAGGTTCGAGAATTGGCCACAGTTTACAACTTGGAGCTCACGATTCGAACTTCACGCGTCAAATTGGAAAGCATCGTCACTTGGGGACATATTTGGAGGTTAAGGCACATCAAATAGTATAAATAGGGCCTTCGATTTCACTTCCAAACTCGCAAATTCACTGATCTTCAACTCAAAAACCCTAAAAACGAGCCAGAAGTTCATCAGAGCAATACGAGCAATCTCAGAAGAGTTAGAAGCCGAATTTCTGCATTCACCCCTTATTTGGTATGCTTAACAATAAACTCTTTCAGTTTTTGATAATATTATGTCTAAGTATGGTTTCTAGAAATGATCTAAAATTAGGGTTCTTGAGCTTGTTTTGCTAAAATCGGGTGATCGGGTGGGAACTAGGGTCTGAATTTTTGTAGGTAATCCTAATTTAATGTGTTTTAAGAAAGCCCTAAGTTTATTTCACAATTGGAAAAGGTTTGGTAATGGTTTTGTTAACGAGTCAAAATTAGGGTTTTCGTAACGTTATTCTGCCCAAATTAAGCAAATTGTTTTGAATTAAGCTTAGATATTTTAAAGTATATTATAAAATGTTATAATGGATAATACTCTAAGTTGGTTTGAAAATAAAATGAGTTTTGACAAAGAAACGAGAAATATATGAAATTAGGGTTTTGAAATATGATTATTTAATATAAAATAATCCGGAGGGTATGGGTACTTGAATTTTGGTATGGAACCATGTTTATATATATAGTAAGTATATATGGGATTAAAATGGATAAATGATAAAGTATTTAAGATACCGAGTTAATTAGATATTTAGAAGTTCGTGCGGACCGGAAGGGTAAGTGCCTGTACACTGGGGTTTCTGTCATAGCGAGGGTGTCGCATAAATCCCAACTGGGAAATGGCATACCTCCCTGGGCGATCCCGGAGTGAGTGTTTGCTTATAGGATGCGCGTCTTCATATTAAAAAGGGATATTATGCCTATAAGGGCATTTTGGTCATTTGACCTTAAAAGAAGTAAACCTTAATAATTGGATATTATTAAGATAATATAAGAGATAAATAAACATAGGATATGTTTATAATGTTAAACCTTGCGTTAATGCCATACGATACGCGGATTAGGTTAACCGAGGATTCTGTCAGAGGTTCTGTCCGAGTATAACAAGTAAAGAGATAAGGTGAATTCTGCGAGCCCACTTTTAAATGTTTTAAACGCTTTAACGTTTTCGGGCTGATATACATACAATGTTCAACTGTTTACTTAAAAAGTATTTGAAATGCTTTTATCTGAAAGTTGATTATCTTAACTGATGAATTGATGAACTGTTTGAAATGATACGTGTTATGTTATGAAGATGCTTACGAATGGTTACACGTGTTAGTATTGTATATGAAATGATGATGATAGAATAATGCATATGAAATGATTATTAGAGTTATGTGCTATATTTGCTTTGAAACTAGGTATCCAAATGATAAGGGTTTGTTAATAAACGCACAAGTGAGAATGTATGATTATATGAGAACAGGTGATACGTTTGATATATTATTATATGGTGGATACGCCGCTGGTACATCCTGTTTACAAGCATGGTAGTATAGTTACTCGGTATATCGAAAGTGTGGAGGATACACCGCTGGTACCTCCTCTATACATACACCTAGGTAAATTAGGGGATGTTCATTTGTTGCAGTATATGAGTACATTATCATGTTTATTAACACCCATAAGGCATTCGGATATCTAACTAGGGACGGGTTGTAGTACTGTGGTGGTTAAAGAGATGTTCGATAGAATAGAACGTCTAAAGAGGTAAGGTTACGTGAACAGAGGTCGATACTGAGGTTGGGGGCTTCCAGATGAAGTCACATGAGCGGTATTCGAAACTGGAAGAACGTAATGTAGGACGGTTGTCATTGCTGAGGTTGGGGGCTTCCAGATGAAGTCACCTGAGCAGTATTCGAGACCGGGAAGGTATAGAAGAAACGGAGCGGTTGTCGGTACTGAGGTTGGGGGCTTCTGATAAAGTCACCTGAGCAGTATTCGAGACCAGAAGGTATGGAGGCGTATGGAATTCAGGTCATAGGAGTTAAAGGTTATCGAGGTAGATGTTTTCTAGAGAAACGTGTAAGATTATGATGTTATGTTATGTTATGTATGACTTGTTATATGTTATGCTTGATAAATGTTGTAAAAAGGGATTTTGCAGGTACAAAGGTTTTAACATCACAAACGAGGTAACGTTTTTAAAATGTAGAACTCACCAGCGTAAGCTGACCTTTTCCCAAAACCATATGTATGTCAGGTTTAGGTGAGACGTCTGGGAGCAAGGTCGGAGCCCTCGTAATAAGAGAATGATCGGGCAAGCTATTAGAGGAGCTGTTGGAGGTGCTGGCTTAGTTGTAGATAAATAAAGACGGATATAGTTAGTCGCTATATAGATAGATTGTAAATTATCTTAGTTACTTTACGTACCTGGCTTTATTATAAATAAAAGTTTTAATTTTTCCGATGCTTATCTCTGTTGTGCCACGTGTTCATGAGTAAATCCGATGAGTGACCCCTCCTGGTGCCAAGTCTGGGAGTGAGCGTCACATAGTTATTTGTATTTCTTGTAGTTTACGACTTGTACAATTATTGATAAACTTGTTTTATTGATAAATCGTAAACGTTGATGGTTTGTTTCGACGAAAGAGAAT
>JBCNJP010000027.1:39727566-39812424 GCA_039602395.1 Deinandra increscens subsp. villosa
TAATAAAAAATCCACACTGACTATGATTCAGTGGCTTAGTGCAGTGTTTTGTTATCTCAGCAACAATTGAAATATGGTGATCTTGTGTGAAGAACACTATGATAACATTCCTGAGGTGTTAAAATCATCCGAGGCTGATTGCTAATATACAACTGACCAAAAACAATCATACACACACTAAGATATAAAGCGATGAAAAAAGAACAAAACAAAACCATTTGTGAATTAGAGAAATTTATGATGATGGGAGAAGGAAATATAGGAGCATTTTCTAACATGATCGTGATTCTTCTGTATTCCATTGGTGAATTGGAAAGATTTATGAATAAAAAAGCTATAGTGAGAAGGAGAAAATGCTCTTTGTAAGCAACTGCTTTGAGAAGGAGAAAAGCTATAGTGATTCTTCATAAGCAACTGCTGTGATAATGGGTTCATTAAATCTTGAAGATGAAGTCTATAATATATTAACAGAGTACCAATAAAAAGAGACGATTGAGAGAAAATTGGACAAATTAGTATCAGTAAAAAACCTGTTTCACGATTTTTTACATTAATCACGATTGCAAGCACCGTCAACACAGGGAGCAATCATAAGTCAGAAGAATCGATCGATTAATCGATGGTGATGAAGATGAAGATAAAGCCAACAACGGTGACAGATCCAGATGATTGCAAATTCTCTCATTTTTTATTGTGCTAGAATTGACATGCCAACACTTCATCAGCACACTACAACTTACCAGATTGATGTATGAAGAGTAAATCGAGGAAACCTATACATACAATTGATTGAGATTAAGATCCAGTAGAGATACCGAACTGCGATCAATGGTATTTTGGTTTAAGAAACAAATTACCTTAAATCGATTGTGTTAGAATAGATGCGATGATGAATCGGTTGTTCTTTGATGATGCCGATTGAAGGAGAAACGGCTTGAAGAAGGGGAGTCTGGGAGCAAATATCGATCGCCGATCAATTGAAAAGTGGTATATGGAATTAGGGTTTATGAGAGAAGCGTACCTTGAATTGTGACCCAGATTTATTCGAGTCACCTATTTTTCGCAAGGATCCAACAGATCTGTGTTTCATATAAGTGGAATTCATTAGGCGGGAAAACCAATCTAAGGAATGTTGTGGTGATGCCATGTGACATCCAATCTTTTCATATATATATTATATAGATATAGATATAGATATAGATATATAGATTATATAAAAGAAAAGATTTGGGACAAATATCATTCTCATGTTTCATCTCATAATAATTTTTTCTTCCAAATCATCCCTCTTATTTTTAGTTTTTGTATTTTCATGGTAATAAATAAAAAATATTTGTTATATGGATTATTAAAACCACCCTAATTAATTAATTATTTATATTTTCATGGGAAAAAAATAAAATATATTTATTATACGGATAATCAACATCATAATTAATTAATTATATGAAAAAAAGTCTTATTTCTATTAAAAGAAAAGTTTTAGATATATATATCCAACTTTTTATTTATTGCTCTCTAAATTATTTAATAACCAATTATTTATTTACTAAATTAAATATATAATATAATTTATTAAATTACAGTTTAACAATTCTATAACAGTTTTATTTACTTTATAGTTTACTAATTATTACTTTAACAGTTCTTTTATACAAGTTCCATTTTCTGTCATCTATTACCATTATTATTTTTTTTAACCTCAAACGTGCGATACATGTATTTTTTTAAATCTCAATCGTGCGATGCACGTAGTATAAAAATAGTAAAAGATATAAACAAATATATTGTTAAAGCATAACATAAATAAAAGATAAATACAAAATGACTGCACAACGACAATAAAAATAATATATTATCGTAAAGAACATGAATTTTGTTTGTATAACTAGATGTTGCATCGTGCGTGTTGTTGTGCGTTGTATAACTCATTATGTTTCATTAGATTTGTGCAATTATAAAAAGAGAGTTATTTGTGTGTACATAAAATTAAAACCAAATAAGCGCTTTAAAAAAGAATTAAAAAGAAAAAAGTAACTTAAAAAACACGATTAAAAAAATTAAAAAAAATTCATTTTAACTTGTACATAATGTGACAAATCATGAATAGCACGTGTTGCTAGGCTATGCTAGCTACGTGTGTCCATTTAATATTATCCGTGATGCTTTATTACATTTGTAAAACCATAAAAGAAGTTAATGATGTGAAACTAAAACTAAAGAAACACTTAAAAAAAGACTTCAAACCAATTAAGAAAAGAATTAATCGTAACAAGTTACGTGACAAGTAGTGAATGAAGCAGGTTAACCATAACATGCCACATATCAAAATATAAATCTATCAAGTTACTAAAAACGATTAACACGTTACATGTCAAAATATAAATCTATCAAGTTACTAAAAACGATTTAAAAAGTATAAGAAACGTACAACTAAGAAACAACAATTTTTTTTTTTAAAAAAAAATAGTTACTTATAATCTAAAGGTATAATACCATTCATAATAAATTGTATTTTATTTATATAGTAATTAAAGTTAATAAGGTATTTTAAGTAGCTTTTTAGAACACAGTTTATTTTTTTTAACGGCAAGAACACAAATTAATCTGATATAGAAACAACGAGATGTTTACCACCCCGCGCGTTGCTGCGGGTTGAATTTGTATACTAAACGAAAGTCAAAAAGTTAAGTGGTATAAAACGTAAAATTTAAAAGTCTCGTGGTGAAAGTATAAAACTATTGAAGTATACTATGAGCGAAAGTAGAAAAGTTAAAAGTTTCATGGCAAAATTAGAAGACAAAAAAACTTAAAACAAAAATAAAAATTTTAAAAGTTAGAGGGTTAAAAAGTTAAGGAGTATAAAACGTAAAAGTCTAAAAGTCTCGTGATGAAAGTATAAAACTATAAAAATATACTAAGTTAAGGGGTATAACACGTAAAAGTCAAAAAGTCTCGTGCTAAAAGTATAAAACTATAAAAATATACTAAAAACGAAAGTAGAAAAGTTAAAAGTTTCGTGACCAAAGTAGAAGACAACAAAACTTAAAACAAAAAAAAACTTTAAAAGTAGATGGTTAAAAAGTCAAGGGGTATAAAACGTAAAAGTCTAAAAGTTTTGTAGTGAAAGTATAAAACTATAAAAGTATACTAAGTTAAGGGGTATAACACGTAAAAGTCTAAAAGTCTCGTGGTGAAAGTATAAAACTATAAAAGTATACGAAAGTAGAAAAGTTAAAAGTTTTGTGGCCAAAGTAGAAGACAACAAAACTTAAAACAAAAAAAACCCTTTAAAAGTTAAGGAGTATAAAATGTAAAAGTCTAAAAGTCTTGTAGTGAAAGTATAAAACTATAAAAATATATAAAAAACGAAAGTAAAAAAGTTAAAAGTGTCGTGACCAAAGTAGAAGACAACAAAATCTAAAAAAAAAACTTTAAAAGTTAAAGGATACAAAACGTAAGATTATGAAACATATGTGACTAAACTATAAAAACCAAAATTTTACTATTTCATAAAAAAAAAGTGTTTAAAAGTTTAAAGGGTAGAAAGCGTCAAAGTTCCAAAGTATTGTGACCAAACTTTAAAAAAACCAAAATGTATACTATTTATCATCAATTTTCATTCTTATATATAATAAATGACTTTCGGGCATAAACACCTAACATTAAATTTGTTAAAGGGATATTACATTTTTAGGTATAAAATTAATGAGAAAAACAACTCATGTGCAAGTGCATCAACAAAATTTCCAATTTCTAAAATTGGAAGGTTTTATTTTTTTTCCTTACGACAAAATAAAGATGTGTGTTTATCCTCTTCACATAGAAACACAATTTCCGCTTCCTAAATATTCATTAAGAAATTAATAGAAATATATAAAAATTTAAACTCTTTTAATACAAGTTTACTTGTTGTCAACAATAATTACTATAGATACTTGTATTATAATTACCAATGAGCAATTGTCTTAATGGTATTCGGGGGAGAATTGAGTTTCTGACTGAGAGGTCAGGGGTTCAATCTTTACAGGGGGTTTTCTGGCAGTGAGCCAGTTTCCCACTGAACTGGTGTCATGGTTGAATGCAGGGCTGATGTACGAGCTTCCCCACAGGGGACGTGCCAGTCATTGTCATCTCAGGAGTGGAGATGATCGGGTAGGTGGGTAATACCCCCGTCAGTGATCTGAAATCGCCGTTCAAAAAAAATATATATATAGATACTTGGATATATATATCGATGAATAGTAATCTTTAATCCTAATAAAGTAATAAAATGAGTATCATATGTCTTATTTCTAAGGGGTTTACATGAGCATTGTTACATGTCAAAACCACACTCAAGTATCAATATATTAAATTATCAATTAAGTATAATTACCAATTTTTCAAAACTATTCCGTTTAGAAATTATTTTTTTGACAAACTTTATATGAATTTGATAAATTTATTCAATAATTTGATTATTTTAAAAACTAATGAAAAATTTGTCAAACATAATAAATTTGATTATTTTAACCGTTTTTTTTTCTTTTTTCTATATGTATCTAATATTATAAACTCAACCCGTGTAGGAAACTATTTTATCATTTTATATATACTAACTGGGAAAACTAATCAACGATTTGATTATTTTAAAAACTAATCAACAATTTGTTAAATCTCATTCTCCATTTAAAAACAAAGTAATAAATAAATCCTATTCATTTTGGCGTTGCAAATCAATTTTTGAGGTTTTCTTCATAACAATCTCAGCCATATTCCTTAGTATAGTGTGGAAGTCATTGTTAATCAAATGGAAGATTACCCCTAAACCATGGGACCATAAGGATGTTCGTAATTTACCCACCGCCATGTGTGGAGGGGTGACATGGCAGTGCGGTGAGGGTGGAGACATCACTACGTGCGGTGTTGCGTTATGATTTCCGAGGTCGGTCTGGTGGTCGATTATCGCTGGTGCCTCTCCTTTTTTTTCTCTCTTTTTGACCGTTAGCATTCCACTTATTTCTCCAAGTTGACATTTAATATGATTTAATTTTGGATCGGATTCCTCGTCGTTTGATTTTATCGACGTTGCTGACGGTTGGATCGTGATTGCTTCAACGGTTTTTGACTTCTAAATGTGATTTTTGAAAATGAAGAACCGCTTGACCAGTAACCACGGGTTAACCAGAAAAAGAAAGAAAACAGAGGAGGACAATTCTTAGATCATGAAAATGTTCAAAAGAAGACAAACCATGTTAAAAATTGAGACCTACAACTGTCCTTTGATGCATACAGCATTGTCAGCGGGAACTAAATAATGTTACAGTAGGTGC
This sequence comes from Deinandra increscens subsp. villosa, assembly GCA_039602395.1. Classification (NCBI taxonomy): domain Eukaryota; kingdom Viridiplantae; phylum Streptophyta; class Magnoliopsida; order Asterales; family Asteraceae; genus Deinandra; species Deinandra increscens. The sequence goes on from JBCNJP010000027.1 coordinate 39,732,882, forward strand.
GGGGTGGTGCTATGTTGTTGTTGGGTTACTGGATGTAACATTTTGGTATTTTTGGTTTATCCGATTTTGACCTAATTTGTAATTCGAACCCATCGATAACCGAATAAAGAGTTAAGCTTATTATATTATTTTATACTTAATCTCATGTGATTTGATCCAATATTATGTTTATTAATTGAATTGATGCTCAATTTATCACTATTTTGGACTTTATCGTGAACACGTCGTTATTTACGTTTAACTGGGAATTCGATCAATCTAAGCATGTATGAAGCCTGTGTGTAATACTAGTTACACACACGAGTAAATACAAGTGTGAAGGTGCGAAAATTCAAGGTTTAGAACGCAAACGGCGAAAATTCAGTAAATCCCACGCGATTTCGATTTTAACCGGGAGATCACGTTTTTGAGTTTCGTATATCAATTCTTATCACATTTATGAGTCTTATAATCATAAATCATGTTATGAGTCATCACGCACTATATTGAGTCGCGAAACGTTGGTGATTTGCTTAAAAGTGATAAAAACAACAAAACTGACCTAAAACGCGTAATATGCATTATTTTTGCAACCGTAATTCGTTATGTGGCATGTTTGTGATAATTTGATTGGATTGAATATGGTTAATACGGTAGTAATAATAAAATGGAGAAAATAGGAAGGAAACGTGTGTCAAATCGGGTAACGAAAAGCAAAACAGGAACGGAAACGGTGCGCGTACCCCAGGAGGGCGTCGTATACCACGAAGCTTCCTGAGGTGTGGCTCGCGTACCGCCCACAGACCAGTTACTGGAAAAACCTAGAAAACATCCTATTTAATCTCTTATTCTCCCATTAGCCACCATGTGTCACACCCCAACCGATGACGGAATATATCAGGGCACGAAGATTGTCCAAATGCACACAACACTAATTTAAATGTTGTGATATTCTTAATCAACCTGTTTCATAACATTCAAATTTATCATAATCCGAACATAACAATTTCAACATAAACAAACATAATAAGTCTTTCAGATATTAAGGTCACACTAAAGACCATGCATCCTAATGGTGATAAACAAGCTTCACGTCAAACTGCGTTACCTGCAACATGTACAACTACGGGTCAACTACGAATAGTTGGTGAGTAACATAGGTTTGTGTATAGCGTATGTGTAAAGTAATGTGATCCATGAGTTAGTGTAAGTTTACATATGAAAAACGAGAGTAATGAAATAAAGCACATCAAGCGAGCGTAATCAATCCCTTGACAATTAGGCTTCCAATCACCCGACACCAAATACCAGGCATGCTAGGTGGGCTTGTCAAGCCAATAGATCTATCATTGTAACTGCGACCTTTTTAGTGTTAATAATTACGTGTAGAGTATGAATATGAGTACGAACACAACCACAACAATAGATCACACAAGTCTAACATACTGAAACATACATAACTAGCATAAAGTCACATATAGTTTAATATAGAGTAAAGTGTAAAGAGCTTGAGTTTGATATAGCGTACATGTTGCACCCCAAAATGATCAAAGAGAAAGGGGCTATAAATACTCACCTTGAATTGTCGAAATGAACCTCACGAATAGAAGGATTCTAGATCACATGTTTGGCCCGATTGTATGAAATATAGGATGTTACGATTGAAGTTTGTTAGGGAGTTAGAGTTTTCTCAAAAGATATGTATGAAGATTGGTTCTTTTGGTTTAGTGCTGATAATTTGGACAGCTTGTTGGCTGTGACTTTAAGATTGTTTTTAAATTATCACATGTCTTCTAGAAATTACCAAATTTTACAGGTTGGTAGTTAGTATTCCGAACAAATCTTGTTTAGAAGGCGTCTTAAGAAAACGTTAAGAACTAGCTCATAACAACCTCTCAAAACAGAAGATATAGAAACGCACACCCGTCTTGCGCGGGCTATTGTGAAGTCCTCGGTTCTAATTAGAAAATGAGCAGATCACCGTTGGAAAGCTAACTAGGCGAACTTAATCATGGAGTCCGAGTTTGTTTGGTTTCAACTCGTTATGACCAAGATATGGCCTCTTAAATTCGGACAAACATTCTGTCCAGATTTTTAATAGTGCATGATTGAAGGTCTTTAGTCGTTGTTTTACGATGTATAAATGGTTATGTTACATGGAGACAGTGGTCAAGCTTAATTCACCAGACATCCTTGCAATGGATTTAGAACATATTATCCCCTAGCATACACTTGTTGTAGAACATAAGTCTCCAAGTTAAAATGAAATAGAGGTGACAACAATATTTCTTTAACATTTGTTTTTAGGATAAATACTTAAACAAGGTTCAAAATCTTTGGATGGATCTTTGAAATTCACCATTTTAGATCCCCCCATGGGGGTTCTTGGATCATGTTCTACCATCTCATGACTTATAAGTACAAGTTTTAAGATGAAAATGTAAAAGACTAAAAAGTAAAAAAATGAATGTACTTAAATCATAACTTATAGTTTTTGAGTATGCCTTAGTTAGTGATGTTAGAGAAGATTTTGTTGATATTGGATGTCCAGACCCGACAACACCAAGAACCCGACCCGGTTAGACCCGTAAAGAGTTACACTGAGAGCAAAGAGATAAAATCCGCTTACTTGGTTAACCGGTAATTCACGGAAATATGTAATTAATCAATGTTTATTCATGATTAATAAACATGTATTTAATTACAAGTAAATTTTCCTTGCGATAATGAACGGAGAAAAACATTCCGATTTATCAGTTAATGTTTGCGATGAAACAAATAAATAGTTATTTGTATTTCTTGTAGTTTACGACTTGTACAATTATTGATAACCTTGTTTTATTGATAAATCGTAAACGTTGATAGTTTGCTTCGACGAAAGAGAATTAGGGAGGGGCTTGAAGCGTAACTAGTTGGCTTAAAAATAAGCGACTAAGGATTAGGGTTTGTGATTGATTGCTTACGCCACTCTTACCGTCGCCACCCCCTCCCACAATCTCTCTCTCTCGCTAATCTCCACGCCACCAACCTCTTAATCGTAGGAGCTTCATTGGTTGGAGATTGCTAGTCGTTTTTGCAAACGATAATTGATGAACAATCACCATCATCATCTGAGGAAATCACCATCGCCGCTGCCCTCTTGATCGCCATCGCCTTCGCCGCCCTCTTTGGCCGCCGCTGCCATCGCCCCTCCTCTTAGGGCCGACGCCACTAAACCCTAGGTAGTCGTCACGACCTAGCGTATCTCCGTTTCGCGCGACACCATCACCACTCGGCTTTATCATCGTTACCGATATCGAGAGTGCGAGCCTTGTCGCCGTCATCGTTATAATCGCCCCGGCTAAAACCCTAGACGCCGTCACCGTCTTGATTCGTTTGTGCACGCTAGTCGCCACCATAAACCAAATCGTTGCTATTTCAACGAATCGGTGACGGTATTTGCGATTCATGAAACGATTAGACCCGAACGCCAGATCGGTGTTTCCGTGAAACCCTAGCGTCATCACGTTGGCCCTCGGTGTCTCTAACGTTTGTTAGTTCACCCCGAAGGTATATCTAAACTCCGCTTTAGTTTAGATGTTTAATTCCGATTAATGTAATCGTTTGTTTTTCGTGTTAACTGGTTTAACACGAAATGGTGTTTGCGTGATTATTTTGGTGATCGTGATCCTGTTGACACGATTTCGAAACCAGCGGTTTACGCATCTAAAATTAGTAAATCTATTTATTCCGTCGCGTAAACGGATTACCGGTTTAATCCGTTTTAACTCTTAATTTACTAAACCCGGTCGGTAATGTTTTTAATTAACCTATAAGTTTTTTTCAACGTTACCGGGCACCCGTATACCACTGTCGAAACCCAACAGTGGTATCAGAGCCTTGATCACCACACGCAAACCCTAACCGCTCGGTTTTAAACCGGTGGATTTCACGAACTGGGTTTTAAACCCGAAAGTCGTGAAAGTCAAACGAATTGCTTCTTTACATGATTGGTCGATTTAATTCCACCAAACATTTTCAATTCGTTAATTGATTGTTTAACACGCATATTCGGCTAGACCCATATTTTGGTTGTGATTGGTTGTCGTGTTTTTCCCATTTTTTGGCCCACTTGCATTTTTGATTTTGGATTGGCCCACTTGGTTTTTGGGTTCAAAAGATGTATCAAAATAGATTAGGTTTTATTTTATTTTCTTGTGAATGCTCACCTTCGCCCTAGACGAACGTGACGAGCATTGATGTGACTACCCCATTCTGGCAAGTGTTCTTATCTAAGGACACTTCCTACTATGGCAAGCATCCACGACCGGTAGACTGACGAGTTCCAATCTATCAAGAAGAGCTTATGAAGCTAGTGGGAGCGTTAGAGTCGACCGGATGACCATTCCATACTCATCCCTGTGGTTGATTTTACCTTTTGTCCCAGACCTTCTTCGACATTGTCATTAGGCTCTGACAATGTTGTAACCTCTTAAGCAGAATATGTGTTTGTTTGCATTTGCGTTTTGGTTGCTTGTCTTAAATCATTTAACGCGCCAACTAAAACTTCAAACTAAGTTTTAAACGGTTAAAACTGTTTTACAATCAATTGATTTGAGTCATAAAATTTATTAAAACTTGAAATGTAAATAACCAATTTTATTCAACTGTAATCTCGAATTCTTCGATCTTAAATATCGAACTTTCAAATAATTGGTTATTGCCACATGACGCGTAGTCTTTAATAAGGAGGTTATTAAATTGACTATCCCGAGTGAGATAGGGTTCATGAGTAATCTTAGTCAGACGTTTAATTAACTAAAATATTGACTAAATAATCCTATCTGGTAAGTCGCTAAACGGATACATTATGCCATCCAAGTCAAGTCTAACTTGGAACATATTTACCGATGCATCAGTGTTGGAGTATTTCAACACCGCACTTGGTGTTCAGGGTATCTTCCAAGGTGTGTGCATTGGAGTATTTCAACACCGTGCATGCACACTGACCACTGAGGACATCTATCATTTTCTTTACGAGTACCTTGTGTATTGGAGTATTTCAACACCGTACATCTGGTCATTCGTAGACAAAATTGGCATGGATGACGCTAAACGTATTTCACGAATTAATTCGCGAAAGCCTCATAAACGGGAGTTATGGCTGGTTTTCACAAGATACAATCGTTGTCCATCTGATTACTTAGTGACCGGTGATTGCACTTAACGCTGCCTTTGTGGGTCGACTACTAATTGGGTTCCCGTATTCCTATTCAAGATTTGCTTGCCGTTTTTTAAAACAAATATTACATCGAAACACTAAACGAATTGCATGTTGTTTCAGATGGCTAATCCTCCTGCAAATAACGAGGTTTTCCAGCTCAAGTCTCTTCTTGAGAAGGAGAAACGTCGATGACACCAACTTCCTCGACTGGCATCGAAAATCTGAAAATTGTCCTGCAAATGGCCAACAAACAACATGTGTTGGAGGCCGAGGTGCAAGAAGCACCCGCAAATAATACTGCAGTTGCTCGCGCTGCACATGAGGCACTGAGAAAAGATGCCAACTCAGTTACGTGCCTCATGCTGGTGACCATGTCTACTGAAATTCAGAAGAGCATGGTTGACAGGACAACATTTCAGATGATCGGGGAACTTTAGGGCATGTTCGAAACCTAGGCCCGACAGGAACGCTACGAAACCATTGTTAGGCTAATCACCTGTCGAATGGCTAAAGGTAGCCCTGTTAGCGCCCATGTCCTTAAGATGAAGGGCTACATCGACCGACTTGCGAAGCTTGATTACGTCATTCCTCAGGAAATGGCGACGGATTTGATCCTCCACTCTCTTTCCAGCGCGTTCACTATTTTCCGGATCAATTTTAACATGAACAGCCTGGTTAAGACAGTGACCGAGCTTCATGGTATGTTGAAGACTGCTGAGATTAATTTTCTCAACAGTAACAACAGCAAAGGCAAGTCGAATGATGTGCTCGCCATCCGATCCGGATGTGTCAAGAAACCTGAGGTTAAGAGGAAGCCTGGGCAAAGAAAGAAAGGCAAGGGCGCTGCTGCTAGAGGCTTTAGTAGCACCGGAAAAGGCAAGTCAAGGGCTTCGAAGGCACCGCCGCAAGCTGAGCGCCAGTGCTTCGAATGCAACAAGATGGGGCACTGGAAGAGAAACTGCCCTGAATATCTTGCCAAGGTGAAGAAAGCCGATGCAGGCGCTTCGGGAGGTATATATCAGTTAACTCGTGTTATAAACCACTTCACTTGATCCCTCAAAATATATGCTTGACATACTTTACATTTTGTAGGAACGTAAAGTCGTAGAAAGCAAAGAACCAAGAAGACATGACATCTTTGCATGATTGCAAACTTTGAATAAAGATCATGTCGTATTTTGAATTCTTGGTAGTATCTTTGAAACAACTTGCTTGTTTTCCCTGGCGGGGTCTAGGATGATACAATTTTTGCTTTTGGTTTGAATCTCGAACATGCACTAAAGTTTCTGTTTTAAACTTGATTGATATGCATGGGTTTTCTACACTTGAAAATGTTTCACTTGGTTGGTAGATAAGATTCAAACATATATAACATGACGCTAAGCTTGGTGCTATTGATTTAATGATCATGAGACTAGCCTAAATGCAAAAGAAGAACGATTGTTCTATCTAAATCCATTAAGGCCATGACGTCTCTTATTCTCATTGTACTTGTTACAACATGAATAATCAACCTACCTTGATTCATTAAACCTTATGGTTTTGAATTGCGTAGCTTGAGAAATCATTAAATCAAGTTGAACTTTTATGAAATCACTTGCTTGATTTCGTCAATACAAACAATAGGTCCTTTGCTGAGTTCAAACGCGTGTTTGTATAAAGTTCAAACCACCATTGCTACTTATGTAACACAATCACCTGTTTGATTATGTTATATGAATGCACTAAGTCCCGTGCACATGACCATGATGGTCATGAATAGATATATACGTAAAACACCTTGAAAGTCAAAGAATACAACTGGTTTGTACTCACATGTGTTAAATTCCTGCTAAGCACATGTTGCTTACATTATGAGGTTTTGGTTTTAAGCTTGAAAGCCAATAAACACATGACTTATGACATGCCTATGGCCGCCGTTCACACCTTATACCCACGAATCATTTCCTCACCAAACACTTGCGACTCAAAATTGGTTCCAAGAGGAAGTCTTGCGGGAGACCAAAATTTGAGTTTTGCATGTCCACTTTTGCGACATGGACATTTAAATTCCTTATCAAAGAAATTTGATTTCTATGGGAATTACTGGATAGTGCGCTGTGATTCTTGTAATTATTCAAGACTCGTTAGACGAACATCTTTTCACAACAAGTGGTTGTTGCTAAAATGAAAACATGTTGGCATTCTAAATGACTAATAATTCCAAATGGAACTAGATGTTGATTTTACTTGTCTAAAATCTTCCATTATTGGTTAGTCATTGGATTAAATTGTCAATCCTAAATCAGACTCGATACTCTGATAGAATAATCATCAGGGCGTCTAGCACGAAACTCCTTTCAAACACAAAGATGATTGTATCTGGGATACGATCAAACTCTGGCAGTTTGATTTCATCTTGCTATCTCATGTATGTGACATGACAATTGGATATTGATCGATTTAGATTCATAATGTGTTTATGAAACTAAATGACTTCGTTCTGGAAAACGAAGAATTTTTGCTAAGAGTTCTCTTGCAAAACATAGGGATGTATCCAACATAGGGATGTTGCATGAAGTGTCACTGTAAAGAGTTACACAAATGACACAAGCTGCAAAACCATATCATCTCAACTCACCTTGATGATGACAAATGTTCATGATGAGTACTCGAATATACTCACTGAACAACTAGCCACCTTAAGTGAAGTTTGAATCATGAATGTAAGGGTACATTCAAAGAAGGTTAATCTGATTCAGTTGATAATCAATTAACATGCCATTGTGATAACACAGTAATCCATGTGCATACCAAGGGCAAAAATATTATCACGCATTCAAATTCACTTAAGTACTTTTGTTGTTCATGAGAAACACCAAAACTAATGAAAAAACTTAAACGGACAATACCAAAACACAGGCAAAAGAACTTAGCATGAGAATTCATAATTCCATTGATCAACTTTGATCAATAAGCTAATACTATTACGTATCACCTAAATTCTACGCTACATTAATGTTCTACTTTAGTGTTGGGATGTAAAATCTTAACGTTTACACCAAATCAGTCAATCTGATCTAAAGGGTTAGATGTAGATTTCGAATTCTGTGAAACGTGTTCAAATTTTATACGTTTTAAACATCCATGAATATTTTATGAAATATTCTAAAACGTCTGTAGTCGATCTAATTTGTGGGAACAAAAACTGATCTATAACTATTCTGACTCTGGACTCAAACGGTTGACTCTCCTGACTCACAGACCTCATTAGGGAATGACGTTGTGACGTAACTCGTATCAAATTATCTTGATGGATTTAATCATAAGACGAATTTGATTGAATGGTATACTCAATAGTGTCCTTTAACCTGAGATACATATGCAACCTCTCGTTTGCCAAAGACTGTTTTTTTATCGTAATCTAACGCTGTTGCGTAAATGCCAGTAATAAGGGCTATTTTTGGGAATGGATCTGAATCTTAGTGGGAGTTGTATGTAGTCAAGATGGGATTTTGTACTCTTGCAGTAATAATGCAACAGCTAGACATTGTGGGCCCTCTCGTGAGTTCTAAGTGTTTTGTGTAAGGCCATAACCAAACTTATTGTGTGTTTTCTTGGATCACTTCGAACTACAGACATAAGAAATAGAATGATTGAACATTAAAGAGAATGAATTAAATCCATGTCTCTTGTTCAATTGATGTCTTATACGAAAAGGAACTAATGACTTTGAATTACCATAAGTCAAAACTACAACGCGAGTTTGTAGATATACCTTGGTTGCGGACTTGAAGTGCCATAACTGGTTGGGACAGCCATGTGTAGCTAGAGCACCTCTGACTGTTTCTTCTAAGGTTGTAGGACTCTGTCCAACTGGGAGATTGTTGGATATTGGATGTCCCGACCCGACAACACCAAGAACCCGACCGGTTAGACCCGTAAAGAGTTACACTGAGGGCAACGAGATAAAAATCAGCTTACTTGGTTAATCGGTAATTCACGGAAATATGTAATTAATCAATGTTTGTTCATGATTAATAAACATGTATTTAATTACAACTAAATTATCCTTGCGATAATGAAATGAGAAAAACATTCCGATTTATCGGTTAATGTTTGCAATGAAACAAATAAATAGTTATTTGTATTTCTCGTAGTTTACGACTTGTACAATTATTGATAAACTTGTTTTATTGATAAATCGTAAACGTTGATGGTTTGTTTCGACGAAAGAGAATTAGGGAGGGGCTTGAAGCGTAACTAGTCGGCTTATAAATAAGCGACTAAGGATTAGGGTTTGTGATTGATTGCTTGCGCCACCCCCCTCCCACGATCTCTCACTCTCTCTCGCTAATCTCCACGCCACCAACCTCTTAATCGTAGGAGCTTCATTGGTTGGAGATTGCTAGTCGTTTCTTGCAAACGATAATCGATGAATCATCACCATCATCATCCGAGGAAATCACCATCGCCACCGCCCTCTTGATCGCCGCCACCGCCGCCGTCGCCCCTCTTCTTAGGGCCGAAGCCACTAAACCCTAGGCCGTCATCGCGATCTAGCGTATCTCCGTTTCGCGCGACACCATCACCACTCGGCTATATCGTCATTTACGATATCGCGAGTGCGAGCCTTGTCGCCGTCATCGTTATAATCGCCCCGGCTAAAACCCTAGTCGCCGTCGCCGCCTTGATTCGTTTGTGCGCGCTAGTCGCCACCATAAATCGAATCGTTTCTATTTTCAACGTATATCGGTTTAAGACGGTCTTTGTGATTCGCGAAACGATTAGATCCGAACGCCGGATCGGTTTTTCCGTGAAACCCTAGCGTCATCACGTTGTCCCTCGGTGTCTCTAACGTTTGTTAGGCCACCGCGAAGGTATATCTAAACTCCGCTTTAGTTTAGATGTTTAATTCCGATTAATGTAATCGTTTGTTTTTCGTGTTAACCGGTTTAACACGAAATGGTGTTTGCGTGATTATTTTGGTGATCGTGATCCTGTTGACACGATTTCGACACCAACGGTTTACGCGTCTAAAATTAGTAAATCTATTTATTCCACTGCGTAAACGGATTACCGGTTTAATCCGTTTTAACTCTTAATTTACTAAACCCGGTCGGTAATGTTTTTAATTAACCTAAAAGTTTTTTTTAACGTCACCGGGCACCCGTATACCACTGTCGAAACCCAACATATTTAAAGATTAAAGAATTAATATTAAGTCGTATTAAACAAATATAAATGGGTTACTTACAACGGGTGAAGATTTGGAGTGAGTTTTGAGTGAAAAATCTTTAAAGGAGGAAGAGGAGGATGAGTGTGGGTTAAAAGGGGGTGAAGTAGGGTGAAAATGAGGAAGAGAAAGTGGGTGAGATGAAGGGTGGAGTTGGTTGAATGAAATTTTTTTGGGGGGGGGGGGGTATAGCCAAAACAGGTACTTGAGCACGAGGTCGTGTCGTAGGGTGAAAATGAGGCAGAGAAAGCCAAAGTAGGGTGAAAATGCGTCAGAGAAAGCTGTCAGATGCAAAAAGACAAAAAAATTCTCGTCGATGCAGCACGGGCCGTGCCCACTTAAAAACAGAAAAACATGTCATTTTGACCCCCAAAATCGGCTTCCTCTCGATGAGATACTCAAAATTCACTATTATGGGTCCCGTAACTCATTTGCTAGCCCGAGATATGCCTCTGTTAATATTAGGCAGTTGCTAAGCACCCCTTTAACTTTTAGCAGTTGCGCTTCGGGTTGAGGTCGAATCTTAGAGTTAGCTCTTTATCTTAATAATAATAGGGATTACACGGATAATGAAAATGGATTGGGTTGCAAAATAGGCGGACGTTACCATTGAAAACCCACGGGATTTTTCGAACTTTCAGCGCTTGCGTTTTAAACCTTGAACCTTCGCACATCCTCACTTGTATTTACTTGTGTGCGTGACTAGTATTACACACATACCCCATACATGTTTAGATTGCTCATGTCACTCGGTTAAACTTAAGTAATGAAGTGTTCGAAACAAATTCGAAATGTAGATAAATTTAACGTTAAATCGATCATCTGAATATGATAAAAGGTTTAATCACACAAGATTAAAAACAAAACATCACATGGTTCTTCATTGATTATCAATCACTGACACGGATATAGAAATGGGTCGAATACAGATATTCAGATTAATTGAAATGTTACACCACGCTCCTTATTTTAGAACCCTAAAACCCTAGAAACGGCTGTGATCTTTAAGAACATCAAGATTGAAGATTTAAAGCTCCAATTTGGTGAAATCAAGCTTAGATAAGTGTCGGTTTGTCACATATTAGGTGCGTTTTCTCTAATTCCACTTCTACCTTCTTGTGTTTTTGCCATGCTTTGATCAAGATAAGATCTTTAACATGTTTATAGCCTTGGTTTAGGTTATACATGATAGATCTAGTGATTCCATGCAAAAAGATGCGATTCTTATGGATATTTATGGATTTTTATGATGAATACATGTTGGATCTTGATAGATCTAGGTTAGTGTTGTTAAAATTTGCATTTTTATACAAGAATCATCATGAACAATTGCCATGATTGATAGATCTAGGGTTCTTAAGATCAAAGTATGAGTTTTTATGCTTAAAGTATGGATTTTTCTTGATTTCTCTGTTTGATCTTGATAGATCTAGACCATACATGATCATGCATGCCTAGATCTTTTATAAAAATGTCAACTTGTATATAGATCTAGGATTTGAACATGTGGAATCATCTTCAAGACTATGGATCTAGAGTTTTGTTTGTGAAAAATACTACTATGATATTTCTCATGAATATATATAGGTTAAAGATCATGTGAAAACACTTTTTTATTGCAAAAATGTGAAAACCAATATTAAAACCTACATAACTTATTCATAAGCTAATGTTTTTTCATAAAATTCGCACCAAAAGTCTTAGAATTATGTTATCTTTAATTCTGAAAAAAATGGAAAAGAATTAACAATTCGTATTTTTTATGTGTTGCACATGTGCATCATTATCATTAGTAATGCACAACGAATTATCATGCGAAAAAATACTCCTTATGTCAAAAACTTATAATAAACACTCTTTATGTCAAAAACTTATAAAAAACACTAAAACATTTATGGTACTAATGATAATACTACATAGTGCACATGTGCAACATAGAACTAAAAAAATTATAAATTGTTATTTTTTTCTTTAGATATAAAGATAACACAACTATAAGATTTAGGTTACAATTCTTTTTAAAAATATTAAGTATACCATACGTATGAGGGTTTTTTTTTTGTATGAGATGCAGATATGCATCATTTAAAAAAATTCGAAAAAATAACATAAATATAAGATATGTGGTGCGACTTAGAATAAAAACATATTAACGTATGTTAAAAGTATGAGTTTCTTTTGTGATGCACATGTGCATCACACAAAAAAAAAAAAACGTTAATTTTTTAAAATCTTTTCTTTTCAAAAATTGAAGATAACACTTTTGGTGTAAATTTTTAAAAAAAAATATTAACGTATTAAGAAGTTATGTAGATTTTAATACTGGTTTTCACGTTTTCGCAATATATATGTGTTTTCGCATGATCCTAACCCTATATATATATATATATATATATATATATATATATATATATATATATATATATATATATGGAAAAGTTACTGTAGAAAGGACGATTTCCGTGCGAAGTGTTCGAAGGAATCTCGGCCGCTCATATGCGGGTTATTTTTTTATCTGACGACGCTAAAAATGAAACACGCTTAATTAATTTAAAAAAAGGACGCTGAGTCATTAAAATGGGTATTAAAGTCTTTTCAACTTTAGATGAGACACGCATACGCAAAAATATATACACGTCGAACAAAAAACAACGCATCCTTTAACCTTTTAACAAATTACGCATATTTAAAATAAAAATCACGCATACACGTTAAAAAACTCCAAAAACACAAACCTAACTGTCTTACACTTTAATAAAAAACGCATGTATTCGAATAAATAACGCACCCTTACTTTTTAACGTACACACGACAAAATTCAAGCACCTATCTAAAAAAATCAACAAAAACACTAAAACCAGTATCCAAATCACGCACACACAAATAAAAATCACACACCTATCTAAAAAATCAAAGATAACACTAACCCCCAGTATCCAAATCACGCACACACAACAAACTCACGCACCTATCTAAAAATCAAAGCAAAACCTAAAACCAGTACCCAAATCACGCACACATAACAAAAATCACGCAAACTATCTAAAAAATCAAAGCAAAAACTAAAACCAATCTAAAAAAAACATGCAACTACCTAAAAAAAATATTTCTCTCAAGGCTTCTTCTAAACAACTCTAGACACTAACCAGGGCTTAGTTTAAAATACTAAATAACGCAACAAAGAACTCTAATTACGCATGATGTTCCTAAAAATCACGCATTACAGAAAATATAAGAACGACAACTTTCTAAGACTTTCATTTTAAAAACGCTTTCACTTCAAAAGCTACATAAAAAAACATATTAACACAAAAGACAAAGGAGAAGATATGCCTAAAACATCTTCATATCTCTTAGAGAATCCTTTCGATCTTTCATTTTCTTCCTTGTGCTATCCATCAACCTACGAAGCATTTCGTGGATCTCCTGTTTCAACTGCAGTTGATCCATAATGAACTCCGTAGCAGCACTCTGTATCTCACTGGGAGGATGATTAACAAACTCCTCAAACATCAAAGTATAAGTTTCGATGCTATTGGAGGTGAGACCGACCATCATTCCGAACGAATTTTGCATGATATCGCATTTCGTTTCTTCTCTGTTGCAGAGTTCCTCCAGCGCCATTATCGCCTCAGGGGATTTTGTGAAAATGTAGTTCGATGAAGATGAAGCCATTGAAGATGTGTAAGGAGAAAGGAAGATAGTGAATTTCTGAACATAAAATGTGTCTAACTAGTAAAACTATAAAATACAAATAAGGGGAGGGAAACCGAACCGACGGAAAGAAAAAATAATAAATTAAAAACACGTATTCAGTTTCTCTTCCGTTTCTTTTGTTACGCATAAAATATATTTAAAAATACGTAAATATCCATATAACTTGCGTCCTTCCATATACATAGAAATATCAATCATGACTCCTCGATTACTCCCCCCACCCCCACCCCCACCCCCACCCCTCTATAGAATAGGAACTTGATTCGCTTCAGAAAAATAACGCAACCCTCTGCAACTGCTCAAAAGAAAACACATCGTTATCAAAACACAGTAAAAAAAATCATACAAATGGATTCCTCATCTTCAACATCATCTACCCCCTCTGCTAAAGATTTATTGAGGAAAAAGAAGTTGAAGATGGAGATACTAATCGAATATCAGAAGGAAAAACACATGGTAGACGTTCTCAACCAAACCTTCGACACTCTACAACAGACGATCGAAGAAAGAAATGAAGTAAAAAAAATATGTTCATCTTGAAGAATACTGCCGTCCGTGATTTGGTAATTTTGTTCATGTCAGACATGAACAAAACTGACATAGAACATATGCAAACGATTACCAACCTAGTCGGAGCCCTTCAAGCGTCTGCAAATTTGAAGAAGTATTTTCTGTCAAAATATAAGTAGTTTAATTTATGCTTTGTATGTTCTTGGGCCTTCTTTGTAATTTTAAGTTTGATTTTCTATCTGTAAAGAAATTTGTGATTATTCGTCTATTACAGTGCAGAAATAACGCATGCAAAAAATTACCAAAAAATAACGCAAAACAGGTAATGTAATAACTTAGGAAAGTAATAACGCAAATGAGAATAGATATCTCTCTGTGATCACGCAAGAATTAAATATAAAATTACGTGTATTTCACGCATGTTAATTGTATTATCATGTTAATTAAGGTTACAACAATAACGCAACGCCATACAATTAAAAAACACAAAATAAAATATTCACGCAAAAACAGTAAAAACAAAAAAAATACAAAAAAATAAAATTACGCAATATTATATAAATGACACAAACAGAAAAAAATCTTACCAAAAGAAAAAAAACATGAACATAAGTTAAAAAAAATTAAAAAATTGACTTTCTATAATCACGCATGTTGATTTTATTTTGACGCATGAAGAAACTCTATATAAAACACCTTACAAAAACAAACACGCAAAAGATACATAATTAAAAACACACGCTGTGACGTTAAATACCATCTATTTTAATAAAAAACTTTAAATTAACAAAAATGTCCCTCCGCGTCCAGAAAGAAAACGCCACGTGTCGACCTCTCCTTCCTTCGCACGCTTCGCACGGAAAAAATCCTTTGTATTTCCTAGAGCAAGGGTAAAATGAAAACCACTCCGAGTTGGGAAAACTTTCGAAACTCTTAAAAAACGGGGTCAACAATTTTTTTTTCCATTTAATTTTTTATGCTGATTCTTTAGGTTATAGGCTACCCTTAGGCGGAAAAAAAATCAAAAAAACGCCTCGGGGATTTTTTTTAAAAAAATGTGAAAAAACGGTCTTGTTACATATGTAACATTGTATACATATATTGGTTACATATGTAACAACCGTTTTTTAGATTTTTTTTAAAAAAATTGCCGGGGCGTTTTTTTTTATTTTTTTCCACCTAGGGGTAGCCTATAACCTAAAGAATCACCATAAAAAATTGAATGAAAAAAAAACTTTTTGACCCCGTTTTTAAAGAGTTTCGAAAGTTTTCCCAACTCGGAGTGGTTTTCACCATAACCATCCCCCTTTCACCTATATATATATATATATATATAGAAAACATTGATGACTTAATGATGATGAGTTAAAGATATTGGATGTTCAGGTATGATTAGCTATAAATAAAATAGTTTGGATATTTTTCATGATTAAAGTTATGATCTTGGTTGATTTAATTATTTAGAAATAATTGAATTAGGGCTTGGTTTGGAAATAATTAATTTTGCCAAAAATAATTATATATTTTATTATTTCATGTTTAGATCTTAGTTAATTAACATGATTATAGTTAGAGTAACGTAAGATAATTTTTTTTTGATGATAATTGTGGCCTATGCGATTTTATGGAAAATAAATATATGTTGAGACATCATAAAAATAAATAGTTATATAAATATTTAATTGTCGTCGTTTGACTTAGATTTAGGTTTGACCTATTTAATTAATTAATACTGTAAGCTATCACTTGGATAAATTACCAACGAGTTGTCGGGTCGCACATGTATGTTGTGTCGTTCCGTGTCACTAGATTTATTTATTTATTTATTTATTTATTTCGATCGATCGTAAAAGTGATCTCCGGACTTGATTCTCTTTTCGCTATCGCGGGTCCTTCTCAATTATCTACGCTACTATCATGTGGGTATTCATAGCCCCTCTTTCATTTTAATGTTTTGGGGTGTAACATGTACCATATTTCAAAAACTATAAACTCTTCTTATGCAAACAACTATGCGATTCTATGTGGCCTATGTGTGATACTCCAACTATGTGATACTTCTGGGAATCTATGTGTTGTATTCTCTAATCGCTAGTCTCTAATCGCATGTGTCCCATTAACCATCGAGCCATGACAACAATGATAGACTTATTGGCTGACAACCCACCTGGCCTGCCTAGTTATGGCGCCTGGTGATTTCTCTCTTACTGTCTAGGTTTGGTGCACATTACTCATAACTTGTATTTACACTTGACACATGAATCGCTTTATATCAAATTATATAATTTCCAAACCTATGTTTACTCGCCAACTCTTGTATTGACTTGTATGTTGTACATGTTGCAGGTAATGTTGTTTGACTTTGAATATTATCACTATAGGAATGCATGGACTTTAGAGAGACTCTTTATGCTATTTTTGAATTGTTTATGTTTGGATTATGTTCAATTATGACTCTCGGACCATGTTTGTCTAATTGTTATAAAATAGCTTAATTAAGTATATTGCAACATAATACATAGTGTTGTGAGCATCTAGACAATCATCTCACCCTGACATATTCCACCGTCGGTTGGGGTGTGACACCGGAGATGGGTTTGTTGTCGAAGAAGTATCGTGTTTGAGTTTTTTGATTATTTATATAATTTGATTTGGTATTCCAAAGCACAACTGTATTTAGTTTTTCATTGACATGTTTCATATTTATTTATTAGTGATTGTTTATTTATTAAATTCATATAAATTACCTTACTAATATTTTTTTTTAAATTTTATATGAGAAAAAAATAATAAAGTGTGGTGTTGAAAAAGTAAAGTGTGACAATTACATAGGAAAACAGTAAAAGCGTGGTGAAATGATGTGGCGCTGAGATAACAAAAAAAAAGTGTGGTAAACGCATTATCAAGACCCTAAAGGATATCATATAGCTTAATTCCATAATTTCCCCCTCTCCATATATCTTAGTTTGACTCCATTTATTTGATAATTATTTGTTTCCTATTTTCCAACCTAATCGTTGTCTTCTCGTTTATATGTATAGACTTCTAAATCAATGAAAAATCAATCTGTTGACATACCATTTTCTTTATGGTATCAGAGCAAGTAAAAAAATACATGAAAGAAACCCTAATTGCCTAACTCCATTATGACCGACTATGTAAAACCAATAATAACAACTGAAACACTCCTAATCCAAACTCACTATAATATATCAACTATTTCGATTACCTGATATAATTACAAGTGAACAACGTCCTAACGGACACCAACTATGGCGATTTTGTTAGTGCATGATCGGTTCGTTGTGTGAAGTATCTGAACAAGACAATGTTGCACAAAGGCTGCTACACGAAGTTGATCCGAAGTGACACGAACTGTCATCTAAAGTCACACTTCGGGTGAGTTCGGAATCACACGAACTCACAGTTTGGATGGGTTCGTGTAGTCGTGTACAGTATTATAAATACCCATTTTGCTTTGTAATTCAGTAACTATAAGAGAGAGGGTTTGTACTAAGTGCGTTTTGTTAGGTGTTTTCTCTGAGTGATATACTGATTGTAATTGTTCTCTTGTGATCAATAAAACAATCTTTTAATTACGTTTCGCATCCGAAATAACTAGATTGAGTAGACGATCCGATGCTCATGCGTTTTCAAGTGGTATCAGAGCTTTCTGGTTCACTCTACTGATCTATAGTTGCTATTTTCGGACGTTTTTGAAAATTTAGAGTGTTTTTGTGAGATTTTGACAATTTCAGTGTGTTTCTTGTGAAAATATCATTCCTAAATCATTCCTTGTCATTTTTCCTGATCAATTGCTGCAAATCTCGTTCAAATCTGTTCAAAATCGCGAATTTTTGATCGAAATATGTCCGGTTTGTTCCAGTTCGGGTGCAGATCTTCAGTTCAAAAAATAACCGTCACCCGAAGTAACGGTTCGCTTCAGTTCGGTTACTTTGGTTCAATTCGGTCAACCAAAGTCCCAGTTCGGACGAGTTCGGATTCTTTCTTGTTCGGGTCATTTCGGTTCGGTTTAGTTCGCTTCACTTCTGGTTCAGATCAGTTCGGGTGTGTAAGTAAATCTAGTTCGGATCAGTTCGGTTCAAGGGTTTTCACTACAGTTCAGTTGGGGTAAACAGACATAAAAAATTATCGAGAGTTTTTGGGTTGTTTCACTAAAACTGACGTAACTTGAGTTCCGTTAATAGTTCCAGTACCCTCCGTTTTGATACCCAAAATCCATTTCTAAGACCCCCGTTTTTGCATTTGAAGTTTTTGAGGTATCATATTTCGGTGAAAGATGTCTGATTTTTAAGCATTTGCCATCATGCAAAACGCGATGCAGACCTTGATCAACTTGGATAACAAAATTGGATCAAGTCGAAAAGTTCCTAAGTTATTAAAGTTGGAAGATTATCACAATTGGAAGCAAAGATTTGCCACCTATGTTAACACTAATGACATTGATCTATGGATTCCGATTGAGAAATTGTATACCCGTTCAACTGATGGAGGAGAATATAAGGAAATCATAGATTTTTCATCTGAAGAAAGAAAAATTTATGAACTTGAACAAAAAGCTTTTGGTTATCTTACCATGACTTTACCTACTGAACTGTTACATCAATTCAGCACATGCAAAAAGACGAAACAGTTATGGGATGCTTTGTCTGCAAGATGTGAAGGAAATGATCAATACAAAAAGAGTAAAAGAAAGGTGTTGAACAAAGAATTTGATAATTTTCAACATTATGATAAAGAAAACATCACTGCTCTTGTGTCAAGGTTCCCACATTTAATCAGTGAATTGAAAGTGGTTGGGATAGAGAAAACTGATGAAGAATTAAAAGAGAAGATACTTGAGGCATTACCAGATAAATGGGAAAATTATTTCTTATTGCTTACACATGACAAAGAATACTCATCATTATCATTTCATGAATTAACGGGAAAGTTTCATGCTCGGGTGATGAATTCAAACAAATCAACTGCTCAATTGCAAAACCCAGAGTTGTATCATGGTCAGAATGCAGCAAGCATAAATGCAAAAGCTAAACCAATCGGTGTTAGTTCTGCACCAAGTACCGCATTCGTTGGAAATGTTTTGAGAATTTCTGAAAATTATGATTCCTTAAGGGGTTGCAGTTTTATAATTCCAGGTTTGACCAATCAGAATGTATTTTCGGTCAAGTCAATTGATGATTGTGCTGCTTTGATATCTGCTTTAATTTCATCTTCTTTTGGAATGATTATCAAAATGTAAGTGATGCTAAGTTGGCTAAAGAAGATTTTTAATGAAATTGATGATGATCATTTGGATGAAATGGATATGGCCTGCCAATTGGCTATGTTATCTCGGAGAGCAGACAGATTCTATAAGAATACTAGCAGACAACCTGTGGACACTTTGTAAGAGAATGTCAGCAATTTCATGCTTACAAATATGATTCAAAAGCTACTACCAATGGTACTCAATCATCATCATGTAATTCAAATAAAAAAGCTTTGGTTATTCAAGCTGATGGAACTTGTGATTGGGGAATTTTTTTTGATGAATCTGCATTGATTGTCACATCTGCACAAGAAGATTATTATTCCGATAAGTTCGTATGAATCAGCTGAGAATGAAAATTATGAAGCTAAAGTTGATAGTTTGTTGAAGGAGAATGTTTCATTGTTGAAAGAAATTGATCTTCTTACTGCTCAACTTCAATCGATAAAAGATGAATTGGAGGTTTTTAAGGAAGAATGCAAGAAATCTGAATTGAAAGTTACAAAATTATATGAAGAGAATGTTGCGCTTGTTTAAGAAATTGAAAAAATGGAATACTGAAGCAAAAGCTATTGAAAATGATTTCAATGATTTGTTTGAGAAATCTAAGATTAAACTCGATGTGTTAAACAAGACTTGTGATGAACTTGCTGCTAAAGTAAAAGGTTATTCTATTGAGAATGAAGCATTATTGGAGGAGAAGAAGGAATTAACAAGGGTGAATAAGCTGTTGAACACAAACATTGGTATACAGAAAAGAAACGAGGATAAGTTGAAGAAGGAGTTATTTGGTGAGTTAGACAACTTAAGGTTGCAAAAGTCAGAAAATAGGGTTGCTAAGAAGTTGATTGTAACTGAAAAGGAATTAGCCGAAGCACAACAAAATATTTCAGGTTTGAAGATCCAGGTAATTAATGTTAATTGTCTTCTGAACAATGTCACAAATTCACAATCGTTCACAAGTTTCTTGGCAAATGATGGGAACTTTGAAAGAGTGTTTGACAAGACAGTTACACCCCCAACTATTATCAAAGAAGCTATCAATGTTGTCAACGAAAAAGTTAAAGAATGTGATTATTCGAAGTTTTCATCATCAAATTCAGAGGAAGAAAAAGGTTGTGAAGAAAAAGAAGAACAAAAAGAAAGGCAAGAAGCATGAAAGGAAATATGAAGTTCCTAAGTTTTCACAATTTGTGTATGGTTCGTCATCAACTAAGAATGAGCAATCAACTCTTTCTAATGACAAGATTCGTTCTCATATTGATATTGATGAAACGATTTTCTAAGCAAAGAAAAATGTCAATGAAGTCAAAGCTGAGTTTTCAAGATTGGCGAAGAATGGGCATAAATCTTCAAGTTCCGAAGAAAAGATTTCTGGAAAGAGTGTTGGTTTGGGTTTTAAATAAAAAATTGTTGAAGATGGTGGTGGTCCGGCTCCAAAACAACAAAAGTTGAAAAAGGTCAACCTGAAACAAGTTCATAAGGATGTCTTCAGAGCTGAAAAAGTTCAACCTGAAAGATTCTATAAGCTTAAGGGTTCGGAACAAATATTTTCTCACAAAGAATTTCCACTTTATTGCAGGGATGCTTAGAAAATTTCTGAAGTCTTTGTGAAAACTCTTGATCAAAAGAACAAGAAGAATCACACTGCTAAATTTTCTTCTGGTGGTTCTAGTTCTACTCCAAAAAGCCCTACATCGAAATGGCTTCATGATCATAGGCATCAGGTATATGATACTTTCTATGATAATTTTGGAGATAATATGTTTGGTGAAGCTATCCAGGTTACTAAACAGTGGGATAAGACAATCGGTTGTGTTACAATTGTCGCCGAAAGGGGCATATGGCACAAGATTGTCCGGTTCCTATTGTGTTTACTCAAAGAAGACAAAAGGTTCCAGTAGTTGGTAAAAATGTCAAACCAAAGTTCATTGATGAACATGGCAGAGTGTTTGATGAATTTCAACCCTTTTTTTTACAAAAAGCAAGAAAGATTTATTCTAAAATTTTCAAAAGTACCAATTGTCGGTTGTTAATCACAGTCAACTATGATTAATTCATCAAATGTTGATTTACCAAAACAACAACAATGGAAACCTAAGGTGGTTTTGAAGCAAAACCAAGACACTGGTCGACCAGAAGCAATCTGTTTCGGGTCATTTATAAACTGATGTGTTTGACCAGTATGCAGGTACCTTCTAGAAAACCTATCGGTAATTGAAAAGTTGTTGATGGAGGAGTATTTTGCTTATCTTAATTTAAATTTCAAATTTCATCTTTCTAACCTGATTTTGTTTTTCTGAAAACTAAAATACACAGGTATCCGTGTTGGTTGATCAGTTTTCTTTCTTTACATTTCGTTTGTAGTTTAGGGGAGAAGAATGAAAAAAGCCAAAACTAGTGTCTTGTTTTTATAAAATGAAAAATCCAAAAATAGAGTTTTTCATTTTAGGGGGAGAAAATGAAAAATATAAAAAAAATGCAAAATATAAAAATTTGAGAAATAAATCATTCTTTGATGTGCTTTGTAGGCCCGGCAAATCAGAAAGTATTCAGATATGATATACAATATATACTTATGCTTGACCAAGTGGATAACATCTTGAAGTGTATTTCATGACAAATAGAAAAATGTGTGAAAAGGAAAAATGAGAAGTCACTGTGTATACATGTGTTCATTTTGCAAAGATTTAAACTTGTTTGATTTTCTTTATTTTCTTAAATGATCAGACTATCTATGCGTATCCACAAAATCAACCTGATAGTTGTTCATTTAAGGTTCTGCTTTATTTTCTTTGGTGTTTCGTATAATTCATCAGACTTTCTCTGCATGTCCACAAGACCGACCTGATTGTTGTTGAATTATACAATTTCAATTTGTTTTATTTTTCTTATTTTGTTAAATCCGATGCCTTATCTACGTATCGAAAGATTGACCTTAAGGTAGACGATTTAACGTTCTTATTTATTTTTGCATGGATCACAGTTGGCGATATCATGAATTCAAAACACTAAGTGGTGATCACAAGTGTCATCACACGAGAAAAAGAAAATGTTTGAATATGTCTGATAGTGTGGGGTACACTGGTCAAAGCAAATCTAATCCATACCTTAACATATCCAGATGTTATGAGTATGATTATGCCTGAGTTTAAAATGGACAAATTATACCAGCATTCAACATGGCTTGTGAGCTTCATTTAGTTGAAACTGAAGTGTAGTTTAGTGCGTTATGTTCAATTTGATCCCAGATAGTGATCTTTCTCAAACCAAAAATAGCGTTTGATTCTGTATTGCAATTTCATTTCATTTCAAAAAATACAAAAAGACTTTCGGTGTGTTTTAGCATAAGATTTTAGGTTTGTTTTGATATAAACTTTCTAAAAAACAAAAAGATTTTGTTGTGCTTTGTTTTCGATCTGATTAACACGTGATAAAAATCATTTTTCAAAATCAAATATCTTGGAGTCTCGAAAAGACGTTTTTTGCCAAGATTATTTATGATTGGACAGGTGCTAAGTGAAAAAGAATGTCACAACTTCAAGTCTTCTGAACCTGTGGACAAAGATGAAAAACACACCGTGCATTGTCAAGTATTCAAGATTAGCCTAACCTTCAAGTTGAGGGAGAGTTTGTATAAAGATACTGCACACGTCGATGGGGAGTTTGTTAGTGCATGATCAGCTCGTTGTGTGAAGTATCTGAACAAGACAATATTGCACAAAGGCTGTTACACGAAGTGGGTCCGAAGTGACATGAACTGTCATCCGAAGTCACACTTCGGTTGAGTTCAGATGCACACGAACCGTGGGTTCGGGTGACTTCGGGTATAGTAGTATAAATACTCATTTGTTCTTTGTATATCAGTAACGGTTGAGCGAGTATCTGAGTGTTAAATGTGTGTTTAGTAAGGTGTTTTCTCTGAGTAATTTCCAGATTATAATTTTTATATCGTGATCAATAAAACAATCTTTTAATTACGTTTTGTATCCGAAATAACTAGATTGAGTAGACGATCTAATTCTTTTGCGTTTTCAGATTGGGTGAGAGAAAAATTGAACTTTCTATTAGCATAAAATAAGGATGGTGACGTGGGTTAGTGCTTAAAAAAGTTCAAGTTGTAAATGTTAAGTGACCAAACTACACACTTAGGGCAAGTGTACCCGTCAAGTGCAGTACAATATCAGTAAGTACTGAGTATCAATACATGGACGTGTATGTAGACTCCTGATACTGAATATTTGCTAATATCTAACCGATGAAAATGATATGGCGAACTAATTCTGAAAACTAAGCAGATTAAATAAAGCAGACAAGAACAAACAAATAACGAGCTGACACGATATAAAATCAGAGAGAGGGAGAGAGAGAGAGAGTTGCATCACCTAGACTCGACTCCTCTAAACTCACTAAGACCCTTAGAATGACTTAACACCATGAAAACTATTGTCTAATATGGAAAACCGGAGTATCTAGGACTATGGACACATTCCAAACACTCTAGCAATCCTAAATGACACACAGATAGCCAAATTGTGTAAAACTGCTAAATTAACTAGCTACTTCGATCAAAGCTCACTAATCTCACATGTAAAAGGGAACCGCTAGAAAGGTATCTCTAAGTAGCACCTAAAACATGCAATGGTGATGATTCAAATTACTTATGACCTAGAAACCACTAAACACGAATAAGCAAGCTAGAAAATTATGATCGTAATGAATCTAACCTACCAATCAATGCCTAGCTAAGCTCTGGTTTATGAAACGATTCGGTCAAACCTATCTCATAAAGATGCACACAAAATCAGCCCCAAATCACTATTAATTCATCATGTAGAAGTTCTCCTATCAAGCATTAACCCGTTTACCATAAAAGTTAACCGATTCACAATGAGCGAATCAACAAAGGGTGGTAGTTCTACATGCCATAGTGATTAACCCACATGATTTAATAATAATAATAATAATAATAATAATAATAATAATAATAATAATAATAATAATAATAATAATAATAATAATAATAATAATAATAATAATAATAACAATAATAAGAGCCAAACAAGCTGGATAGATGGGGCGATTCAGGTGAGATCCAATGTAGATCCAACTTTCGATTCACTCGTGGGATCCGGGCAGTCCGGGGAGGGGGGGGGGGACCACCAAGGCTCCTCTCTTCTCGAGAATCCATACATCCCTTATCAATGTATGGATAGCTATCTCTCGAGCACATGTTTAGGTTCGGCCTCAATGGGAAAATAAAATGGAGCACCTAACAACGCATCTTCACAAACCAAGAACTACGAGATCACCCTTTCATTCTGGGGTGACGGAGGGATCATACCATTCGAGTCTTTTATTTCATGCTTTTCCCCGAGGTCCTGGAGATCAAATTCAAATTAAAAAATGAATATTCAAATACAAAATTTTTTATCATTTTTTATTTGAATTTCCTCGTTATTGTTTTAACTGACTAATTGCTTCATCAAAAGACAATCATTACTATGATCATCAAAAGCATTCAAATCATTAATATAAACAATCAACACAATGTCATAGTGAAAAGTCAAAATGAATGGGTCAAAGATAGCCTAGATTCATCTAATCTAGGTGATATATAATGAAATCAACCTAGCATGCTATATCTAAAGGAAAAATAATCAAATCTTTGATGCAAACATAGTAAAAAACAAGATTCAAAAGAGTAAAGATCAAGAAACTAGATGAAAATCCAAACCGAAAGGGTTTCAAATCTTCAATCTTTACATCTAAAATCTTGGATCTTCACCTCTTGATCTTCAAAATCATTTGTGTATGTATTATGATCGAAACTGGGGTTGTCTCTAAAAAATTGCGGATCCAAATGCTTAAATTGGTCAGATTTAGGTTTTCTGTGCACAGGTCCCTCGTTGCGGACTGTCTCGGTTCTAACATGGAGGCCAACGGTCCGCGAGTCCACTATTGACTACGCCCCTTTGACTTTGCCTACGGATCGGATGGAATGTGGAGAAGGCTAGATGGTCCACAACCATGGCATTGTAGAAGTTTCTTCAATTTTCTATCTTTCTTTTCCTCTTTTCAAATCCGCATCCATTTGCTTCTTGCTTCTTCCAAAATCATCACACCACCACCAAAGGACCTGATATTTACTCGTGCACGCGATTTAACAACAAAACTTATCAAAACATAATAAAAAACCCAAATTAATGGAAGAGGGATATGTTTACTTATTTTATGTTCAAGATGCTACGCACCAGTTAGATTCATCGGTAGGTTGATCAATAGACCAAAGAAAAACGCAGATAATACATGGTTTGGATGTGGTGTGACACCATGGTAAAGGGGTGGCTGACAACTGCTTGGAGAAGAACATTAGAAGCAACATCAAGTATGTGACCATAGTAGCCGAAATGTGGTATGATTTACTTAAGAGATTTGGGAAAGAGAATGGTCCGCAAGTATATGAACTAAAGCAGACCATTACCACCACGCATCACGAAGGGTCTTCGATGTCGGCATATTATACCAAGTTGTGAAGACTTTGGGATGAAATTCAAACTGTGTTTCTTACACCGCGTTGCACGTGTAATGGATGCTCCTGTGATTTAGGGAAGAAGCTGAATTATATTAAGGAGAATGAACGGCTCTATGAGTTCCTCATGGGGTTGGATAGTGAGTTTCCGGTTATAAAAACTCAGATTTTGGCGATGTAATCGATGCCATCCTTGGAAACGGTTTATAACCTAGTGGCTGAGGACGAACAACAAAGAGCAATCACCGTTTCTAAGAGACCGAGTGTGGAGGAAGCCGTCTTCCATGTATCCGTTACAACTCAGAAAAGATGACGGTTCAAGTCAACACCATAATAAAACTGCCCAGAAAACACAAAATGAAATACGGATGAACAAGTTGATCAATGTAATTTTTAGGGGAAAGACGATCATAATCAAGACAGGTGCTTCAAAATGATAGGGTATCTTGACTAGTGACTTGGCAAAGGAAAATATGAGAAGACAAATCCTGGAACAACCTACGTGGTAGTCGACCAGAGTCCCATAACCACCTTAACAAATGAACAGTACAAGATGTTCTTGAAACACTATGCCAATGCTGGTAATGACTAAAAAAAATGAAACTAAACATGATAGGTGCATATGATTATTTTAGTGGTGTGGATATTGGTAACATTGAACATATCACTCATATTGATTATTTGCTTAAAACATTAGAAAAGGGATCCATGAAAAAGTTGTGGTCACTCAGAATGAGGACATCGTACCTGTTCATGAAATAGGTGATTATAATATGTCAAGTGGAGTCAATATTAAAGGAGTATTATATGTTCCAAAATTTAATTGAATTCTCTTATCTTTTAGCCGATTGAGTAAAGAACTTTAATGTTCAATGGCATTTTTTTCTTGAACTTTTTGTTATGTGTGGCTTATGTTCAAGAAAACATGATTGGAGCAGGTAAATGTGTTGGTGTATTGTACCGGATGGGGGTGATGATCGGTGAAAGGAAGGCTATGGCTTCATCCATGGATATATGGCATAAAAGACTCGGGCATAAGATGGAAAATTATCCAATGTTGATTTTCTTAAAAACAATCATTTTGTGTCCATGAATATAGTGTGTGACTCTTGATCTAAAGCTAAATACATAATAAATTTATGACCAAACAAGGAACCATTTGGGAAACAACATGCCTACACAATACACACCCCATAACAAAATGGGATGGTGGAATGAAAACATCGACACTTACTTGAAATGTCACATGCCTTGAACTGCGAGGCTAAAATGCCCATTTTTAAGGAGAATATGCTTTTACGGTGGCATACATTATTAATCGATTACCCTATAAAGTTTTAAAAAATAAAACTCTATTTGAAATCCTTTTAAACAAAAAAAACTCTACTATACCCATATGAAAGTTTTTGGGTGTCTAGTTTACCGTAACACCGATACAAAAGGCGTCAAGTTTGTGTAAAGGGGGAGACCGGGGACGTTTTTAGGCTATCCTTTGAGAACAAAGGGGTACAAAATTTACAACCAAGCATTTAATAGAGTGGTTATATCAATGGGTGCGAAATTCGTTGAATGGGTATTCTATTTTGCCTCACCCAAAATTCAAACAGAAGATTGAATATGTTGGTGCTCTATTAACCCAAAATCCCAAATCAAGAAGTCACGACAAAAGACAGAAGAACATAAGATACACCCGAAATTGAGAGAATAACGACCTAGGTCACAACCAAAGCACCTAAACAACTTTGTTTTAAAGCTCCCCCCATCGGTCAATCATGGACAACCTGCTTCCAATGAAGGAACCCCGATGACACACCCTTTAACTAATTCTGTTTTGTATGAATTTTTTTTCGAGTCTCACAAAGCTAGTCTAGTGGCTATCACTTCAAAAGATGAGCCGAAACACTTTAACCAAGCCGTGCATGATGAACGATGGAGGGAAGCCATGAAGAAGGAAATTTAAGCCCTTGTAAAATGACATGGGGAACATGAAGAGTTACCCGGAGGATAGTGGGCGAGAAGTGGGTGTACAAAATAAAGTATAAGCCAAATGACGAAGTGGAACGCTACAAGGCACGACTTGTTGCAAAAGGCTGCACACAATGGAGGGGTCTAACCAGGCGGTTCTCGGACTGGCGAAAATGCCTATCAGAACCCCTGACCATCCGTAAAAATGTGATATCGGGCAAAACCAATAAATTCACTATATAAACATCATTAGCCATCATTTACACATTCTACCAACCCTAAAAAATGCCCCTACAGCTGCTAGGTTTTGTTCTTAATCCTCTTTGGTCCAAATCTCAAGTTTTTGGAGAGTTAGATAAAGATTCCAAGTTTGCTTTTTATCACCGGTCGTTTCTATATCATTGGTGAAGCCTAAGAGGATTCACTGCCTTTTCGTCAGCTTTGACTGTGTGGTTATTTTTACGCACCCGATGTGAGTTTATTGCCTCTACTTTTTACTATTTTTTAAACTTTGGGGGAGACAACATGCGGTAAATGTTTCTTTTTGGTACAAAGTTTCATTAGTTATATATCATGTTGTAGACAATAGTGAGATACAGTTTGCCAGTACATAAAAGTCCTTCTACAGTGTACCATGATAACGAGGAAATATGAGGTAGATTTATTGGGTCTGACAAGCCCTGTCCTGGCTAGTCGCTTTAGCCCCATGTGTCTAATACGGAGAGGGGACGAGTATTATACTGTCCTAATCTTTCTTATGCTTGGCAAGGGCATGGCGGGAAGGCAAGTGCTATAGTCAGTAATGGGGACACAATGCTATTGGGCTACAATAATCTATGGACTAGCTAGCCAAGGGTATATAAATCAGTTTAACGGGATGGGTCCTGCTTTGGGTTAGGTCTTGTTGGGGCTAACGGTTAATCTACTATTTTGGGATAAATGTTTTTTCAACCTTACCGAAACTTTGTGAACTCACCAACCATGTGTTGACACTTTTTAGCATGTTTCTTCCCAGGTCCTTAGGAGCGCTAAGGAGCACATCAGGATCATGGTTCATCTCATTTACTTGCATGTTTATGTTTCAAACTATTTTGTCATTTAAGCGTCATGGGCGTGAGACACTTAAACTTGTTATGATTTGGTTTACGATTCCGCAAACTCTGAAAAACATTTTGTTTAAACTTTTGGACTTTTAAAACTTTTTAAACTTGCAAATAGACTATTTGTGTGTCTGATTACTGATATCCTGGTCGGTCACGCCTCCAGCGCGGTGATACTCTGCGAGTGGATTTTGGGGGTGTGACACGTTGTAACACCATGGTTTCATTGGTGAAAATCAACTCCTTGATCTCTTTGAAGCCCTTTTTAGATCTTCCTTTTTCAAACTCCCCTTTAGTTGCAGAGGAGCTTGGAGAGAGAGAGAGGGGGGGGTGGGGGAGAGAGAGAGGGGATAGAAAGAAAGAGAGAGAGAGAGAGAGAGGGAGAGAGAGAGGGGGAGAGAGAGAAAAAAAAGGAGAGAGAGAGAGAGATGGGGAGAGAGGGGGGGGGGGAGAGGGAGAGCGAGAGAAAAGGAGAGAGAAAGAGAGAGACGAAGAGAGAGAGAGAGAGGGAGAGAGAGATAGAGAGAGAGGACAAGCGGAGTAAGAGGGGTATAAGTCTTTTGTAAGAGAGAGGTAAACGATTGGAGAGTTAGGATAAGAAAGACAACCACACAACTCACGCTTAGATGGTTTGTGCCCATAAAAGCTTATAAACTTGTAACACATGTCATAGAAATCGTACACCATGTATTAGAAATGGTACTATAGGTTGTGATTTGTATATAGGTATACGATATATAGGAACAATAATTATTATTACCTTTTTTTTCAATTTCATGTTTTTTTCTTTATAAAGGTATTTTAGATCATTTTACACTAAGTTAAGAGAGCATTTAAGTGTCTTTTAAGGGTGAAAACTAAACATACAAATTTTAAAAAAATATTAAAGGGACTAGCCCACTATGATAGAGATTTTGTCCTCAATTTTATTATTAAATTTTTTTTACACCTTTTCTAATATATAGACCAAAACAATAATATGTATAAACCAGAGGGACTTTTCATGCACTTTGGTCTTTATTCTATATCTATGACTCATCATGTATTTTCATTGATTTTTTCTTTTAAAACAACCTTTTAAAAATTGATTACATAGATTCAAGTTTCAGGGCACACACCTCAAACCCTTTTTGTTTGCTTTCTGCTTAATGGAGCCTCCTTAAAATCCTCCAAATCTCTCACTCTCTCTCATCATCATCGTCCATTATTTTCTCTCATTTCCCTCCGGCGACTCTCCATCCTCTTCCCATCTTCATCATCTTCTCAACCGGCCGACTGATTCTGTCTACTGATTTTCAGGTTACTTGTTTTTCATACTTCACCTCAACTCCAAATTTAAGCCGAGATCTAAGATTCCTGATTATGATTTACACTCATTTTTCTTCCTGCTTTTCGTGAATTTATTCGAATGCCTTTTGTTTTAGTAATCAATTTTACATGCACACTGCTATTTGCGTTCATATGCTGCTACACTCGTTTCGCAAATTTGGTACTTTGAGCCTGAATTTCTGCTCATTTATTGCATATTTGTTACTCTAATTTTTGTTATAAATGCGGATAACGGTTGTTACGGATCTAGAGTTTTCCTGTATGTATGTATGTATGTCTATGGTGTTGTGGATTTTATCGGACAAATTGAAGTGACATAAGTTTTACGGTTGTTACCTTTCAAGCCCTAGAGGTTCGAAGATCGGCGATGAAACTAATTTCTGAACGTTTGAAATCAGGTTTAAAGTTTCTGTTTTCATGGCGCACTTTGATCTGGTGGTTTGGTTTTAGTCAATTTGAAGTTTTAATTTAGGGCATTTTTATATCAATTTCATGTTTTTGTCACAACTCGGAATCACAAGCTAGTGAGTTGTTGTTTTAAATCAATGCTTTTAAAAACCCCCAAGTGTATGCATTTCGATGTTGCAGGGATCTATTCAAGCAGATTAACTAGCAAATCTAGAAATTTGGGTATCTAATGTCATTACCGCTGTTAGGCGTTGAAGGGGGCGGGGGGCAAGGGAACCCTAAATTGACTGAAAGAAATTATTTGGGGTTATCTGATTGTTCTTCAGTGGACAGCTCTAATGTCCCCAGCATCTCAGAAGTGAACAAAGTTAATTTACATCTTAAGGCTACAGAATTAAGGCTTGGGCTTCCGGGATCTCTATCGCCAGAGAGAGATTCTGAAAGTAGTTTAACGAGCTCTGAAAAACTTGATGAGAAGCCCTTGTTTCCTTTGCTTCCTTCCATTGATGGGATCTGCTCATCTTCACCGAAAATGGTCGTGTCTGGACACAAAAGGATATTCACGGATACTATGGACAGTTGTTCGGAAATAAAGGGGGTGTCTGAAGGAAATTGGCTGTTTGCTGCTTCTGGGTCTGAATCAGATACCTCAAAATCTGTACTTCAAGGGAAATTTTCCAGTAATTTGAATGTAAATGGAATGGTATCATCAGGTGATCAGCCTGCCAAAGGGATAACAACTAATCTCAACAAAGTAAATAGCTCTAACCCCCCTGCAGCCAAGTAAGCAAATAAGGGCGTAATTCTTGTTAAATAAAGAGATTACATGTAATTTGTAACTAATCTGCTTCAAAATTTACAGAGCACAGGTGGTTGGTTGGCCTCCGGTTAGATCATTTCGCAAGAACATACTGGCTACAAGTGCAAAAAATAACGATGAAGTAGATGGAAAGCCTGGTTCTGGTGCTTTATTTGTTAAAGTTAGCATGGATGGTGCTCCTTATTTAAGGAAAGTTGATCTGAGAGGTTACTCTACCTATCAACAACTTTCTTCTGCGCTTGAGAAAATGTTTACCTGCTTCACCATCGGTTAGTAGCTTGCGTTTATATCAACTGCAACTGTAGAAAGGGGTTGAAATGTTGAATAACTTGCTATATTCTTCTTTTATTTGTTCATATTCTAGGTCAATGTGGATCACAGGGAGGCCCAGGAAGAGAAAATCTTAGCGAGAACAAATTAAGGGATCTTTTACATGGATCAGGATATGTTCTTGCGTACGAGGATAAGGATGGTGATTGGATGCTTGTTGGAGATGTTCCTTGGGAGTTAATTATCAAAAAAACTTTCTTTAATATGTCTTTTTATTAAGTGTAGGTCAACTTGAATTTATATGTTCTTGTTTGTTACAGGATGTTTATCAGCTCGTGCAAGAGGCTGAAGATCATGAAGGATTCTGATGCTATTGGTTTAGGTATATATACACACCACTTGAACAATTTCTTTGGCATTTAATCTATAAAAAATTGTGTATCAATGTCAAAATGTGATAAAACTGCTTTCTTGTTGGAATGCTTCTCAGCTCCCAGAGCTACAGAAAAATCAAAGATCAGAAGCTAAGTTCAATTTGCCACTGATTGGCTGGTAAGCCTGCAAGAGTAGATTTTGCTTGGATGTGGGCTTGGGCCTGGGCTCAGGTGGGCTTTCCTTTCTGTTTTCTGGTTGCATGACTTGCATCTGCTGAATGGGAAAGATGAATTAGTATTTCATGGAAAAGGTGTCTTAATTACCTGTTTATTATCATTCTCAAGATTAAGATATTTTCATTCTAGGAAAAACATTTGATTTTCATTTAGTAACTTTATGTTGGTTGATGAATGTGTGTGATTTCATAAAATGTTGAAAACCACTCCTTTGACTTCTACTTGAGACTTGTGGTCAAATGGTACTGTTATATAACATTGTGCTATGGTTTAAAAGTACCCTCACAATTCTGGTTACTGTGCGTTATCTTTTGCATTTTGATCTCAAATTATGGGTGATTGTGATGTTTAACCTAAACCCTATTTCATAAACTTGCCAAAATTGTACGAGTACCTCTAATTCGGTTTCCATCTAGTATAAACCTACCTGAACCGGTATAAAAACGGATTTAAAATGAAACAAACAGATATCAACTAGCTTATTTTCTCGATAATAAAGGTTCAAAACCTAAACCGATTTTAATAAAACAATTTGACTTTTGTTGACCCGATCTGAAGTTATTATCAACCAGAGCCGGTTTGACATAAAAACTGTTTGTACTTTGTTCACTCAAAAGTATAAGTGACCGGTCGTTATACAAAATGGTTTGGTGGGCTTCATTTTTGTGTTTTTCAAACTAATAGAGACTTAGGCACTGATCATTTACATCATATTTTCTATCTCTAATAAACACCCTTCTCTGAATTTATATACATTCTCCATCTTTATCTTCATATTCTTTTTTATAACTTTTATTTAATGTTTGAAGTGCAAATCATAATTCTTAAGGTACAAACATTAATGATTGAGATACATTCTCTATATATGAAGAAGATAATCACTAAATTAAAACTCTTATATTTTAAAGACAGAGAAGATTCATATAAGAAAATTTTAAAATTTAGAATATAAATTTTAAATTCTAAAGGTTGCTATGAAAGGGGTTGGTAAGGCTATGGCGCAATACCTCAATGATTTTCAATTCGGGGTTGGTGTATCGGGAGGGGCGGAGGCCATTTTGCACAGCGTTAACCGTGTTTTAGGAGACCGGTACGAGGATGGGTCCTTGGCCATGCTTACCGTTGATTTTTCTAATGCCTTTAACCTGGTTGACAAATCGTCCTTGCTTCATGAGGTCAGGGTGAGGTGCCCTTCTATTTCGTCTTGGGTTGAGTTTTTGTATGGGCAACCTGCTAGACTGTATCTCGGGGATAATCATATCTGGTCCGCTACGGGGGTTCAGCAAGGTGATCCTTTGGGGCCTCTCCTCTTCGCGCTTGTTCTGCACCCCCTGGTTCACCAGATCAGGGACAATTGCAAACTTCTCCTTCATGCGTGGTACCTCGATGATGGTACTGTTATTGGGGATGTTGGGGAGGTTGCCAAAGTGCTGGACATCATTAAAGATAAGGGGCCTTCCTTGGGGCTTGCGCTCAACATTAGGAAAACTGAGCTCTTCTGGCCCTCTTGTGACGGTAGGAAGCCCAGTGCAGGGATCTTCCCAGAGAACATTGGCAGACCTGGCCTAGGGGTGAAGCTCTTAGGGGGAGCTGTGAGTCGGAACGCGGAGTTTATCCAGGGTTTGGCTTCGAAAAGAGCTTCCAATGCTGTTGATCTGATCCGCCTCCTCCCCAAGCTGGGGGATCCGCAGAGCGAACTTCTTCTGCTGCGCTCGTGTATGGGTATAGCCAAACTTTTCTTTGGGTTAAGGACATGTCCTCCGATACACATGTTAGGGGCTGCCTCCTTTTTTGATAAAGAACTGCGCACGGCTATTGAGAATCTGGTGGTGTGCGGGGGGGCCTTCTTTGGGGATCTCCAATGGCGGATTGCCTCATTACCCATCAGGTGTGGGGGGCTTGGATTATATTCTGCGGTTGAGGCTTCCTCGTTTGCCTTTGTGGCATCAAGGGCGCAATCCTGGGTGCTTCAGGATCATATTTTGAGGGAAAGTGGGATATGTGGCATGGACACGGAGTATGCGGGCGCGTTGGATAGTCTTCGGGATGTTATTCCAGACTTTGACTTGAGCGGTTTCACTGAAAAGGACACCGCCCCCTCTAAAGCCCAAAAAGTTTTGGCGAGTGCCCTTTTTGGTAAAATCTTGCAAGAGATGGAAGTGAAGTTTGACATGACTGTAAGACAAAAAGCCGTGTTCGGATGTTTACAAGCGCCACATGCCCAAGATTTCCTCCGGGCTATCCCTATCGAGGGGTTGGGCCAGCATATGTCTCCGGTGGAATATCGTGCCATTCTTAAATACCGCCTCATGATTCCCATTTTCCCGTCTGATGAGAGATGCCCCGTTTGTCGCAAGGCGTGTTTGGATTCGTTCGGGGAACATGCTGTTCATTGCAAAGAACTCCCGGGGTTTAAATATCGACACGATTTGGTTAGGGATGTTCTATTTGACATATTTAAGCGCGCGGGGATCTCAGCGAAGAAGGAGGCTCCGGTCAACTTCCTGACGGACCCGTCTGACGGGCGATCGACTCTTAGACCGGCAGACATCTTGGTCTTTGGGTGGGTAGGGGGGAAGCATGCATGCCTGGATCTTACTGGGGTCTCCCCTCTGGTGGGCCTGGGAGCCGGGGATTTCAAAGTGGGGCAGGCGGCTTCTAAGGCTGCGATTGGAAAAGTGAACAAACATGAGAAAGCGTGCATTGAAAATCAACACGTGTTCATTCCCTTTGCCTTTGACACTTTTGGGTTCCTCGCATCTGAGGCCGTGGAAACCTTGAATAGGGTTCAACGAGTCATACATGGTAATGTGGTGACCTCTGGTGCTAGGGATCTTGTTTTCACGAGACTTAGTTTTGCTATCCAGAAAGGCTTGGCGGCGCAGCTTGTTGCCCGTCTCCCTTGCCCGTCTGGGTGATTGTCCACTTGTATTTGTCTCACTTTTTGGTTTAATGGGCACTTTTAATAAAAAAAAAAAAAAAGAATATAAATGAATATAAAGATTAGGCTAAGTCACGGCATGCTATTAGGGTTGGTCATGACCTAGAGGCTAGAGCAAGGTTAAGTCACAGCCTAAAACTAAGTCAAGTTACAACCTAAAGCTATATTGAGTCACGACTCGAAACATAATGGAATTGCAACCTAAAAGGAGATGGTATCACAGTCCAGAAAAGGAAAGGACTCACAGCTCAAGTCACGACCGTCTAGTAAAGAAGGAACCCTGGTGATAGAAGAGATTTTGAGAGAGGAAGAGAAATGAGATTTGTCAACGAAGATACCGTTCATTCTATTATTAACGGTACATATAGGGGATTAACAACCCTTAACAACCAATTAGCAACTGATTACAGCTAACACCCCCCACAATACAATCTTTACACTAAACCCCCCTCAACAATGATAAAAGTACAAGAATAACCCTCCAACTATTTTTATTCGTAACAACTACTCCCCCCCATGACAACATTCTTGTCCTCAAGAATGAGGTAGCTAAAAGTAGGAAATCGGGCCAGGAAATCCTCTGCATCCTCCCAGGTGGCATCATGCAAAGCAAAACCCTTCCAATGTATCAAAAATTTAACAGCTGACCCATTACCTTTCTTCACCAACTTCCTGTCAACAATAGCGAGGGGCACCACAGGAGTAGAAGTACCAGCTGGTAACTCAATCACAGATTCATGAGGACCAAAAGACTGTTTGAGCAACGACACATGGAAAACAGGATGAATCATAGATCCTGCAGGTAAGTCTAATAAGTAAGCAGCATCACCGATCCTTTTCAAAACTTTGTAGGGGCCAAAGTACTTTGGAGATAGCTTGGAGTACCGCTGCTGACGAAGGGACTTGTGGACATAGGGATGCAATTTCACAAACACCCACGTTCCCACTTCAAATTGGCGATCAGACCGCTTCAAGTCAGCCTGCTGCTTCATACGATTAGCCGCTCTATGCAAAGAGTGTTTCAACAGGTGCAACAAGTCCTGCCTATCACGCAACAAATCTTGAACAGATGCTACTGTTGTAGTAGATGGAACCAGAGGAACTTGGAGTGGTGGAGGAATACCATAGAGAGCCTGGAAAGGAGTCATCTTAATAGATGAATGCCAACAGGTATTATACCAATATTCAGCAAGAGATAACCAACGGAACCAAGTGGTAGGAGTAGCCATGGTAAAACATCGAAGGTACGTTTCTAAGCATCGATTCACTACCTCGGTTTGACCGTCAGACTGCGGATGGTAAGCAGAAGAGGTGGCCAAATGAATTCCTTGCAACTTCATTAATTCTTGCCAAAACCTGCTAGTGAAGATAACATCCCTGTCAGATACTATAGTGGAAGGGCAGCCATGTAACTTGAACACAGTGTCAAAGAAAACCTGAGCAATAGTGGCTGCAGTATAGGGATGTTTCAGGGCCATAAAATGGGCAAACTTGGAAAGCCTGTCAACAACCACAAATATGACATCCTTATTACTGGACAATGGAAGACCCGTAATAAAGTCCATGGAGATATCTGAAAAGAGAGTCCGAGGGACAGGTAAAGGACTGAGGAGACCAGGTAAAGCGGCATGGTCGTACTTTGCTTTTTGGCACACTTCACAATACTTCACAAAATGTTTGACATGCTTGGTGATGTGCAAAAATCGATCTATAAAAATAAACTAATTTATCCTAGACCTAGACACACGAAATTAAAACCCAATTAACCTCAAACTAGACCGACTCAACAGGCAAGTGAACCTATCGGATGTAGAATAGCTATCGGCAGACCGGGGTCGAACCCTAGAGACACTAAAAGACAAAATTAACTATGAAAAGTAAATTACTGATTAATTGATGAAAATTGGTTTTTGTTTTGGAGAATTGATTAACTAATTAAATTAACTAAAATTAACTAATTAACTAAACTTACTAAAAATAGAAACTGCTAAAAATAGAAATTACTAAAAATGGAAAGCAAACCACAAACTCAAACCCTAAAGACGAAAACCAGATATGAGAAATAACACTACCTAGGCCTAGAATCCTAATTGATACTCACGACTTCACTCGGTTGAAGAAAACTATGATGGAATCAGGATCTTCAAAGCAATTCTAAGAAAACCCTAATGGAACCCAAATCACTCTCCGGGTGTAACGCAATAGGCAATCCTAAGAACTGAATACGCACACTGATTGGGTTAAGTCACCTCTCGGCTTGTTCCTAACAGAAAATCTAGTACTCGATCGAATAAGTCACCTTCCAGCTTGTTCCTATCCCAACCACCTAATAGATGAGAGGAGTGGTTTCTATCTACCAAAACGACATGGAATAACAGAGGCGCTAACGTACTAGGGAATCCCTCTCCCGAGGCAATTTGACCTAAAATCCTAACACAACCGACTACCCAATAGACCTATCACCTTCCGGCTTGTCTAAGTCTAGCTAAACGCAGAAATCAACCTAACAATCACGAGCAATTCCTATGGTGTTGGACGTCTCCTAACCATCTACTAATCACAAACACAAAGTAAGCAATCTAGCATGCAACCCTAAATTGAAAGACATTCAAAGAGTAACATGAGGAATATGCAAGCAATTCAAAGACTAAAATCTGTATTCATACGCATCAAATCAGAAAGATAGAAACTTTTACTAGATTAACAATCCATACATAAGAATTCACAAACCGAGCAAGTCGAAATTATCAATTATTCATCATATAGCCTAGGTAATGTAATTGGCTTAGCCAAGATGCATAAACATGTCCAGAATATAATTAAAAACAGTAGAATTAATCATGAACAGATCTGGTCTATAAAAACAAACACGAAAATTGAAGTAGACAAGAACCCGAAAAGCGTTTTGATGATGAATTCTTCAATCCAAGGCTCCTAGATGCTTCCCTCTTGAGTTCCTGCTCCGAAATTCGTCTCCTAAGGCTCTGAGTCGCGGCTGATGTGTGTCTTT
This sequence comes from Deinandra increscens subsp. villosa, assembly GCA_039602395.1. Taxonomy (NCBI): domain Eukaryota; kingdom Viridiplantae; phylum Streptophyta; class Magnoliopsida; order Asterales; family Asteraceae; genus Deinandra; species Deinandra increscens. The sequence continues at coordinate 39,771,764 of JBCNJP010000027.1, forward strand.
TCGACTGGAAACCCCGCATTGTATTTATAAGTGAAAAATTAGGGTTTCCCAGAATATTAGCCTCCAAGCGTATCGCTTGGAGGTCTCCTGCTCAGTAGGCGATACGCCTGGACCCACTAAGCGACAAAACAGTCGGGTCAACGTTAAAAGCACCGCCTTTGACTTCCTCTTAGCAAGCGTATCGCTTGCTACTTCCTGGGCAATAGGCGATACGCCTAGTGCTTCAAATTCAGCATTTTTCTTTCTCCTTAATCTTCAATCTTTTCCAATGCTCGTTTCTCTTCGGAAATTGTACCAAAACTGCAATTTAGCTCCGAAACACACATTAAGACTCTCTAATAAACAAAAACAACTAAAAACCTATGAAAATGGACTCAAAAGACTCTAAAAACGACTCGAAAACATAAAGGAAAACCGATGTGTTTTGCAACACATCAAATATCCCCCCACTTAACCTTTTTTCGTCCCCGAAAAAAAACCTGCAAATGGAATCATAACCTGAGTAATTGGCTTCCAACCTTTTCAATTTCATCAATTTCAATTCTATCAATCTATTCACATCCCGGTAGTGATTATCGATATTTCGATCCGATTAAACCCAACACTAACCTTTGAGCCCCCAAGGTGTTTATAAATTACCGGATATAGTTCAGTCTGCCTATGTGTCCCACTCTAGAAAGATCAAGTTCAACCTAATCCCAATTCATATTCGGTCCGAATAAAGGGTAATAAAGTTATAACTTTTTTGATTTTTCCCACCCCCCTTAAATCAGATACAAAAATGTCCAAAGAATAATGGAATTAGATGGAATGTGAAGTGCTTGAGCATTTATTTCTAAACTACCATATCGTTTCACCTCTTCTTTTTTTTTTCATCATTTTCCATTTTTTTTTATAATTGGTTACTTTTACCTACAATTACCAACGGACATCATCAGAGGTATTTTTTCACAAGGTCTTACCCCCGAAATCATACGTGAGTGTTTTGCCCGCGAGATCCGGAACATCATCAGAGGTACTCACCACAGGATGCTATCCTTAGTTCGTACATGAGTATTCTGCCCCTTCACTCTAATTCATTAACCAATTATTACCTATGTATGCTCATTATGGAGAATGGGGCGCCGTTATTTCTCGGATTTGCTTTCGCAAAAAGATCATAACGTGCCAGGTATTCTAAGGACATAGAAGTATCTAGCCTAAAGGGGTCTCTTTCCTCCTAATCCTCAGTTTCAGTATTCCTATCACTCCTAAAATGTGAACCCACTAGCAGACTGATTAATTACATATTTATACAACAAATAAACACAATGGGATATTTAATCTTTACTAAGTTAGCTGGGCCTATCAATACATCACTCACCGGTAATGTTTTCAATTGTTAATTACATTTGTCATTTAAGCACTTAATCAGACAACCAATCCTCGGGTTTTACCTATCATCTTCCATTTTAAACTGCAGAATTAATCAGAAACATTTTTTTTCATTTTTTTTTCATTTTTTTTTCAATTTTTTTTTGGATTTTTATATATATATATATATATATATATATATATATATATATATATTTTTCAAAGCAAAACTCACACTTTAAACAACTCACTAAAACTGACTCAACTAACGAGACACGACACGTAGTCTCCCCATTCCCACACTTGAAACTCACATTGTCCCTAATGTGAACTGAGAAACGACTCAAACAAGTAAAAGAAAACAAAACAGAAAAATAAATGAATAAATACTGAAAAAAAATAAAAGAACAGAAAAATTGGAACAGACTCCCCTGATTGAATCGGCATGAATGAAAAGAATCTTGTTCCTCGCCCTCCAATTCGAACGCGATATCAGAATTTCGGTAACTCCAGAATTGCATCAAAAACGTCACGGACGAAAGTGGCGACTAACAAACCAAGTTCTAACAACCACAGCAAACCAAAATCACAGCAGCATATATATATATATCAACACAAACCACCCAACCGGTTAACCCCGTACAAATTCCCAGATATCAGAATATTATAATATTAATACAGACCATGATAATAAAAACAAAAATAAGGAAAAAGTACAAGGATGTGAAATAACCGATCAACTGGCTGCTGCTATCAAAAGTCATCAAACCATCAGCTACTCCTCTCCAGCATCATCATCAGAATCATCAGCAGCGGCCTCAGGCTCCCGGAAGAACTCTGGAACCTGAAATCCCTGAGCAATGTACAAACCTCTGATAGCCCTGTCCTGCAAATCCATCCTCAACATCATCTCATCACGAACCATCTCCAAGGTCAACGGCTCTGCCCTCGGCTCTCTAACTGGCCTATCAACTAGAGGCCTCTCAGCTCTCTGTAATATCCTCCTCCTCGTAGGAGCTCCTACCTCAACCCATCTCGGGGGATCATCAAACGGGCAAAAACCTGCCTTCCGCATGTCCATCAAAGTATATGGCAATGTCGGCGGACCAGCAGTCAAATGCGAAGGCCTATACCTCTCTAAAACCCCCAGACGCTCAACTAACCTACCAATGTATGGACCCAGATCCAACCTCGCCTCCGGCCCACCCTTGCGGGGCCGGGCAACTGACTGAATGAAAACCATAGCGAGGTTGGTCGGGTGCCTCTCCACCAACGACCTCAAACAAAACATATCTAACATGTTAATCTTCTCGGCCCCAGCACGTCTCCCAATCAACGAACACGCTAAAATCCTATGAACATACCTCAGAAACGAATCCCTAATCGCAGAAGCTACTAAACCGACCGTGTACGGTGCATCAGAAATAGTCTCCCAGAACGCTCTCAAGTGACCATCAACAACATACAAATCCTTGGCCTTCTTGGCTGTCCCTCTCAGACTCCTCCTAAACTCAGATGTAGCCACCTCCTCCTGTGTGTAAAAGCCTAAAGCGACAGCAAACTGAGGCACGCTCATCTCAAACAATCTCCTCCCAAGAGCAAATGAAACACAAACCGGAGAATCAAACTCCTTGATATCATACCTCCATGTCGAATGGAACTCCAGGGTCAGCTCCCGATACTGGGGTCCATCACAAGCTAAAACTCTCCTCCAGCGCTCGTCTAACAGCTGCTCTAACCTAGCCCTCGCTCCCATCCTATCCAGAAGATCCCAATCGAACGTCCTATGCTGGAGCAAGTCTAGGCGCATAAACGTCTCACAACGCTCACCCTCGTAGGTGCCCTGAAACTGCAGCAAAGTATGATCCTCAATCCGGCGCTCCTCAACCGGCGGCAGCTCCTCCTCGTAGTTCGGTAAAACCTCGTCTGCCAAATACGGGATCCTCGACCGATGATGAATAACCTTGGTCGTTTTCTGCTTCTTCCTCGAACCACTGCCAGATGCCTCCATATCTGCAAAACAGATTTAACAGTGATATCCAAGCAACACACATCAATCACAAACTATTTTTGGATTTTTAATTTTTTTTTTTATATAAATAACTGAAAACTACTGAATTAGAATGACTAAAAACAAATTACTTGAAATAAAAAGAAAGAAAAAACAAAATTTTCAGAAAAATCGGGCATGACCCGTTCGTTTATCGAGCAAAACCAGTTCTTCATAAAACCTGTCAACAATGCATCCATTATACCAACCAACACCCAGAATTTCAGAATTCAACCAACCCGAGAAATGATAAACATATTAATCAATTTACAATTCAGCGAACGAACAAGATAATTCCAAGCAAATCCAAACCACGAATCCGCCCAAGGTCAGACAAACTATACGAGCTCAGGACATAAATTGAACACATTAGCATCATAATATCAAATATGTACCAAACACTCGTCCCCACCCAGCAAAACCACTTAAACTAAACACAGATACATGCATAGCATCAAGAATAACCGAATATGAACAACTAACTAATCAAAATCAAACTCAAATAGCGACTAAGACAAAATGCAACAGGGAGCAAGAGTTAACATACCGGAATCACGAAATGCTAAAAGAGAAATGAAATCAATGAACGGTGTGACGGTGGTCAATCCTTTGTGAAACTCCGATGAGCTCACTGTGGTGGTGAGTGGTGGTGAAATGGCAGCGGCGGCTCTGAGACAGTGGCGGCGGCGGTGTAGAGGATGGTTTGTGGCTAGGGTTTTGGATGGTGGTGAAAGTGGATGGATTAGGGTAGCGAGGGTGGTGGCCGGCGGCAGAGGTGAAGGAGCACGGTGGTGGGTGCGGAATAGGGTTCGGATGGTGGTGAAAGTGGATGGATTAGGGTAGCGAGGGTGGTGGCTGACGGTGGTACGGTGGCGGAGGTAGCGGTGGTCTAGGGAGGCGGTGCAAGGCGGTGGTTTGGTGGTGAGGGTGGTGGCTGACGGGAGTGGTGATGGAGGCGGTGGTGTGTTCCGGTGGTGAATTAGGGTAAAATGGGAACGAGGGGGGGGGGGGGTTTAACCGAGATATTTTTTTTTCTCGGTCGGTCACCTGCAAGCGTATCGCTTGCAGGAAACAGACCCTGTAGGCGATATCGCTTGCAGGTCATTGACCGCCTTTTTGACCTCACTTCCAAGCGTATCGCTTGGAGTAATGCTCATCCCAGGCGATACGCTTGGAACAGGATTTCCAGGGAATTTTTGAGATTTCCATACTTAGTCAAATTTTTGATGTTTTCAAAAATTCTCATCACCCTGGAATTTCAAGCCCTGCAAATTTATACTAACCAATACATACCTGGGACTCCATTTCTGCATGAATTCGCTCTTCCAGACATCTTCAATTCCCTGCAACATCGAACAAACAAACAAACGCAACAAACCGAAAACAAACGAAAAACGAAAAACAAAAAACACACAAAAATAAAGAAAACAAACATGCAATATACTATACAAACTCTACAACTCGGTTTTTTTTTTCCGAGTACTTACCTCCTCACTTATTCAACCTCAATTTCGGGGAGAGCCAACATCTCCTCGTCTTTTTCTATCGGACCTCCAATGTAATGTTTCAGACGATGACCATTGACCTTCCACGTCCTACCATCAGTTTCAAGCTCCACCGTTCCATACGGGAACACTTCTTTCACCATGAACGGTCCACTCCAGCGGGACTTCAACTTACCTGGAAACAGTCTAAGACGCGAATTATATAATAACACTCTATCCCCACACTTAAACTCTTTCCTACCTTTCAACCGACTATCATGTAATGCTTTGGTTCTCTCTTTGTTACTCCAAGATCTCTCGTAAGCTTCATTCCTTAACTCCTCTACCTCATGGATTTGGAGAAACCGGTCTTTCGCGGATTTTGCTAAATCTATGTTAACCGCTCTAATTGCCCAATATGCCTTATGTTCAAGCTCGACGGGTAGATGACACGTTTTCCCATAAACCATCATAAAGGGCGTGGTTCCAATGGGTGTCTTAAAAGCAGTACGAAAAGCCCATAACGCATCATCTAACTTATCGGACCAATCCTTGCGACTAGTCTCGATAGTTTTCTCTAAAATCCGTTTTACCCCCCGGTTAGCGTTTTCCACTTGACCACTCGTTTGCGGGTGGTAAGCGGTGGATGTCCTATGATTCACTCCGTACCTTGCTAACACTTTCTCCATTTGGGCGTTGCAAAAATGCGTGCCCCTGTCACTAATCAAAACCTTGGGGGTTCCAAACCTACTAAACAAACCTCTCAGAAACCTCACAACCACACGTGCATCATTAGTAGGCAAGGCTTGGGCCTCAACCCACTTAGAAACATAATCAATCGCAACAAGAACGTACCGGTTCCCCCGGGATGGTGGAAATGGGCCCATGAAATCAATGCCCCATATATCAAACACTTCAACACTCTGGATAGGATGTTGGGGCATCTCATTCCGGGAGGAAATGTTACCGGCACGCTGACAAGCATCACACTTTTTCACTAATTCGTGAGCATCCTTAAACAAAGTCGGCTAATAAAAACCTGAATCTAATACTTTCCTAGCAGTATAAGATGGCCCAAAATGTCCACCCGATGGCCCCTCATGACAATGCCTAAGAATGTCTAACCCCTCCTCTCTACTCACGCATCTCCTAAACGAACCATCAACTCCTACACGAAACAAGTATGGAGCATCCCAAATGTAATGTCTAGAATCAGAAATGAACTTCTTTCTCTGTTGGGATGTCATACCATCCATCAGCATGCCATGTGCTAAATAATTCGCCATATCGGAAAACCATGTCATGCCTTGCTCCTCCGCGCTCGTCAATCCAACAAACTCTCCACTCACTGTCATAGCACTCTCAAACGGGAAAGTGTCCCCGATGGCTTCCTCTCTCAGTTTCTCTCTCTCGGGGTCCTCAAGGCGCGACAGATGGTCGGCCGCTACGTTCTCCGCCCCCTTCTTATCCCTAATCTCTATATCAAACTCAGACAACAAAAGAATCCACCTAATCAAACGGGGTTTCGCGTCCTTCTTCGCAAACAAGTATCGCAACGCAGCATGGTCGGTGTAAACAATGGTTTTAGATAGAACGAGGTAAGAACGGAATTTGTCGAACACGTAAACAACGGCGAGAAGCTCCTTTTCGGTGGTCGTGTAATTCTCCTGAGCGTTGTCTAAAGTCTTGCTCGCGTAGTAAATGGGATGAAAATGTTTCTCTCTACGTTGCCCTAAAACAGCCCCTACCGCAAAATCACTCGCGTCGCACATAAGCTCAAACGGTAAACTCCAATCGGGGGCTATCAAAATAGGCGCACTCACTAATCTTTCCTTCAGAAACTCAAACGCTTTCAGACAACTCTCATCAAACTCAAAATCAACCTCTTTCTCTAAGAGACGGGTCATGGGTCTAGTGATTTTGGAAAAATCCTTAATGAACCTACGGTAGAACCCTGCGTGACCTAAGAAACTCCTGACAGATTTGACATTAGTGGGCGGTGGAAGTTTGCTAATCGTCTCAATCTTGGCCCTATCGACCTCAATACCTGCACGAGAAATCTTATGACCTAAAACTATCCCCTCAGTGACCATGAAATGACATTTCTCCCAATTAAGCATCAGTTTGGTCTCTATGCACCTAGCCAACATCCTCTCTAAATTACCTAAGCACTGATCGAATGAACTCCCGAAAACAGAAAAATCGTCCATAAACACCTCCATGGAAGTCTCGATCATATCCTGAAAAATGGCCACCATACACCTCTGAAATGTGGCCGGAGCGTTACACAGCCCGAATGGCATACGGCGATACGCGAAGGTACCGTATGGGCATGTGAAGGTGGTTTTCTCCTGATCCTCGGGTGCAATAGGAATCTGGAAATAACCGGAAAACCCGTCGAGAAAACAGTAGTACTGCTGACCCGACAAACGCTCCAACATCTGATCGATAAAGGGTAATGGGAAGTGGTCTTTCCTAGTGGCATTGTTAAGTCTACGGTAATCTATGCATACTCTCCATCCTGTGACGGTCCTACTCGGGATCAACTCATGTTTCTCATTCATCACAACTGTCATACCCCCTTTCTTGGGGACTACCTGGACCGGGCTAACCCATGTAGAATCAGAGATCGGATAAATCAGTCCCGCGTCCAGTAGTTTGAGAACCTCCTTCTTCACAACCTCCTGCATGTTTGGATTTAAACGCCTCTGAGGTTGGACTACAGGTTTATACTCATCCTCCATGAGTATGCGATGCGTGCAAAACAAAGGGCTTATGCCCTTGATATCGGACAATCTCCACGCAATCGCCTGCTTATGCGCTCGCAGAACCTGTATCAGCTTCACTTTCTCCTCCTCCGTCAAATGAGCAGAAATAATGACGGGTAATCGGGACTCACTATCCAAGAATGCATACTCTAGATGAGATGGTAACTCCTTAAGCTCTAAGACTGGTGGTTCCTCTACAGACGGTTTTTCTCCTAACTCCTCAGACTCACTAACCTCAAAAACCTCAGAACACTCCTCTGGTCTCTCAGTTGAGACATGTTCCTGGTGAACATCATCATCAACCTCCCGGTCCTCACTCACCGGGGTCTCACTCGCAACAAGATCTGCTCCACAAATGTAGTCTAGACACCGATCCATATGGGAAATGAAAGTATCAATGAAGTAAACAGAATCGTCCTGACCTACAGAATATTTCATGGACTGCATGACATCGAATGTGATCGTCTCATCCCCTACACGAAGTGTAATCTTCCCGTCATAGACATCGATCAATGCCTTGGCGGTGCGCAAAAAGGGACGTCCTAGGATGAGTGGACATTTTTCATCTACCTCCATGTCCATGACCACAAAATCCACGGGGAAAACAAATTTATCAACCTTCACCAACAAGTTTTCCACAACTCCCCGTGGATATTTAACGGACCGATCCGCTAAGGAAATGCTCATGCGCGTTGGGGTCGGGTCTCCTAGGCCTAGCTTTTCGTAAATCGAATAAGGCATCAGATTGATGCTAGCACCTAGATCCGCCAACGCGTGGTTCACAGTCGAGCTACCTAACAAGCACGGGATCGTGAAAATGCCCGGATCAGTCAGTTTCTCCGGTAGCTTGTTCTGGACCACCGCAGAACATCGTTCATCGAGAGTAACGGTCGAGATCGTCTCCAGCTTCTTCTTGTTGGATAGGAGATCCTTCAGAAATTTTGCATATTTGGGCATTTGCTGGAGCGCCTCAACGAACGGAAGATTTATTTTGAGTTGTTTGAACATATCAAGAAATTGACCGTACTCTCTTGCATACTTCTGTTGGATGAGACGGGCGGGGTAGGGGACTCGCCTCAAATCCTCAGCAGTTATCTCCTTTGGTTCGAATTTCTTCTTCTTCTCTGCTGCCTTAGGTGCAGGAGACTCGGAGGTAGGCACGGTACTTGCTGGGACTAGCCTCGGGTGTGCCCTCCCATCCGGAGTCTCCATCTCGATCTCCTCGTCCACCGGTTCTTCCTCCTGTGCCGGTGGGTCTTGCTCTCCGCCTCTACCGCTGCGTGTTGTCACCGCCTTAAGGGTCGCATTAGGGTTTGTTTGTGTACTACCAGAAAATGATCCCCCCTTTCCTACCAACTCAGAAACCTGTTTTCCTATGTCTCCTACGGAACGCTGTAAATCTAGAAAAGCCGACTGTTGGTTCCTAAAGAGTGTGTCGTGTTCCTTCAACTTCTGCTGCGTCTCCTGATCACGTGTCACGACCTGATTTAGCAATTGCATTTGTGCAGCCAACATTTCCTCAATCTTCTTCATACTCGACCCTGCATCACTCCCGCTATCCTGGTTCTGACGCGATTGAAAACCCGAGGGGTTCGCGCCACCCCGCCAACCAGAATTGGGGTTGGTCCTCCACCCCGACTGAAAAGAGTTACCGAACTGGTTTCGGTTAGAGATGAAATCCACTTGCTCCTGGCCGGCAAGTGGGCAGTCGATGGTGTCATGACCTCCACGACATAGTTCACATTTAGCCTGCTGCTGAAGTTTAATGTCGTTGATCTGTTTTTGCAAAGCATCATACTGGGCCTGAGCAACAGTTTCAGAACTCACGTGGTGAACTCCCCGAGATGTAGAAAGTGAAGATTTCGTGGGAGCTAAAGTGGCCCTACGATCACCGGGGTTCTGCTGCTCAGCTAAAGCAAAACTCTCAAACAGGTTCTTGCACTCATCAATATCCAGCTTTTCCATCATGTGACCCCCTGCGGAAATGTTGAATTGTCGCTGCGTTTCGTAAGTGAGACCGTTGTAGAATTTTTCGATGATTGCCCAATCAGTGAGACCGTGCTGAGGGCACTTGCTTAGAAGAGTGTTAAATCGCTCGTACGCAAGATAATATGGCTCATCAGTGTGACATCCGAGAATTTCAAGGTTAACTTCCGTTAGACAATTCCGTTAGTTACGTTATAAGTGTTAACTTAGTAACTAATGCTTAACTAGGCCGAATACGTCCACGACCTTTGGTTGATCACCGAACCCGTCCATATGTGTTATGTGTTCATTTATTGATTGTCATTATGTGCAATGTGATTTAAATACATGATTTAATATTGTGAATAGCATGACAAATTGTAAATACTTGATTATGTGAAAATTGCCTAAGTTGTGCAGCCAGCGAAACTACCGGGCGAAACTATAGTGTCGCCCGGTAGCAGCTAAGCTAATCGATAACACGTGATCAGAGCCAGTTTCGCCTGGCCAGCGAAACTGCCAGCGAAACTAGCCTCTGATATAAATAAACTTAATAAACCCTAGTTCTCCTATTTGCCTCATTTACACAAAAACACACACACTTCTCTGGAAATCTGGTCAGCCGAAAACCATCAAGAAACCAAGATCTCAGCCTCAAGACAACATCCATTCGATCCTGATCGAATCGTGAGTCCCAAAACCTTCCTTTATGCCATTTTTATGTGTTTTCTATGTGTTTCTTCATAAAGCATGCTTAAACCTTCATGATATTGTTGATCTTCTGTATGAATGCTTAGGAATGCTAGATCTACCATAAAGTTGATAACTTTACGTGTGAAATCCATCCATGATGAGATTTATGCTATTTTAGGTCATTTTAGGGTTTTAAATGTATTTTGGTGATTTGATGATGAAAATGCATGTTTAAGGTGTTAAAGCTTACTGATTTATGTTGGTAAATGCCTATGTATGCTAGATAATGAATTGCATGTAATATGGAAGCTGTTAGGTTGATTTTTAGGCTGATCCGTATGTTTTTCGCGACCAGCGAAACTGTGTGTTCTCTGGGCGAAACTGTCCAGCGAAACTATGTATATCTCCTTCCAGCGACACTATGCAGCGAAACTGTGTCGCCGGGTAAACCAACCAGACCAGCTCGAGCGAAACTACCGAGCGAAATTCCCTGAACGAAAGTTCAAACCAGTTTCGGGCGAAACTAGGCTAGCGAAACTGTGTCAACAGTTTCGAGCGAAACTAGCCTAGCGAAACTGTGTCATCGGGTATTGCCTAGCGAAAGTGCTGCCCGTGCACACAGCGAAACTGCCTAGCGAAACTGCTAGCGAAACTGACCTGACAAAAATCCAAACTTGTGCAATTTGCTTGAATGTTATGCCATGACTTACATGATTATGCCATGATGAAACATGCTTTGATTTCTGATTATATGAAACCCTTGTTTATGATCAACCATCGGTGTCGTGTGTCGGTATGTCGAGTCATAGTTCCAACGTGCTATGTTATGGGCCATAGTGACGTTAAGTAAAGATTAGACACAAAACTAATACTTAAGACCTAAACGTGTTCATAGGTCTTCGTTAAGCAATACTTGGATTATTAGCAAGTGTAGCAGTGCAACCAAAGGTGAGTGTCACTAACCCGATTACCGTGAACCCGTTTGGGTCACACCGAATAACTTAACGAAAAACAATGCTGACAAACTTAGAGTGCTAGGCACCTCCCTGATGAACTTGAAAACTTGGAGTGCTCGGCACCCACTTGATGAACTTGAAGTGTTTTATGGGAAGCACTTGTGAATTACTTAAACAACTATTTTGAAACGAAACTGAAAACATTTTGAGATTCATGAGAATCCGGTAAACCTTTTTAATATGGCTAGTGTAGGTTAAAGTCTAAACCACATGATATCACATGATTTCTAAGGATGCCTTAAACTTAAAAGTCCTCAACTAAATTGTACCATTAATTGTAAAGCGAGGGGATGTTGGGTAGATCTACTGGAGTTTGACAAACTCCGCCCCGTGGCACGGGGAGTGCACGGAGGTACAATATCAGCCTATCTGACCGTGATCCCGAGAGGACACGGGGGAGGCAAAACCGCGATGACGTAGGTCCGCAGTACGGATGGCTCGGCCACTACAATAATAAGTCAGCTTTGGTACAAACTTCCTTAGTGCATGGAACAACGGATTAGCTACCCGCGATATCGGTTGAGCACTTTAACTTTACAAAACTAGTACATACCCGATAACGTAGGTCACGGACAATCTTTTATAAACCACGATACTATGATTTTGACAAGCATTGCTTTTCACAAATAAATATTACTTAAGTATATGTTGACACGATTATGATTATGAGACCGGGCCAATGCATGACAAGCCCACTGTGAACTCACCAACCGTTAGGTTGACACTTGCGTGGTTTAAACTTTTGCAGATCGCTAAGGAGTATCCGGAGCGGGTTGGCATGGCACATGAAGACTTTTATTTTAATTAAACTAATTGGGAATTTAAAACAATGATTTGTAAAGCACGTGGTTAGTGCTAAGACAATATTTTTTCCGCTGCGTATGTTGAGACTGTTTTTATGATATGTGTTTGGACTAACTCTGATTCGTTTAGTATTTGTAACTAATGGTTGTGGTCCTGGTCTAGTCGCACCCCTTAACGGTATAAACTCCGTTAGTGGTTAATTTGGGGGTGTGACAGATTGGTATCAGAGCCATAAGTTGCAGAGAACTGGAATCATTTTTGAAAACGATTTGGAAACTGCAACTTGAAACCTTAGTTACAAACGAACAAACAAATTCCCAAAACAAAATTTTTACGTGCCAACCTGGGATACTCGCTCTGCTGTGTAAGTAAAAGCTTAGTACGTATGTATATATATATATATATATATATATATATATATATAGACCGTGTCTAAGTAGTCTAACGGAAAACCTTAGGAAAATTTTCACACACGAATACGAAACGCGAACGCTAATACGCACACTATTCGGGGGAAAGCGACAACGAAACGATGCTACACGCTACGTCCTGATTTCTACTACGATGACTACGCCGACGGTGACTTTTATGGGAAAGCCGACTTTCGACGATAGCTACTTACGACTTACGACGTTCTCCGACGACGCCTCGATTTTGCACAAAATTTTTCTGGACTAATAGTGGGATAACGGGAAATTGCTAATATACATATTATGGGATATGTATAAATATAACTGTGACTGAACACTGGCTACTTTAACTGTTCAGCAAGATGTCTGGAAGAGGGAAGGAACAACATTAACATGACGCCTGCACAACTGCAAGCGATGATTAACGAACATGTGCAAGCCGCGGTGGCAGCCGTCCAAGCTGCATATGCGCACAGGGTAATTATTATGCCGGTTAAGGCACAAAGCGATTATATTTTGACCTGTTTAAAACCCGAACTATTTATGCATCAGGAAACCACCATCACTGCACGTTTAAGTCCTTCATGGACTGCAAGCCGATGACGTTTTCCGGCGAAGAAGGAGCGGTAGGACTCCTCAGGTGGATCGAGAAGTCTGAGAAGGTCTTCTCCATGTGTAACTGCCCTGCTGAAAGCAAGGTGAAGTTTGCTACTGGTACCTTTGAAGGAGCTGCTCTCTCCTGGTGGAACGCTGAAATTCAGATGATTGGGCTAGATGCGGCTAATAACATGCAATGGGAAGCATTTAAGGAACTGATTATGGAGGAGTACTGTCCCCGTGACCAAGTGAAGAAGCTAGAGGGTGAATTCTTGAATCTGAAGATGTCTGGGTCTGAAGTCGAACAGTACACTGCGCGTTACCATGAGTACGCGGTCTATGCCCCACAATGGTTGATGCTGAGTTCAAACGCATTGAGCGTTATCTGGAAGGCCTCGCGCCTCAAATCAAAGGATTGGTGACTGCCAGCAACCCCGCAACCGTGCAGCAAGCCATCCGTTTGGCTCACAAGCTTACTGATCAGGAGGTTGAGAAGGGTACACTTCCTGCAAAGCCACTGAGAAGACTGCCTTAGTGGCAAGAGAAAAGCTGATGATGAAGCTCCTGAAAACTCAATGAACAATCAGAGTGTTGGAAACAGCACTGGGAGGTCTTATAACTCCCAAGGTCAAAGCAAGAGGTCTGGGAACAACAGTGGTAACTACCGCCAGGGCGGAAATGGTCAAAGCAACTACAAGGGTAACCTGCCTTTGTGTAACAAGTGTGGGAAGCATCATGCTGGTGTTTGTAGAAAGAATCTGAGCTGTGAAAGGTGTGGCAAGAAAGGCCACGAAGCAAAAGACTGTTGGGCAACTCTACCTGAGCAACAAAACCGCCAAAGGCAAAACAACAACAACAACAATCAAGGCAACAACTATGGGAACAACCGTAACGGGCAAGGAAACAATCAGAACAACAATGGTGGAGCCCGTGGCTGTTTTGAATGTGGTGCTCAAGGCCACATTAAAAGAGACTGCCCGCAGCTGAGAAGACAGGGTAATGGTAATCAAGGAAACAACGGTGGGAATGGTAATGGTGGAGGTAATGGTAATGGGAATGGCAATGGTAATGGTGGAAATGGTAGAGGTCGAGCTTTCGTCATGGGTCAAGGTGAAGCTCGCAATGATGCCAACGTGATTAACGGTAAATTTATTTTGAATGGTTTCTTTGCTACTGTATTATTTGATTCTGGTGCTGAAAGAAGTTTTATTTCCACTAAATTTGCTAGACTAATTAATGCTAAACCGATTGCCTTAGATGCTAAATATGTGGTAGAGCTAGCAAATGGTAAACTTCATGATACGACTCAGATAGTTAAGGACTGTAAGTTAGAACTAGCTGGCCATACATTAGGAATCGACCTTATGCCTTTCCCGATTGGTAGTTTTGACGTTATAGTAGGAATGGATTGGTTATCTGAAAATCGAGCTGAAATCTTATGTAAAGAAAAAGTGGTTCGTATCCCACTCGAAGACGGTGAAGTGTTAACGGTTCAAGGTGAAAAAGGTGGAACAGTCACCGGTATTATTTCGTTTCTCAAAGCTCAAAAGTGCCTTCGTAAAGGTCACTTCGCGATTCTTGCAAACGTCACCGACACGACACTTCCCGAGCGCAGAATCGACGACTACCCGATAGTCCGCGACTTCCAAGATGTATTTCCTGAAGATCTGCCTGGTTTGCCTCCATTTCGACAAGTTGAGTTTGGAATCGATTTAGCTCCTGGAGCCGCTCCGATTGCACGCGCACCTTACCGTTTGGCGGTAAGCGAACTCAACGAACTCTCCGCACAACTTCAAGAGCTACTCGACAAAGGGTTTATTCGTCCAAGTTCGTCTCCATGGGGAGCACCGGTATTGTTTGTTAAGAAGAAGGATGGAACGTTCCGAATGTGTATTGACTACCGAGAGCTTAACAAGGTTACGATCAAGAATCGGTATCCACTTCCTCGAATCGACGATCTCTTCGACCAACTGCAAGGTTCAAGCTACTTCTCAAAGATTGATCTACGGTCTGGATATCACCAACTTCGTGTTCGTGATGAGGATGTCCCCAAGACTGCTTTCAGAACTCGGTATGGTCACTACGAGTTCCTGGTTATGCCGTTTGGGCTAACCAATGCACCTGCTGTATTTATGGATCTGATGAATCGAGTGTGCAAGCCGTACCTCGATAAGTTTGTGATAGTTTTCATTGACGATATTTTGATCTACTCCAAGACAAAGGAAGAACACGAGGAGCATCTGCGACTTATCTTGGAATTGCTCCGCAAGGAACAGCTTTATGCTAAGTTTTCAAAGTGCGATTTTTGGATTCGCGAAGTCCAGTTTCTTGGACACATTGTTAATCAGAATGGAATTCATGTCGACCCAGCTAAAGTGGAAGCTATCAAGAATTGGTCTACCCCAAGAGCGCCGACCGAAATCCGACAATTTTTGGGACTTGCCGGATATTACCGAAGATTCATTAAGGGTTTCTCGCAATTGGCTCAACCCTTAACAGCTTTAACGCACAAAGGAGTGCAATATAGATGGGGTGAAAAAGAAGAACGCGCGTTTCAAACTCTTAAAGATATGTTATGTTCAGCTCCAATTCTCGCGTTACCCGATGGGGTTGACGACTTTGTGGTTTACTGCGATGCATCCATTCAAGGACTCGGTTGCGTGTTGATGCAACGAGACAAAGTGATTGCCTATGGGTCCAGGCAACTGAAGGATACTGAGAAGAATTATACAACGCATGATTTGGAATTGGGAGCCGTTGTTCATGCACTCAAGATTTGGAGACATTACCTCTACGGAACAAAGTGCACAATATTTACCGACCACAAAAGCTTACAGCACATCTTTGATCAGAAGGATCTCAACATGCGACAACGACGGTGGGTCGAGCTACTGAATGATTATGACTTAGCAATTAAGTATCACCCGGGAAAAGCCAATGTTGTGGCTGATGCCTTAAGTCGAAAAGAGTACGAAAAGCCTCGACGGGTACGAGCGCTGCAACTTACCATTCACACGGGATTGCCGGATCGGATCCGCGATGCCCAACAAGAAGCTTTAAAAGAAGAAAACTTCGCAGCTGAAGCACTGCGAGGGGTAGATGGTAACTCTGAAGTTAAGTCCGACGGACTCAGGTATTATAATGACAGAATTTGGGTTCCTTTACTTGGAAATCTCCGTGAGCTCGTGATGGACGAGGCTCACAAGTCAAGGTATTCGGTGCACCCTGGATCGGATAAAATGTACCAAGATTTGAAGAATTTGTATTGGTGGCCGAATATGAAAGCCGACATTGCGCGATATGTGGCTAAGTGTTTAACATGCTCAAGAGTTAAGATTGAGTACCAAAAGCCTTCTGGGCTATTGCAACAACCAAAGATCCCAGAATGGAAATGGGAGGATATCTCCATGGATTTTGTAACGGGATTACCTCATCGATCGAATCGACCGGATGCGATTTGGGTTATCATTGATCGATTAACCAAATCTGCACATTTTATTCCAATGAAGGAAAGTGACAATATGGATAAGTTAACAAAGCTGTACATTGACCGAATTGTGGCACGTCATGGAGTGCCTAAGACTATTATCTCTGATCGAGATCCTCGATTTACTTCCCGATTATGGCAATCTATGCAAGAAGCACTGGGAACCAGACTGGATATGAGTACAGCTTATCACCCGCAGACCGATGGTCAGACGGAACGAACTATTCAGACTTTAGAAGACATGCTCCGAGCTTGCGTTCTCGACTTTGGTAAAGACTGGGAGGCTCACCTTCCGTTGGTGGAGTTCTCCTACAACAACAGTTATCATTCAAGTATCGGTGCAGCACCTTTTGAAGCTCTTTATGGCAGAAAATGTAGATCGCCCGTGTGTTGGGCCGAAACGGGTGAGAAAGGACTCACTGGACCGGAAATCATTCATGATACAACTGAACGGATTATTCAAATCAGAAAGCGGATAGCCGCAGCACGTGACAGACAAAAGAGCTATGCCGACAAACGCCGTAAACCTTTGAAGTTCGAGGTAGGCGACAAGGTATTATTGAAGGTATCTCCCTGGAAAGGAGTGATACGCTTCGGAAAGCGTGGAAAGTTAAATCCTCGCTACATCGGTCCATTTGAAATCATTGGGGAAGTAGGCCCGGTGGCCTACCGATTACAACTCCCTGCTGAACTCGATGGAGTTCACAACGTGTTTCACGTTTCCAACCTAAAGAAATGTCTGGCTGAAGACACTGAAATAATTCCTTTGGAGGAATTGGAAATTGACGAACATTTGAGATTTATTGAGCAACCGTAGAAATCATGGGACGCGAGGAGAAAGCCCTCAAACGTAGCAAGATTCCGATCGTCAAGGTGCGATGGAACTCAAAGCGTGGACCTGAATATACTTGGGAACGAGAGGATCAGATGAAGAAAAAGTATCCTCACTTGTTCGAGCAAACGTCCACGGAAACTCAAGGTATGATTTAATTTTGGGGACCAAAATTCCTTTAACAGGAGGAGGATGTGACGACCCTAAAACTTTTGCTTTCTTTCCCCAGCAACAACGACAGCTGAGGCTGCGAACGCTACGACGCAAGAATAATTTTCGGGACGAAAATTCCAATTACAAGGGGATGATGTGACATCCGAGAATTTCAAGGTTAACTTCCGTTAGACAATTCCGTTAGTTACGTTATAAGTGTTAACTTAGTAACTAATGCTTAACTAGGCCGAATACGTCCACGACCTTTGGTTGATCACCGAACCCGTCCATATGTGTTATGTGTTCATTTATTTATTGTCATTATGTGCAATGTGATTTAAATACATGATTTAATATTATGAATAGCATGACAAATTGTAAATCCTTGATTATGTGAAAATTGCCTAAGTTGTGCAGCCAGCGAAACTACCGGGCGAAACTATAGTGTCGCCCGGTAGCCAGCTAAGCTAATCGATAACACGTGATCAGAGCCAGTTTCGCCTGGCCAGCGAAACTGCCAGCGAAACTAGCCTCTGATATAAATAATCTTAATAAACCCTAGTTCTCCTATTTGCCTCATTTACACAAAAACACACACACTTCTCTGGAAATCTGGTCAGCCAGAAACCACCAAGAAAACCAAGATCTCAGCCTCAAGACAACATCCATTCGATCCTGATCGAATCGTGAGTCCCAAAACCTTCTTTATGCCATTTTTATGTGTTTTCTATGTGTTTCTTCATAAAGCATGCTTAAACCTTCATGATATTGTTGATCTTCTGTATGTTGCTTAGGAATGCTAGATCTACCATAAAGTTGATAACTTTACGTGTGAAATCATCCATGATGAGATTTATGCTATTTTAGGTCATTTTAGGGTTTTAAATGTATTTTGGTGATTTGATGATGAAAATGCATGTTTAAGGTGTTAAAGCTTACTTTTATGTTGGTAAATGCCTATGTATGCTAGATAATGAATTGCATGTAATATGGAAGCTGTTAGGTTGATTTTTAGGCTGATCCGTATGTTTTTCGCGACCAGCGAAACTGTGTGTTCTCTGGGCGAAACTGTCCAGCGAAATTATGTATATCTCCTTCCAGCGACACTATGCAGCGAAACTATAGTGTCGCCGGGTAAACCAACCAGACCAGCTCGAGCGAAACTACCGAGCGAAATTCCCTGAACGAAAGTTCAAACCAGTTTCGGGCGAAACTAGGCTAGCGAAACTGTGCCAACAGTTTCGAGCGAAACTAGCCTAGCGAAACTGTGTCATCGGGTATTGCCTAGCGAAAGTGCTGCCCGTGCACACAGCGAAACTGCCTAGCGAAACTGCTAGCGAAACTGAGACCAGAATCCAAACTTGTGCAATTTGCTTGAATGTTATGCCATGACTTACATGATTATGCCATGATGAAACATGCTTTGATTTCTGATATATATGAAACCCTTGTTTATGATCAACCATCGGTGTCGTGTGTCGGTATGTCGAGTCATAGTTCCAACGTGCTATGTTATGGGCCATAGTGACGTTAAGTAAAGATTAGACACAAAACTAATACTTAAGACCTAAACGTGTTCATAGGTCTTCGTTAAGCAATACTTGGATTATTAGCAAGTGTAGCAGTGCAACCAAAGGTGAGTGTCACTAACCCGATTACCGTGAACCCGTTTGGGTCACACCGAATAACTTAACGAAAAACAATGCTGACAACCTTAGAGTGCTATGCACCTCCCTGATGAACTTGAAAACTTGGAGTGCTCGGCACCCACTTGATGAACTTGAAGTGTTTTATGGGAAGCACTTGTGAATTACTTAAACAAATAATTTTGAAATGAAACTGAAAACATTTTTGAGATTAATGAGAATAAATACAAGGATTTTGACAAACTCCGCCCCGTGGCACGGGGAGTGCACGGAGTTTGAATATCAGCCTATTTGACCGTGATCCCGAGAGGACACGGGGGAGGCAAAACCGCGATGACGTAGGTCCGCAGTACTGATGGCACGGCCACTACAATAATTTAGTCAGCTTTGGTACAAACTTCCTTAGTGCATGGAACAACGGATTAGCTACCCGCGATATCGGTTGAGCACTTTAACTATACAAAACTAGTACATACCCGATAACGTAGGTTACGGAAACTCTTTTACTAAACCACGATACTATGATTTTGGTCTTTACAAAGCATTGCTTTTCACAAACAAATATTACTTAAAGTATATGCTGAAACGTTTATGATTATGAGACCGGGCCACTGCGTGACAAGCCCACTGTGAACTCACCAACCGTTAGGTTGACACTTGCGTGGTTTAAACTTTTGCAGATCGCTAAGGAGTATCCGGAGCGGGTTGGCATGGCACATGAAGACTTTTATTTTAATTAAACTAATTGGGAATTTAATATAAGGATTTGTAAAGCACGTGGTTAGTGCTAAGATAATATTTTGTTCCGCTGCGTATCTTGAGATTGTTTTTATGATATATCTTTGGACTAACTCTGATTCGTTTAGTATTTGTAACTAATGGTTGTGGTCCTGGTCTAGCCGCACCCCTTAACGGTATAAACTCCGTTAGTGGTTAATTTGGGGGTGTGACAATCAGGGTCCATGCGAAAAGAATGAATATGCTCCCTCATACGTGCGGCTTTCGCGGGCGAATGATATTTCTTCAGGAATTTCTGTTGAAGATCGACCCAAGTGGCAATCAAGTTTGCGGGAAGGGTTTCAAGCCACTGGGCAGCACGGGCGGTGAGTGAAAATGGGAACAAACGAAGGTAGACAGTTTCTGGTTGAACGCCAATGAGACCAAAAGTGGCACAGATACGCACGAATCGAGATAAATGGGCGGGTGCGTCCTCCTCGTCTAGACCGTGAAATTGGATGGTTTGGGTCAGGGTGTTCAGAACATGAGATGGAATTTGCCAGTTGGCAGTGTTAGCAATGGTGGTGGGTGCAATGGAAAACCTAGCATCTACGACTCCGTCACTAGCTCTTTCATGAACAGTACGTCTAGCAGCCATATTTAAATCAGGAAATGGAATGGGCGGAAGTAAACGAGAAACGGTTTTAGGGGCGTGTACCTTACTTTCGCGAATGGCTCTCAGTTGCTCACGCAGCTCACGAATGCGCTCGTGGATATCTCTCTCGGGTTCGGACGTAGCGGAAAACTCAGGTGGACCTTTGGAACGGGTTTGGGGCATAAACTAGAAAAGCACACAAGAAAACAATTAAACCTAAATTAACTAAGGCACACAAAGTAAGGCAGAAAGCAAAAAGACTCAATTTAACACCTAAGACGAAAAAATTAAAAAGTAAATTAAACTAAGCACACAAAGAAAAAGAAAAACACACAATTAATCCTAATCTAAAAATCAAAGTTAATTTCGCTATTACCAAGTGTCCCCGGCAACGGCGCCAAAAACTTGATGTGCAAAAATCGATCTATAAAAATAAACTAATTTATCCTAGACCTAGACACACGAAATTAAAACCCAATTAACCTCAAACTAGACCGACTCAACAGGCAAGTGAACCTATCGGATGTAGAATAGCTATCGGCAGACCGGGGTCGAACCCTAGAGACACTAAAAGACAAAATTAACTATGAAAAGTAAATTACTGATTAATTGATGAAAATTGGTTTTTGTTTTGGAGAATTGATTAACTAATTAAATTAACTAAAATTAACTAATTAACTAAACTTACTAAAAATAGAAACTGCTAAAAATAGAAATTACTAAAAATGGAAAGCAAACCACAAACTCAAACCCTAAAGACGAAAACCAGATATGAGAAATAACACTACCTAGGCCTAGAATCCTAATTTATACTCACGACTTCACTCGGTTGAAAAAAACTATGATGGAATCAGGATCTTCAAAGCAATTCTAAGAAAACCCTAATGGAACCCAAATCACTCTCCGGGTGTAACGCAATAGGCAATCCTAAGAACTGAATACGCACACTGATTGGGTTAAGTCACCTCCCGGCTTGTTCCTAACAGAAAATCTAGTACTCGGTCGAATAAGTCACCTTCCAGCTTGTTCCTATCCCAACCACCTAATAGATGAGAGGAGTGGTTTCTATCTACCAAAACGACATGGAATAACAGAGGCGCTAACGTACTAGGGAATCCCTCTCCCGAGGCAATTTGACCTAAAACCCTAACACAACCGACTACCCAATAGACCTATCACCTTCCGGCTTGTCTAAGTCTAGCTAAACGCAGAAATCAACCTAACAATCACGAGCAATTCCTATGGTGTTGGACGTCTCCTAACCATCTACTAATCACAAACACAAAGTAAGCAATCTAGCATGCAACCCTAAATTGAAAGACATTCAAAGAGTAACATGAGGAATATGCAAGCAATTCAAAGACTAAAATCTGTATTCATACGCATCAAATCAGAAAGATAGAAACTTTTACTAGATTAACAATCCGTACATAAGAATTCACAAACCGAGCAAGTCGAAATTATCAATTATTCATCATATAGCCTAGGTAATGTAATTGGCTTAGCCAAGATGCATACACATGTCCAGAATATAATTAAAAACAGTAGAATTAATCATGAACAGATCTGGTCTATAATAACAACACGAAAATTGAAGTAGACAAGAACCCGGAAAGCGTTTTGATGATGAATTCTTCAATCCAAGGCTCCTAGATGCTTCCCTCTTGAGTTCCTGCTCCGAAATTCGTCTCCTAAGGCTCTGAGTCGCGGCTGATGTGTGTCTTTTCGACTGGAAACCCCGCATTGTATTTATAAGTGAAAAATTAGGGTTTCCCGGAATATTAGCCTCCAAGCGTATCGCTTGGAGGTCTCCTGCTCAGTAGGCGATACGCCTGGACCCACTAAGCGACAAAACAGTCGGGTCAACGTTAAAAGCACCACCTTTGACTTCCTCTTAGCAAGCGTATCGCTTGCTACTTCCTGGGCAATAGGCGATACGCCTAGTTCCTTAATCTTTAATCTTTTCCAATGCTCGTTTCTCTTCGGAAATTGTACCAAAACTGCAATTTAGCTCCGAAACACACATTAAGACTCTCTAATAAACAAAAACAACTAAAAACCTATGAAAATGGACTCAAAAGACTCTAAAAACGACTCGAAAACATAAAGGAAAACCGATGTGTTTTGCAACACATCACTTGGAAAGCCCTTTCCAATAGAAAGTAGCCTTAACCCTCTTAACTGTAAGGTAAACACCTGAATGACCCCCAGTAGGACTGCTGTGACAAAAGCTAATAATATCTTGCCTCAAAGTTGAATCACACCCCACACACAACTTTAACTTCCTATAAAGCAGCTGATCCACTAAAGAATAATGTTTCACAGTATCTCTATTGCTTAATATAGTAATGACCTTTTTTTAAATGAACATCCAATAACCAACTCTCCTGGATTCTTTTGAGCAATAGAGGTTCAATGGAGGATATAGACATTTCCACTAACGTCAAGCTAAACAGCCTGGAAAGCGCATCAGCAGCTAGATTATCCACCCCCTTATTATACCTTATCTCATAATCATAACCCATCATCTTAGTAAGCCAAGTCTACTGTAAGGTTGTGGTAATAGATTGGTCCTGCAGGTGTTTAAGACTCTTCTGATCAGTCTTAATAATGAAATGACTGACCACTAGATAATGGTGCCATTGCTTAATAGCTAACAGAATAGCCAGTAGCTCCCGTTCATAGGCCGATAAAGACTGTTGCCTAGGGGACAGTGCCTTGCTATTGAAAGCTAATGGATGCATTTCCTGCATTAAGACAGCTCCCAAACCATAAGCAGAAGCATCAGTTTCAATAATAAAGGGCTTAGTAAAATCAGGGAGTGCTAGGACAGGGGCGGAGCTCAAGGCTATTTTCAATTGCTCAAAAGCATCTTGAGCTGCTGGAGACCACTGAAAAGCTTCCTTCTTTAACAAATCAGTCAGTGGCTTGGCTATAGTTCCAAAAGACCTGATGAACCTCCTGTAGTAACCAGCTAGCCCCAAGAAACCCCGTAATTGTTTGATGTTGACAGGGGCTGGCCAATTTGCAATTCTATTTTGTTAGGGTCAGTTGACACCCCTTGTGCTGAAATAATGTGCCCCAAGTATTCCACACGAGGACCAGCAAAACTACACTTAGACATTTTAGCACTTAAGTGATTAAACCTCATAAGTGACAAAACCTCTCTCAAGTCTTGGACATGTGTAGAAAGATCCTTGCTATAGACAAGAATATCATCAAAGAAAACAAGAACAGTCTTCCTGAGTAGTGGCTTAAAGATAGTATTCATTAGAGCTTGGAAGGTGGCGGGAGCATTAGTTAGGCCAAAAGCTAAAACCACAAACTCAAATAGACCCTGATGAGTTCGAAATGCTGTTTTCTCAATGTCATCAGAATGCATACGAATCTGATGATAACCGGATCGTAAATCCAGCTTAGAAAAGACTGTAGCTCCACCCAATTCATCAAGTAATTCCTCAATCAAGGGAATCGGGTATCTGTTTTTAAAAGTTGCTTCATTTAATCTTCGGTAATCAATGCACATCCTCCAAGATCCATCTATCTTTTTAACCAACACTACGGGAGAAGCAAATGGACTAGAACTGTGCCTTATAACTCCAGAAGCCAATAATTCTTCGGTCATTTGCTCAATTATATCTTTTTTACCACTAGGATATCTGTAGGCCCGCTGATTAAGTGTCTGAGACTCATCCTTCAGAAGAATACGATGGTCACAAGGCCTACTAGGTGGGAGAGTAGGCAATGGTTGGAACACATCATCAAATTCTTGTAATAGCAGCTGAATAGGTGCAGGTAGAGCCACCTGACCCACCACAGTTTCATGTTGAAAATTAGTGGTACCTTCCATCCTCAAACTAAACAAATGACCCTGTGCTACTGAACTCTTATGCGCCAACATACTATTCATAGACTGGGCTGCACATAATGACAGTTTATTGGATTTGGCCCCTTTGAGTTGAAAAGTTTGGGGCCCCACTTTAAACTGCATAGTGAGGTTTTGGAAATTCCAGACTATGTCATTCAAGGTCTGCAACCATTGAATACCAAGTACCATGTCATAATTCTGCAAGGGAATCAATAACATGTCAGCTTGGAACCAAGTTCCCTGCATCTGCCACTTAAACTGAGGACACATCTTTAAGCAAGAGATTTGGCTGCCGTCTGCTATAGTTATCTTCATAGGGGAGATTGTATCAAAAGAACAATGAAGTTTCACAGCCAAAGATTCATCCAAGAAATTATGAGTTGACCCAGAGTCTACCAGGATGTGAATCTGTTTAGTACCCACAGTACCTATAACTTGCATAGTAGCAAATGACTGAACACAAGAAATAGCATTAAGAGAAATCACAGGCTCATACTCCACAGTAGTATCCACCACATTATCCACCTCCTCCTCATCATCAATTACCTCTATTACAAACAGTTTAGCCTTACATTTATGACCTGGAACATATTTTTCATTACACCCAAAACACTCTCCCTTTGCTCTCTTTTCATCCATTTCCTTAGTAGATAACCTTCTGTGAATAGGATTCTTAGTGGCAGGTGCACCATTAGGGGGAGCAGGCAACAGTGGTAATTTTGAGGCACTTACTGGATTAACAGGTTTTGACAACCAGTTTGTGTAAGAAGGTTTACTAGAATTGGTTGCATAAGAAGTTTTAGGACTTTGATTGATTTTATATTCAACATTGGCTTCCTGAATCCTTGCCAATGAATAGGCTTCTTTCAATGTAGGTGGCTTTAACAACCTTAGTTGACTACTAATTTCAGGTTTAAGGCCATGAATGAAAACAGATATAGCATATGACTCAGATAGTGTAACCTTATTCAACAGAGAATCAAAACGATCACAGTACTCGATGAGAGTACCTGACTGAGACAATGATATGATTTCCTCCATCGCACTCTCAATTGCAGAAATAGAAAATCGATGTACAATATCCTTCTTATAGTCAGGCCAAGTCAGATTACCTAGAGTAACTCCACGAGTCTTGAGGTGAGCTTGATGCCACTGCAAAGCTTTATCTTCCAAGTGCATCACCGCATAACGCAACTTGTTCATTTCCGACGTTTCATCAATAGCGAAGAATTGCTCCACCTTATAGATCCAACCTTCTACATCTTCTCCGCCAAACTTTGGAAATTCGAGCTTACAGAAGCGGCTGTTTATGTGACGTGAATCATCATTCACCAGTGAAGAAGTCGAACCACCACCACCTGGAATTGTTTTACCAATTGATTTCGCTAACTCCGCAATTGACGCGTTCATTGCAGCTAATGATTCCGAATTAGCGGCTTTAAAATCCGCCATTGTTGTGACCAATTGCTGCAGCACTTTATCGTGATCTTTCACCATTTTTTCGAATTCTTGACCTCTGGTATTAGTCGCCATCGCCGGCGATTAAACTGAGTCATCGGAAGCAATGATCGGAGCTGAATTTAGGGATAGAACAGGTCGTCGGAGCCAATTGGCTCCGATACCAATTTGATAGAAGAGATTTTGAGAGAGGAAGAGAAATGAGATTTGTCAACGAACATACCGTTCATTCTGTTATTAACGGTACATATAGGGGATTAACAACCCTTAACAACCAATTAGCAACTGATTACAGCTAACACCCCCCACAATACAATCTTTACACTAAACCCCCCTCAACAATGATAAAAGTACAAGAATAACCCTCCAACTATTTTTATTCGTAACACCTGGACAAG
Source organism: Deinandra increscens subsp. villosa (assembly GCA_039602395.1). Taxonomy (NCBI): domain Eukaryota; kingdom Viridiplantae; phylum Streptophyta; class Magnoliopsida; order Asterales; family Asteraceae; genus Deinandra; species Deinandra increscens. Next base: position 39,798,118 of record JBCNJP010000027.1, read on the forward strand.
TCAAAGCTTGGGAAAAGACTCAAGCACGACACGATAGGAGGTTAAGTCGCGAGCATTCGAGCAAGAAATAATGTGAGTCATGGATTTAAAGCCATGTGAGTCACGGCATATCACCAGGTGGAGTCACGTCCTAGTCAGTCCAAGTCACAATTCACACACACGACAACATGTATCGAAACCTCTAGTGAATCATGTGTCAAACACTTAACGACATCCAAAGAAACCAAGACGGATGGGTTTGTACACCCAAAAGGAATAAACTAGCCCAATGGTTGTAGGGTGAATATTAGCAGAGCATAAGGCAACTAAAGGGAAATATATAGATAAAACCGGAGACAACAATCTAACTAGGAGCAGAGAGTCGTTGCTTCATGAAAAACAGATTTCAACTATTGAGACAAATAGCATTAATGTTGTCTAGAAACTTGTTGTACCAAAAAGGAGGTGTTCGTTTGGTCGAAGAAAGTCAAAAGCCTAAAAGAAAGAGAACATGGTACTTAATTTTGAATGTTTATCTTAGCAACCAAGTTTTGTCAAAACTATAAATACACACCTCCCATGTTGGGACTAAATCATTCATTCACAACTCAACTTACTTAGGCCATTAGTAGTGTAGCGTTGAAGGGGCGTGAAAGGCCGAAAATGTCCTTGAACACTGCCGCCATTAGTAATGTAGCGTTGAAGGGGCGTGAAAGGCCGAAAATGCCCTTGAACACCGCCCCCTGGGCGTTTTGGAGGTGGTGTTTTCGGGCCTCTGTGATGTTCTCAACGAGCACAATTTTGAAAGTGATGGGTCCCATTCATTTTAATATAATAACGCTAATATACCTTTTTTTTTATTTTTTAAATTTAAAACATATACAACACTCACTCCTATATATAACTCAACTACTCTCACAGTCCATTCCACGGTTCACATTCAATCTCTTTAAACCTTAACCCCATCATCAATCTTTCTAAACCCTCATGATGTCGCATCTTCCATGGACACCTGAAGAAGAACTCAAGTTGACTCAAGCTTGACTGGACACTCCAAACAACCTCAACAACAGTTGAAGTATCGGGTTTTCTTTTTTAACTCGGAATAATTTGTTGAATATTTTCATATTAAATATTACTTTGTTTAGGTGACTCTCAAACTAGAATGCGACAATTTGGGAGTGACGTTGGTGTTAAGTTTTTTTCTTGCAATGGGTCGCGACCCCTATCGTCCAGTTGATGCATTGACGTCCATATAGATGGACATGCTCCACAAAATCACAAGTTTCCTCAGTGTCTACAATGTCATCAACGAGAACCAAGTTGAAAACCTGTTGGCCGATGCACTCAAAGAATTCCGTCTACAAACTTGAAAGGACTTTAGACTTCAACCAGTGTGGGAGTTACTGAAACGAAACGATGCTTTTGTTCGACTCCGTCACCCGTTTTTTATTTTAGGTTTTTTTATGTGATGTTTTTAATTTTAGTTACGTTTTTTATTTTAAGTTTTTAATGTAATTTTTAAATATTAACTTATGTTTAATTTTAAGTTTTTATTGTAATGTTTTTAATTTTAGTTATGATTTTATTATTAACTATTTTATTTTTAATATATTTATTATAATAAAGAATATATAAAAACGGAAAATTATCAAGTAATTATTACATTTCCGTATACTATCACTAACCACTACAATATTTTTTTTTACTTTTACACCACACCTGCGTGTCTCACTTTTATGCTTTAAAAACCCACACCATTACAGATGATCTTATAACTCAACACGCATTTAATCACTACCTCTAGATAGTTCCGTTAGTGTGGTATCCACTATTACATTTACTTTAACCTTTACATGAGTGGATATCAATCTCTATTTTCAAGTATCAAGATGCAATTTTGACGGTTAAATATTGTAGCATAAGTATGTGTTACCTTTGAAAAATCCTTTGTGAAGTACACTTAGTTTACTAAGGGTTAGTAGACTCGGTGTCCTTGAACAAACCACTATTTTTGTTGACGTTAATACGCTTCACAACACTCTTTCTGGTATAGTTAACCCGGACTTGTCGTGTCCATTAATACTAGCCTAGTTCTAAAAGAGCTCGCGCCACCCACAATTCCATTTGAATCTACCTTAATTCTTTCTCGCATAGGTTTTCTTTGCGTAGCATTAAAAACCATATGCTTAACCTCCTTGATATCAATGATTTATCATAGAAATGTACTAGAAAGTATTCAACTCTCTTTATAGTTTAAGGTTCTTCACTATAGCAGCATTAGTTTGTACAGTTATGTTGTCTTATTGTATATTTGGATCTCGAATATCTTAAAGTAGGTTTCATTTGTATCAACTTCCCCGATGGGCTTTAGTTTCATTATTCTTAACAACTTGTAAACTAACTCTATGCTAAAGCCTTTTGTAAGCGGATCTGCGATGTTATCATTGGACTTCACATAGTCAATCGTGACAACCCTCGTTGAGAGTAGTTGTTAGACTGTATTATGTCTTCGTGGAATGTGCACTGATTTTTTATTGTATGTTAAGCTTTGAGCTCTGCTGATCGCTGACTGACTTTCACTACGTATGCAAGTAGCTGTCATCGGCTTTAGGCCACTTGATTCTACAATTTGACATCCACTCCGCCCCTTCTCCTAAGTTTTCCAAGCCAATGAACTCGGATTCCATAGTGAGTTAAGCTATGACCTTTTGCTTAGACGACATCCGAGCAATAGCCACACCTTCAAGCGTGAGCACATACCCATTTGTTGATTTAGAATCCTTTATATCTGATATTCAATTTGCATCATAGTATCATTTGTAACCATTGATCTCGGCTATGCACTTCATAATCTCTTATGTATCTCTAGTACCTTAGCAAACGAGTCATACTTCTCCAATACTCTCTTGGATTACTGATGTGCTCGGAACGACACTAAAAACACTAATAAAATAGACCTAAACCTAGACCTAAGACACACCTAATTTTACCGAAATAACCTAAACCGAACCGAACCCTAAGGCAGTGAACCTGTCGGATTATAGTAAAGCTAAGGTAAGACCGGAATATCGAACCTAGGACACTCTAAAGACAAGACTTAACCTAGACCTAAGAAATGGAAATTTGAGAATTTGATTTGGGTTTTTGATTTACTCAGAAGGGTATTGAATCTTTCGTAAGCGACAGAGTAAGGCTCATCGGGGTCCATCTTGAAAGAGTGGATTTCCTCCCGAGTACGTGCAGCCTTGGCTGGAGGGTGGTACTTCTTCAGGAACTTCGCGGTCAGATCGTCCCAGGTGGCGATCGAATTCGGCGGAAGCGTCTCAAGCCACTCGGCGGCTCGAGACGTAAGGGAGAATGGAAACAGACGCAGATAAATGATTTCGTTCGCGACTCCGGTGAGTCCGAACGTGTTGCAGATACGAATGAAACGGGAGATATGCGTCGGTGCATCTTCGTCCTCACGTCCATGAAATTGAATGGAATGCGTCAAAGCGTTGATGACGTGGGACGGAACTTGCCAATTCGCGGTGTTGGCAATAGCAGGCTGTGCAATAGCAAACCGGGTCTCGGTGACTCCGGCGCTAGCCTGCTCGTGGACGGTGCGACGTGCCGCCATAGATGAAAGATCGGGGAATGAGATGGGTTTGGTGTCGCGTTCGATTTGTGTGGATGAAGATGGTTTGGAGTGGGTGGTGGAAATGATGAATGCCTCTAGCTCGGTGCGTAGAAGGCGAAACCGCTCACGAATATCCGCGTCGGGATCAGAAAGTGGTGACAACTCAGGAGGACCTCGTGAACGGGTGTGTGGCATAAAATGATGAAACTGACTCAAAGAAAAAATTACAAGAAAAATAAAACCTAAAAATCTAGACTCGAAACGGAAATCCTAAGACTCTAGACACGGAAAAACCAAAAAGACTCAAAATTTCCTAACGACGACCTAAGTTAATCTTGCTATTGCCAAGTGTCCCCGGCAACGGCGCCAAAAACTTGATGTGCTCGGAATGAAACTAAAAACACTAATAAAATAGACCTAAACCTAGACCTAAGACACACCTAATTTTACCGAAATAACCTAAACCGAACCGAACCCTAAGGCAGTGAACCTGTCGGATTATAGTAAAGCTAAGGTAAGACCAGAATATCGAACCTAGGACATTCTAAAGACAAGACTTAACCTAGACCTAAGAAATGGAAATTTGAGAATTTGATTTGGGTTTTTGATTTAAGATTGATTTAATTAACTAAACTAACACTAACGAATGACAGCAAAGCAGACCTTGAGGAAACTACCAAAATGAGAGAAGACACCACCTAGACCTCAAATCCCAATTAACATCTATGACCAAACCTGACCTTGACAATTCTGATGGATCCTAGTTCACCTTTTAAGTTCTTCCTAGTAATTGCTTCTAACGTTCGGACAGGAGTTCACCTTATGGGTACATCCAACCTCAACTAGACCTAACCACCCTCGAAACAATCTTAGGCACCTTAAGCTAGCAGGAACTACCACTAATCAACACAACTGACACGGAATAGCAAGCTAACTAATTTCCTAGGGCATCCCTCTCCCGATGGCGATGTGATCCTAATCCACTAGTGAACCCAACTACCCAACCTAGTTATCACCTCCCGGCTTGTCTAACTAGAGCAGCACACAAGACTTAAGGAATTCACTAAAATACTAAACTATGGTAATCAAGACAGATAACCAAATCAATCACAAACACACAGTCACGCAATCGATTACCCAACCCAAACCGAAAGACATTCGCAGATTAGGTAGTTTAGTAAGTTAATTCAAACCCTAATTCTAGTGGTCATATGCATACAATCATGTTAATCAATGGAATTGAATAGAAAGCAAACATCAATCAAATTGCCAAGGTCAAACAAGATCACAAATACTAAAAGTTCATCATACGGTCTAGGTGGTGGTATAAAATTAGCCAACCACCATAATCAAAGTAGAAGAAACCATAAAGACAGAATCTTTAACCCTAAACATGGTTTTAGAACTAATCAAATACAAGAAATCGAAGAAAGAAACTAAACCGGATGATTGAATTGAATGTCGAATAATGATTCCGGGTTGATCTCCACTCGATTCCACCTTCTCTGCCTTCAAAAATCGCCTCTTGGTCGTCTCTCAGTCGAACGTCCGTGCAGAATCACGAATTGAAACCCTAAAATCGAATTTATATCGATTAAGCAATTTCTGCGGGTTTTAGACCTCCAAGCGTATCGCTTGGAGGTGTATTCTCTCTAGGCGATACGCTTACCGCCCATGCCGCGACAAAACAGTCGGTCAAACCGACTTAAGCTTCCGTTGACTTCTCCTTTCCGGGCGTATCGCCTACTGATCATCAGGTCCCAGGCGATACGCCTGGGACTGCTTGTTCAGCTCTTTTCCTTCTTTTCTTGTTAACTTCTTTCTTGGCCTCGGGAATTCATCAAAACTGCAAAACTTACATAAAAATATAAAAAGGACCCACAGACTCAAACTTAACTGAAAACAAATGGAAACTAATGAAAACCGACTCAAACTGACTCAAATATCTAACTAAAAGATACCGGAAATGGGATGTGTTTGCAACACATCAATTACTCATATTTCTACTTAGTCAGCTCACAACTTAAGCTAAGTTAATTTTGTCTACTACAAGTCATAAGATACATAATACTACCAATAACCCTTTTGGTACTCTTACCGACAACACTCTCACCTTTATTCTTCGTTAGATAGATGGCAGATAATATCAATCGAAATTTAAGCTATACTCATGTCTTTCGAACTAAAAATGTCATGGATCTTTTTCCACATAGTGAGTTTAACTTAACACTAGATCATTTTGGGATCTAGTGACCGATCTTCTCAGGAACTTTTTCTTCATGTCAGACCGCACTTTTAATGTGTATTTAGTAGATTTGATCTCTAGTGATAAACATATCATCTACCTTAAGACATATTTACCTCCAGTCCTTCACATTATTCCTTTTGGCCGTTCAAAAAACATTAAGACATAATATGACATAACCTCGAGTTGTGTCTTTCACATAGACACATTTGTCGACATTATTATATTACAGAAGATGTAAAATCATTATATATATTATTCAATAAAGTTAATTTCTTAGGAAAGAAATAATTTTTAACATTTTATCGAAAACTTGTCGGAAAATGAAAAAATTTCCGACAAGATTCTAATATATTTTTTTATTAAAGTAATATATATGATCTAATATATATAAATGAAAAAATGACCGCAATTTGTTGTGATAGTTTTATATTTAACGGAAAAATATATCAAAAGTATTTTTCGTAGGCAGTTTATATTGAAAAAAATTAGGGTTTATTTTTTTATTTATTTTATTTTTCCAATATATCTAAGAGTACTATAAAGAATGGTTATTCGAAAGCAATAAATATTACGAGAACAAGAAGAATAAATCTAAACTATTTAAAATTTTTGATTAATTGTTTAAATAAATTAAGTTTTATACTTCTTAAATACAAATATATATGTTTATACAAATAAAAAACCACTAAACTAATTTTTTTATACGTTTTTATATACTTATAAGTTTTTCTTACCCATATATAAGTAAAAAAATCTACATATTGTAGAGATATGTAAGAAATAAACTTCTTCATGTTTTTTGTTTGAATTTAATAAAAATGAAAAAACATCACATTTATATCATTTTGTTATATTTTAAAACTCAAAAAGTGAATGATTCTTTTTTTACTTTGCGTTATGCAATATTTATTGTTCCGCATAAAACACTCCCCCCAGAGTACTACATATATAAGCTTAGGGTGTGCGGTATGCTTGTCGTGGCTTGGTATGTGAGTTAGATAACACCCACCCACGCCGTAGAACACCACCCCTCCATGGCATGAGTGGATGACGTGGATTTAGGATGTGATTTAAACCACATCATGGAGTTCCTTGTGTGGGTCTTCAAACTTGTACCATGTGTAATAATTATTGTACCTGACTTATATCTCAACTCACATGGGTATACCCCCTCTATTTTAGTTCTCATTGGAGTATAGTCCTTATAATTTCTTTCCTCCAACTTGTGATATCCAAATTTACATAAGACTAACCGGTGTAGACCACGAAGCTATGTATCAATGTCATGTGGGCTGCGTGAAACACCACCCCTCCTTCAGTTTCACGCAAAAAACAACCGGTGGGAGTCCATGCAACATTCCATTTTCAATTTCATTTTTACCAGATAATTAGTTAACCACCTCAAGTCTTATTTTGATATTAGCAACAAGCGATCTCATCTCCCTGGAAGGCTAAACACCTTTCTCTTTGGGGTAGGTTAACTCTTGTTAAAAACGTGCTTGATAGTCTTCCAACGTATTACTTCTCATAATTTAAAGCTCCAAAAAAGTGCTTATGACCTTAGAGTAAATTAGATTAAATTTTCTTTGGGGAGGCGTGGAGGGGAGGAAATGTATTCATTGGGTTAAGAGATTGAAGGTTTGTATGCCAAAATCAAGTGGTGGATTGGGGCTTGCTAGTCTTGAGGACGTGAATACGGGTTTGCTTAGCAAATGGTTGTGGAGGTTTAAAACGAAAGAAAACTGGTTATGGAGGAGAATGGTTTTTGGCATCCACTTGGTTCGTGGTAGAGAAGAGTTCTTCCCTATTAGAAGAGAGGTTGCGGGTGTTTGAAAAGGCATAATTTCTATAAAATTGGAGCTTACTAGGAAAAACTTGGGGATTTAAAGATGGATTGAGTTTGAAAGAGATAGATGGGTGTGGAAAGGGCCTAGCGGATCTTCCTTTTCTTCCAGGGAGATGAGATCGCTTGTTGCTAGAAATGAAAGTCCAAGGGATAACTTTGTTCTTAGTTGGAGCAAGGTTGTCCCTTGCAAGGTTAATACTTTTGCTTGGAGGGCTCAACGAGATCAGATTCCAACAGCGGACACGTTTTTGAAAAGGAATATGCATGGGATGTCGGATGTTTGTAGATTATGTAATGAGGGTCAGTGGTGAAGCTTGACCGGAATATCAGACCGGGCCGAAAGTCAAGGGTCAAAAAAATTTAGGCTGTCACTAGGTTTTGAACTCGGGTTATATGTTCGGGTCGGATATTCGTGTCGGAGTTTCGGGTCGGGTCGACGCTCATTTGTGAAACAACAATAACATAATATATATATATATATATATATATATATATATATATATATATATATATATAGGATATATAGGATTAGGATCATTTGAGAACTTTTAATTATTGTGAGAACCATGAGAACACTTACTAGCCACACATTTGGAATCTAACCTATTTTATTTATTTTAATACAAAAGGGCAATTAAGTCTTTAACCCATATAACTAAAAGACAAAACTCTTCTAAAATATTATTAACTATTAGAATACTCTAACTATTAATATCTAGATTAATAAAGATTAATTGTTTTAAATATTTTTAAATACTTTCCTTTATGTTTTTTATTACATTTTTTTAATATATTTTTTAAACTTATTTTTTATTGTTTTCTAATTTTTCTTAACTTTTTTAAACGTTTTCATTTTTATTTTTATAACAATTTTTAAAAACTTTTTATAAACTCATCATTTTTTACGTTTTAATGACTTTTTTTTACTTTTTTTATAAAACTATTTTTTTTACTTTATAAATATTTTTTTTAAAAAAAATCTAGTTTTTTTTATTTACTATTTTATGTATTTAATATGATACATTTTTTTTTATTTTTCCTTACTTATTTTTTTATGTTTTTTGAATAACTTTTTTTTTTACTTTTATTAAAAAAAAGTTTATAAACTTTTTAATTATTTTTTTTACTATTTTAATTTATTTTTTAAAAACTTTTTATTAGTTTTTATTAATTTACTTTTTACATTTTTTATTTAAACATTTTTTAAAACTTTTTATTAACTTTTAATTTTTTACGTTTTAAATAACTTTTTTTACATCTTAAATTATTTTTTTAAAAACCTTTTTACTAGTTTTTTTAATTTACTTTTTATGTTTTTAATGTAATATTTTTTTTTTACTTTTTCTTACTTATTTTTATGTTTTTGAATAATTTTTTTTTTACTTTTGTTAAACATTTTTTAAAACTTTTTTTACTATTATAATTAATTTTTTTAAAACTTCTTATTAGTGTTTTTAATTTACTTTTTATATTTTTTTAAAATATATTTTTTTTTATTTCTGTAAGTTTTTTTAAATGTTTATTTAAAAAAAATAATAAATGTCTACATGCATGGAATATAGACATTAACAACCATGTAACATATGCCTACGAGGATGCAGCGATATGTAACATCTATGGAACAAGATTCATTTATGTTTTAACCATACGTGATTGTTCGATACGTGATTGTTCGATGAGATTGAACTTTTATTTTGCTTATTTTATACACCCTTTAATTTTGTATTCTTGGATTTTCTCATTACCAATCATTTTTTCATATTATTCTTATGGACTCCTATGTGTAAGTACGTTTGCACCAATTTAACAACAACCTAAAGACCCTTTTATTAGTGTAAAAACCTATTTACATGTTTGTTACACCACGCTTCACGTTTGTAAGAACTCACTGCATTGGTGTAACAATAACCTGATACAAGTGTGTAACATTATATGCACATGCAACACACTAATATTTTACTACTTGTTAGTAAGTTTCTATAGTGAATAGGTAAATATATGTAACAAGATGCAACCATGTAACAAATACATACGAGCATGAAATATATTAACAATCATATAATATATACCTACGAGCGTGCAGTGATATGTAACATATATGGAACACGATTCAATCATACTTTAACTATACCTGATAGTTCGTGAGATTGAACTTTTATTTTGCTTATTTTATACACCCTTTAATTTTGTATTCTTGGATTTCCTCATTACCAATCCTTTTTTCATATTATTCTTATGGACTCCTATGTGTAAGTACGTTTGCACCAATTTAACAACAACCTAAAGACCCTTTTATTAGTGTAAACACCTATTTACATGTTTGTTACACCACGCTTCACGTTTGTAAGAACTCACTGCATTGGTGTAGCAATAACCTGATACAAGTGTGTAACATTATATGCACATGCAACACAGTAATATTTTACTACTTGTTAGTAAGTTTCTATAGTGAACAAGTAAATATATGTAACAAGATGCAACCATGTAACAAATACATACGAGCATGCAATATATTAACAATCATGTAATATATACCTACGAGCGTGCAGTGATATGTAACATATATGGAACACGATTCAATCATACTTTAACTATACCTGATAGTTCGTGAGATTGAACATTTCTTTTACTTCTTTTATACACCATTTAATTCGATATTCTTGGATTTCCTCATTACCGATCCCTTTTTCATTTTTTTTCTTACTGACTCTTACGTGTAAGAACGTTTGCACCAGTTTAATAACAACCTACACCCTTTTATTAGTGTAAAAACATGTTTACATGTTTGTTACACATGCTTCAAGTATGTAAGAACTCGCTGCATTCATGTAGCAAGACCATGATACAAGTGTGTAACATTGTGTGCATTTATGTAGCAATAACCTAATACACCCTTTTATTAGTGTAAAAACATATATGTAACTGTTTGTTACCCATACATAACTGTTCGTTGCATACATGTAACAACATGCATTCAAAAAGTTGATAATTTTGAGATCTTGTTGTTTATAATTTTGATATCCTTTTTTATGTTGTTTTTGGTTCTTGCAAAAAAAAAAATTAGATCTTGGTATTGTTTTGGTGCTACTATTATCATGGTTTAAGGTTTTGACAGGTGGTAACCTGTTACTACTAGTTGGTAATACTCTGTTATGAAAATGTAATGTATATGTAAGAAGGCGCAACTATGTAACAGATGCCTACGATCATGCAATCTAGACAACAACAACCATGTAACAGATGCCTACGAGCATGCAACCATGTAAATACTTGTTTACATTTTTGTTACACAATGCTTCAGGTTTGTAAGAACCAGCAACGTGGTTGTAGCAAGAAAATATGTTTGCGAAAAATATGTTTGGGCATTTACCTGATAGATAATGTGTTTACGGAAAATGAGAGAGAAAAAAATATGATATACTGATCAATGAGAAAGAAATTTAAATATTTATATTTTTTCAACATTTTACATACGTGTAACTGTTCGTTACACATATGTATTTATTGGCTACACATATGTAATTGTTCGTTACCTACATGTAACAAAATACATTAAAAAAAACTACGGAAAAATTATTTATATAAAAAAAATAACGAGACTATAACCAAATTAAAGATAAAAAAACGTTCTATTTAATGGTGCAATTTTTTTTATAAAATTATTATCGTATAAAAAGTTATTAACGATATAAAATGAAGGGGGGGGGGGAAAGTAGATATTTATGTCACATCACCTTATCACTTCATCTCAATTTAAATATAAAATTACTTAAATGCCCTTATCTATATATTTAATAGATTTTTAAATTTAAATTTAATTTAAATAAATTCAAATTAATCTAGACCATTCATTTTAAAAGGTGGTTAAAATGTGTGGCTCATATCTGTTCTCGCGGTTCTCACAATATTTATTGGTTCTCAAAAGATCCTATCCCTATATATATATATATATATATATATATATATATATATATATTTAATTATCTTATTTACAAAACACAATCGAGCCCCTTAACTATTAAACTATAGACAATTTAATATATAACTTTTATATAATTGAGGTTTCAAACAAATAACGATTGTAACTTTTATAACTCAATCAGATAAATTTTTTGGTTTGTAACTTAGTGATGGGCCGACTTAGTATAAAAGTTTTTTGATTAAAAATTGGACAGGGCCGGACTATATATATACAATTTTTCGGACTAGACGGGTAAATCCCTACTTCTGAGCGAAAAACGGCCCGGGCCAGGGCCCGGCCTGGCCCTCTCTATGTCGCGCCCCTGATGAGGTGATGAGTCGGCTACTAATCTTTTGACGTGGTGTGGTTTTGCTATAAGGGTTTGGAAATGGGTGGCTAATTGGTGTATGATCCCCCCCCCCCCCCCTGTTTGCGTTTTCGGTGGGAGATCTTCTCAAGTTTCATTTGGACAGGAACGTGGACAAAACGAAGAGTGAGATCGTTCACGGAATCATTCTCACGATGTGTTGGTGCTTGTGGAAGGAAAGGAATGCGGTTGTGTTCCGTGGTGGTGAGGCGTCCGTTTCCAAAGTTATCATTGAGATCAAGGCTTGGTGTAGGCTTTGGTTCAATAATAGATGTAAAAAAGCAATTGATTGGAACAATATGTGTATGATGTAATTTTTGGTGTTGTTTGGTGGCCGGCTTCTCTAGTGCCTTGCTAGAGGGGTTCGGGTTGGTGGAATATATTTTCTGTTAAAAAAAACTACAAATCCATTTATGTGTGTTGTTGCTAGAAGTGGACGTTTAATGTTCGTTGGATACTATGCATGCAGAGTATTAGCATATATTTGTATTATTGTAATAGTTGAGGTAGTCAAGTGAAATATTATTAGATTAGGGTTTTCCTTGTACCCTATATATTGTATCATTCATGATTAATGAAAGGCATGCAAATTACACCAATTAACATGGTATCACGAGTCCAACAACCCTAGCCCCCCCCCCCCCTCACCTCTGCCGTCGTCCCCCTCCTCTGTCGTCTTCCTCCTTCACGTCGGAACTCCCATAACCGACGTCCCTTCCCTTCTTTTTCATCATGGGCGAAAAACCGGTCACTCCTTCATCATCGCTACATCCGGCGGTGACCGTGACGAACATCAAAAACTTTGTCCTGGTTACCCTCGAGATGGATAGTGGCCAATACACCTCTTGGGCGGAACTCTTCAAGATCCACTGCCGCGCTTTTCAGGTTCTTGATCATATCATCCCTCCCAAAACCGAATCCTCTACCACTCGTTCCGATTCTGATGCTGAACTTTGGGCCCGTCTCGATGCTATCGTTATCCAATGGATATATAGCACCATATCGAACGATCTTCTTAACACAATTCTCAAAGTCGATGCTACTACACAGCAAGCATGGGAGTCCTTGGCCAGTATTTTCCAAGATATTCAGAACCAGAGAGCCGTATATCTGGAGCATAAACTCGTCACCACCAAGCTCTCTAATTTTCCGAATTGTTCGGCCTATTGTCAGGCTCTGAAGATGCTAGCCGATCAGTTGGCTAATGTTGGTGCGAAAGTTTCTAATCAACGTCTTGTTTTGCAGCTTATTGCAGGCTTGCCAGAATCCTATGAAGGAATTGCTATGATGATTCAGCAAACGAACCCGTTACCAACCTTTTATGAAGCACGCTCAAAACTGATTTTGGAGGAAACTCGAAAACAAAACCAGGCCGCCGCCGCCGCCGTTACTGCTGGCGCGGCTCTCGCGGCTCAACCACAGCGGGGTCCGGATAATTATCGAACCCCAGCTCCCGGTTTTGACTATGGCAACAATCGGGGTCAATCGTTTCGTGGTCGTGGGAATTACCGGGGTCGTAGCAGACAACGTTCCAATCGATCTTCTCGTGGTGGTGGAAACATGAATAGTGGCTCTCAGTCTCGCAACAACTGGAATTCCGCCACTGCCGGCCCAAACTGGGTCCATCGGGGCTCCCCCTGGTCGACGCAGCCACCCACAGCAGCCAGTATTGGGCCTAAATGCAGCAACATGCCGGTCCGTCTTGGGCCGTCCAACCCCCTTGCCCCTATCCGACGTATCAGCAGGCCCTGATCACTCCTAGGCCCAATTCTGCGGGCATTCTCGGTCCTAGACCGAATGGTTACCAGGCCCAATCATATGCTGCTTCTGACTCGGGTTATACTCCTACAGACGTTGATCAAGCGTTTGCTTCTTTATCACTTCAGCATCAACAAAAAGATCCTAACCAGTATGTGGATAGCGGCGCCACTTCACACATGACAAACAATCCAGGTACCTACTCTTCTTATGTCAATAATGGTATTTTTCGAAACATAATTGTAGGTAATGGCGCACACATTCCAGTCCAAGGCACCGGTAACCAAACCCTTAACTTCCCGCATTCTTCCTTAAATCTTAAAAATGTTCTTTATGTACCTAGCCCTGTTAAAAATTTACTCTCTGACCGCCGGATAACCACTGATAATAACTTTTCCATTGATTTTGATCCTTTTGGTTTTGTTTTAAGGATTTCAGGACCAAGAGACCGCTCATTCGATGTAATAGCATTGGAGACCTTTATCCTCTTTCTTTGTCGTCTGCTCAAGCTTCTCCTCCGTTCGTG
>JBCNJP010000027.1:39812924-39864924 GCA_039602395.1 Deinandra increscens subsp. villosa
AGTTTGAGTTATACGTGTTTTTTGTTGATGCGTAATTAAATTATGTTCAGCTTAGTGGTTTTTATTCAGGTGCGTGAAAACGATGAACGTATGCGTTATTTTGTGTGTAAAAGGTTGAGGTATGCGTGTTTTTTGTTGATGCGTATTTAAAGTTGTCTATGCTTCTTTTATTTAAAGGTAAAAAGACGTTAATACCCCTTTTAAAGACTCTGTGTCTTTTTTTTATTAATTAAGTGTCTAAAATAACGCTGTAGATGAGAAACAATTTAGCGTCGTCAGATAAAAAAAACGCACAGATGAGCGGATGATATTCCTTCGCACACAAACCGTCCTTTGTATAATGACTTTCCCCTATATATATATAGGGGAGGTTCATTGTAGACACCCCCATAAGTGTAGACAGATAGACACATTATTTCACATGTAAAATTACTCTATTTCACATGTGAAATTCAATTAAAAATAATAACTTTTAGATTTTATGTAAATAAATAAATAAAATCTAAGATAAACAATGAGAATTGTTAACAAAAATTTAATTCATGAATGAAATCTATGATGCACATGGCTTGATTTTGGAAAAAAGAGTAAAACGAAAGAATCAGAATAAGTGCGCGTAATCTGCATCATTCATGAATTAAATTTTTCACAATTCTCATTGTTTATCTTAGATTTTATTTATTTATTTACATAAAATCTAAAAAAAAGTTTTTTTTTATTGAATTTCACATGCGAAATAAAGTAATTTCACATGTGAAATAGGGTGTATACCTGTCTACACTTATGGGGGTGTCTACAATGAACTTCTAACTATGTAAACATGTAGACACTCGCTCCACCGGGTGTCTACCTGTCTACATTTATGGGGGTGTCTACAATGAACCTCACCCTATATATATATATATATATATATATATATATATATATATATATATATATATATATAGGGCATGGATATATGAAAAACCATTCCCACTTAGAAAAACTATGAAAACCAAGTACATGGCTCTCATTAATCCACGTTGGTTTTCTTATCTACAACTTGAAGGGCAATTAAGTCATTTCACCATTTGAACACTTTTTGTAAGATTCTGCCACATCTGCCACATTTTCTCTCTCTTACTTTTTCAATTACCAATGCATAATTTGTTACATATGTAACTTTGTTAAATATCTAACAAAATTTTTCACTGCGTTTTACATATGTAAATTCATCAGGATATGCATAACCAAAAGTACAACAAAATAATTTAATTAACTTATAAACAAACAATTACAATCAACAATAAACGTTACAAAATGTTTATTACGAACCGGGATCTCTAAAAAAATATCCAAAGAATAAACTAGCTAACAAAAAAAATAACAACCTAACAAAAATATATATAAAACCCTAATTATGTTTCAGGTCTTGATAATAAGCTTCATCTTTGACGCAAAATTCATTCACCTATGAAAAGAAAACAAATCCATCAGTTGCTGATGTTTATTATAGAAGTGTTACATATGAAACGCAAGACTTGCATATGTAAACCAGAAGCTACATATGTAAACCATCATTTAAAATATGTAAACAGTGAGTTACATATGTATACCAAGAGTTACATATTTAACATAATTAAATTTACAATTGTGTTTTGAAACAAAGACTTACATATGTATACCAGGACTTACATATGTAAACCCACACTTAATTTATGAAAAAGATGAGTTACATATGTAAACCAAGAGTTACGTAAATGTGCTTTAGATCTTGATAATAATCTTTATGTTTGACGCAAAATTCATTCACTTACGAAAAGAAAATTCACGATGTTTATTATAGAAGTGATACATATAAAACCCAAGACTTGCATATGTAAACCAGTAATTACATATGTAAACCAACACTTAAAAATATGTAAACAGTGAGTTACATATGTAAACCAAGAGTTACATATTTAACACAATTAAATTTACAATTGTGTTTTGAAACAAAGACTTACATATGTAGATCAACACTTAAAATATGTAAAAAGTGAGTTACATCTGTAAACCAAGAGTTACGTATTCAACACAATTATATTTACGGTTGTGTTTTGAAACAAATATTCGTTTATGAAATCTTATTAGATCTTCGTCGCGTTATTATGTTGTGTACTAGAAGTGTTACATATAAAATCCAAAAACTTACATATGTAAGCCAATAGTTACATATGTAAAACCAACACTTAAAATATATAAAACAGTGAGTTACATATGTAAACCAAGAGCAACATATTTAAACCAAGACTTTAAAATGTAGACAGCAAGTTACATATGTAAACCAATACATAGATATGTAATCTCAACCCAAAGACTTACATATGTAAGCCAATAGTTACATATGCAAAACCAATATTTAAAATATGTAAAACAGTGAGTTACATATGTAAACCAAGAGCTACATATTTAAACCAAGACTTAAAAATATGTAAAACTGTAAGTTACATATGTAAACCAATACTTACATATTTAAACACAAGTAAAAGTATGTACCTTAACATAATTTTAATGAAGTAAAAGTATGTACCTTAACATAATTTTATAGTAGCAATTCCAAGCTGCAAAGCTGTAAGGATTTTGGGAAACGATGTATCGAGCACAATCCCATCCATTTGTAGGACCATCTATATTATATGCTATCTCTGTAGAGAGATTCAAACACTTACATGTATTAAACTACGATAGAGAAATTTATTTTTCTTTTCTTTTTTTAATAAAATGTTCTGGAAACCAACATTTTGGTCTCATCAAACACCCACAATTTGAAAAAGAATGTGTTTGAAAAAAAAATTATATATAACACTATCTTCCATGATCTTTAACACTTACGTGCTCCAAGTGCTCGAAGCTCCTCAATAACACTATCTTCCATGATCTTTAACTGCCCCGAACTACCAAACACAGCTGCTCAATAACTTTTTTCGGCCAAAATATGCAATTTCGGCCAAATACTATTTTCCGGCGAGTTTTCAAAAATTCAAACCGCTATAACTTGATCAAAACACAACGAAAATTAATTCCGAAAGTTGCCTTGGATTCGTCTTGACTAGGAGAACAATTATAGCACCATTGTTGATATGTTTTGGAATCGTTTTACAGGGCCAAATATTCAGATCGACGAAGAAGATGACCGGAAAAACAGAAAACAACTCAAACGTTAACGAAACTCAAAAATTGTTGTTGCCTTAGCTTTGTATGATTATTTACAACTTGTAGCAACTGAGTTTGATAAAAAATAACATAAAATCGCAGATTCGCCATGGATAAACTCGGAAGAAGACAAGAAACTGTTGTGATGTCGATGAAGAAGAAGAAGCGAGATAATTGCAATGGGGCTTCAGTTGTAAAAATTTTAAGTGTTGAATGGGGCTTCAGTTTGTTGAGATGATTCTACATGGAGATTGAGAATAAAAAAATTGGAATTAGATTTTAAGATTCAAACTCAAAAAGGAAAAGAAAGATATGTTGAATAGGGTGGTGATATGATAGGATGGGATTGTGCATGCAAAAAGCAGGAAGTAGGTTACTAGAGTGGAAAAATCCATACCTAAAATACCCTTATTCATTTTAAATAAAGGGATAGTATGTTTATTATATGTTATTAAGAATATATAAAAAAGGAAAATAGTCTAATAAATTAAGAACCCTTAGATGGAGTTAATCAAGGGACACAAATGGGTTTTCATGGTTTTCCAAACTCAACATGGTTTTCATATTATATATATATATACTATATATATATATTATGTATACGATCCGGTCCGTATGGATGTACAAATATGAAAAAGGGATACAAATAACACAATCCTATAATAATTAGGATATGTTTAAGCTCAACCCCGTTTAGAAAGCTTGAAATTAACTAGACCTGTTTTGTAGTGATAAATATATGTGGCTCGTTAAAGTTGGTTAGAAGTTTTCTTTGTTTTTATCTTAATGAATTTTGAAGAGAATAAAAGTCACCAGAACCTGGACAAAGGATGAATATTAATCTCTTAGAGCTTTCCAAGTGAACTAATTCTGATTTAGAGATTGAAATCCTGCACACTAGAACAACGCGTTAGGGCGTTACAGGGTGGACCGGAGAGGGACCCCTGTATCGTCCCTCCAACGCGAGAGTAAGTGATCGTAGTGAGAGCAACTGGGTATGTAAAAGGGATACATATAACACAACCCTATAAAAATTAGGATATGTTTAAGCTCAACCCCGTTTAGAAAGCTTGGAATTAACTGGACCTGTTTTGTAGTGATAAATATATGTGGCTCGTTAAAGTTGGTTAGAAGTTTTCTTTGTTTTTATCTTAATGATTTTTGAAGAGAACAAAAGTCACCAGAACCTGGACAAAGGATGAATATTGATCTCTTAGAGCTTTCCGAGTGAACTAATTCTGATTTAGAGATGGAAATCCTGCACACTAGAACAGCGCGTTAGGGCGTTACAGGGTGGACCGGAGAGGGACCCCTGTATCGGCCATCCAGCGTGAGAGTAAGTGATCGTAGTGAGAGCAACTGGGTATGTAAGGAGTAAGAGTGAGAGAGAGATCATGTACCTTCAATGATGATCTATAGTCCACTATTTATAGGCTCACCATTAGGGTTTCATTGATAGGCTAATGACGTCAGCACGTGTAGGACACGGCGCGTGAGGGAATAATTTCGGAGTTTCTCTGTTATACGTGTCACTTTCCTATTGGTCCAGGACCACATGCAGAATGTGTGTTTGTTATGGTGGGGACCATTCTCTGGTGAGGAATTCGACGCCCAACAGCTTGTGAATGTGGGCGTGTGCCCCATACGCACCTGTTGTGTGGATGGAGCTGCTATCCCCCCCCCCCCCTTAGAAGGGCCTTAAAATATTCTCCCCATATGCGGGTGGAGGGGGAGATAAGTGTGTTGGAGCGGACCTTTTGCTGTTTTATGCTTCCTCAGTTGGATGGCACATGGGATCATGAGCGCGCGTTGTGAAGGTACTTCATGTTACTCTTATTGTATTTTTACTCATTAGGATTTGTCAAGTTCTCCGCCTTTGGAATACGTGGAGGAATACCTTCCCTAAAGCGGTATTCCCGGGGTGGCTTTTCCCGGTGAGGAAAGAGATTATGCGGGCGTTGTTCCTCTCCCGCTTTTGATGAACTCTTTATCCCCCGGCATTATAGGGGAGGACCCTTCCAGTTCTGTGGTGGACCCGGATTCTCCCGAGGTTATGAAGAAACGGAAGGGGAAGGAAGTTGCCCCGCCCGCCAAACGCAGGAAAGTAGGGACCGATGTTGCCAAAAAAGTTTTAGAATCACGTGCGAGTGAGTTTTGTTCCTCTTTCCCACCTTCCTTCATTTTTTTTTAAATTCCTAACCACTCATGCGTTTTTCAGGTGAGCTGAAAGCCAACGCTTCAGAAGAGTTTTCCCGCCCAGCGGCTAAGACGCATGGCAAGGGCAAAGGCTTATTCGCTTTGTCTTCTGTTATGGCGGAGGAGGAGGCCTTTGTTGATCAAATGCTGGATGTTGGAGAAGAGCCCGATTTGGTCGCGGGCTTCCTTCGCAAGAACTCGGCTGACATTCATACTAACTTAGCGGCTCGCAGAGCCCAGCTGTAGAAGTCTCGTGAGGCTGCCGAAAAAAGGAAAGAGGCCGCGGCGAGAAGTTTTCAGGAGAACATGGTTCCTCAACCTGAGGTGATAGCGGCTGGCAGCGAAGAGGCGAGCCACCAAAGAGAGGTGGAACAAAAAGCCAAAGTCGATGAGGCTCAAAAGAAAGCGGCGAAAGAGGATCGATTAAAGAATGAGAAATGGCTAGAGTAAAGGCGTTTAGCGGAGGAGAAACGGTTGTCGGAAGAGAAGCGGTTAGCAGAGGAGCGCGCTAAAAAGGTTGTTGCTCATACCGTTTCGCCTCAGCGGGTGGCGGTTGTCTATACTCCCCCTTCCTCTAGCAATGTGCACTCTGGTTCCACCAGTTCTTCGTCCACTGCGGTTCGTTACTCCAACAGGGCCGACCTTGACCTGCTAAAGGCCAACGCCGGTCCCTATGTCCCGGGTTGGAACATTTTCCATGCCACCATGCTCGATACTTATGAAAAGCAAAGGGAGTTCCTTCTCCATGGGGTTCCTGGCGCCGACAAAAATCGCTTTCATGGTTTAACCAACGATGAGCTTTGTGTCGAGGCAGTTACAGGTATTATGAAGTGTGTCATAGCCCTGCCCGAAATTCTTCACAGACATCACATTGATGTGCAGCACGGGGAGGGTCATGATCAGGCGAACGTTATGGCGGAGGAAAGAAGACTAGAGGTGTTGGTGGAGAAAAAGAAAGCGCTTGATGCTGCTGCGGATGCTATGCGGGCAGAGGCCAAGCGCAAAGAAGAGGAGACCAGGGCCGACCTTGCTGTGGCGGAGGTCAACAAATTGAAAACTGCACTCTCTGAGTTGCAGGAAACTTATGATAATGCCAAGAAGGAACACGAGAAAGCCGCTGATGTTCATGCGCGGGCCCATCGAACTTATTCTGTGCACGAGGGAGAGGTAAAGACTCTAAGGAGCCAACTCGCTGCTGCCCAGGCCGCCAAACACGATGCCGAGCGCATCAACCAAACTTTGAAGGATGATCTTACTCGCGCCGGCGAACGGTGTGCCCAGATTGAGAAAGAGCTTGCCGAAAAAGATTCCCAACTGGTGGGTGTAGTGGAGGCGCGGGTGGCCTTGGAGCTTCAACTTACTCAAACTACCAAGGCTCTTTTGGACGCGCGTGTCACTCAGAATGGCGCTTTGATAGCTAGGCTGAGGGAGGACATCCGATGGTTGCTAGATGATGGCATGGTGTTAGCCTACAACGCTGGTCAGGAGAGTCAAGTGTATCAGGACGCTTTGTTCCGTTATATGGAGGTTGCCCGAGCATTGGGTCCATTTGATGGTTTGGTGGCGGGCTGTGATCTGGAGGCCCAGAGGGTGGACATCAAGCGCCACACTTGGTATGACCCTAAAGTTGCCAGCAATTTCTGCGACCGTGGGAAGGAACTCAGCGAGCATGATCCCCCAATATTTCTTGAGCTCAGGGATCATGAACTAGACGATGACCTTACCAGCGTTAGGCAGATCCTGATTCATGCTGATGCGGACATCAGTTTAGGTGCGGAAGATGGTTCCGATGAGGATACCGCTGGCGGGAATCCTGCGAGCCCTCATCCTGCTGAACCTAGGAATGAAGATTAAATCTTTCTTTGTAGCTCATGTATTTTTTTTGTTTTCGCTGAATGCCCTAGGGCTTTAATTGTAAACAAACTTTTGTTAATATCATCGGTGATGCTATGTTATCGTTTGTCATGTTCTATTATACACTTTTGCTTTTTGCGGCTTATTGAAAATGTGAGTGCTTGAATTGTCTTCAAGGTATCTTTTAACATACGCGGGTCCTAATTTTTATAGGTGCGTTTGCGAGAATGCGTATGACTTTTTATCATGACAACATTGGTCCACACTTTTTGTTTGTAGATTTCAACATTTATTGTGCCAAAGGGAATGTCTGCTGTAGACAGAGTATCCCGGACCTACGCGCCTAAATTTAGGCGTACCGCGTAGCAAATGTGTGTTTTTGCTAAGTTTTTATTTTTATTTGTATTTCATGCTTTCAATTACGTATATGTTGGTA
Source organism: Deinandra increscens subsp. villosa (assembly GCA_039602395.1). Lineage (NCBI taxonomy): Eukaryota > Viridiplantae > Streptophyta > Magnoliopsida > Asterales > Asteraceae > Deinandra > Deinandra increscens. The sequence continues at coordinate 39,820,585 of JBCNJP010000027.1, forward strand.
CTGGGTCTAGGTAGCTATTTATCGTTCACAATTACGTAGATTTTAGCCTTGTTAGCGTAATTTATAATTGGAAAATAACAGACTTTTGATAACCAAAGGCGGGGAAACAATATTTTCATTAAAATATTGATTTTTTTTCCAAGGGAAATTGTAGGTCCTGAAAAACTCCTGAACACGATATTTTAATCACAAACGAGTGCGGAATCCTCGTTTATGATTGATTCAAGATAGAGAAGAGAAGAAACACGAAGAATACGATGATTAAACGATAAAAACTTGATCCTTGCACACAAGAAAACTTGTCGGGTACAAATACAAGAAAATCGTAAACTGCACTCTCTCTCTAGCTCGAGATTACGATCATAAACACCTATGGCCTCCCTCCTTGGATCGTAAACTAGCACCCCTAAACTAGGAGAACCCTTGGGGTTTATATAGGCACCCCAATGGGTTTACTATTGGGCTCCTTGTGATCATAAACCCAATAGTAAACCCAAGCCCAATCATAAACTAGCCTAACTACAATAGCAAACTAGCCTATGATTCTAATGAAACCCTCTAAGCCCAGCCCAACTTATTTAATATTACAAGCCTCATAATCTAGCCTCTACAATCTTCCCCTAGGCTTGTGATATTAAATGTCTTCGATCTTTGAAATTCTTCATCTTGAGTGGCTGGCATAGATGTAGATGAAGATTCTTTCCGCAGAAATCTTCAATGGGTTTCTTGACGGGCACTTGGGACTTTCTCTTGATCAGCATCAGCTCGAACTTCTTGAAATGAACAAGTTAATGAGATGGAGGATTCTCAATGACTTGCTTCTTTTGAAAGAACTGGTTCTAGCTGAATCTTCGGTAACTGTCTTAAATCTCCAAAAATTAGAGGGTTGAAATTTTGAAAACCCCTAACTTTGAAGAATTTGATTGTTGAACTTGGATCTTCATGATCTCTGACTGCTCTCTGCATCACTTTCTTCAACGAGACTTGAAGTCTTCTGCTTCCCCTAAGCTTGTGAACATCTTCTTTGATAATCTTTTGAAGCTTTTGAAAACTTGTAAAGACACCAACAACTTCCCCTGAACAGTTGCTTATTCAGATGGAAGTCTTGTCCGGCTGGTTCTTTAACTTGAGCAGTAGCAACATCTTTCTATCATTAACCTGTCTGACACACATTAAAAAAAATATACTCCACCAGACATTTGATGACTGGTCTTTGGGTTAGAAGGTAATTATCATCTTGTTCAGATGAGGGGAAATTAATATTATTTTTAACCAAAAACCCTAATATAGATTACGGGTTTTCTTATAAAACTTCCCCTGAACCCAAGACCTTTAAAGACTTCCCCTTAGCTGATAACTTCCCCTCAGCTAAGGACTTCCCCTGAGATAATACATATTATCTTCGAGTTCCCTTCAGATACTATGTATTATGGAAGTCTTTTCATTAGATAATAAGTATCATCCTCGAGTTCCCTTCGGATAATACTTATTATCCTCCCTCCTTCCCCTAAAAATTTGTCAAGATCTGACGGAGGAAATCTTTTCCATTAGATAATAAGTATCATCCTCGAGTTCCCTTCGGATAATACTTATTATCCCATACTCCTTCCCCTAAAAATTTGGCAAGATCTGCCGGGGGCATATGGTCATGCATTAAAACCCATGAAAAACACATTTTGACTTCTCAAATCAACCTGGCCAAGACGAAAGACAAACAAAAAGAACTTAACAACTCACATAAGAAAGATAAAAATAGACAAATACTTACCAATATCAAACATGAGAAAGTTTACAAGGGATCAAACCATATGAATCTGACTGAGGAACCCTTTTCAGCTTCAGTTACTTGACAAGTCCAGGTGATTGCCGGTATGTTTGTCCGCTTTAAACTCAAACCCGTTTAATCCCAACCGAATGCGTCATGCTTAATATAGTACATTATTACCGTCATGTTTAATTGTCCCCACACCCAAGCGTACACAGCAAAACCTACCCAACCTCAGAGTTTATTGAGGATTCACAAACCCCCAACTTGAGGAACCATGCAACACCGCTATGACTACCACTTATTTTCATTAACCATCAGTTGGTGATCAGGTCGGCCGCTAAGCACGCAAAGAAGACCAACTGAGTGATTATTTTTCATTTTCTTTTCCTTTTCATTATTTTTTTTTCATTTCTTTTTCTTTTCTTTTTCTTTTCTTTTTATTATGTGGTGTAGTCATGACAGCAGAGACATGGCGTGTGAGAGAGTGAATACTAGGTATAATTACCACTCTCAACCCGTTTTTGCTGGGACTCAGTCTTTTAAACCATGCAACCTGGGATGGGAAACTAAACATATATATCTTTTAAGTTCACTGCACTTTCATTGGTGGTCATACGATTAGGTCGAGCCTACCGAGCATATCACCGTGGAGCTTGCCTTTCACTTCCGCCTTACGCGTGTCAGCCATCTCCAACCCGAACATTCATTTTGCTTCCCCTAAACTTCTCAAAAACAAGAAACAATTAAAAATTGAAAAGCACACTATTTTTGAGGAGTCAACTTTTTCTTCATCTTTACATTTCTTCCCCTTGCTTTTTGATTTTTAATGTCACAATTTTGTGAGCATCATCATTTTTTTTTTTTTTTTAACAAAATAAAACACACAAACACACAAACAAATGAAATGACTTTACACACATCTGGCCAAGCTAACTTTCAAAGTATTGATTTGAAAATTTTTAGAAAATAGGGTTTCATGACATGCACACTTCATTGCATTTGAAGTCAACCACTTAATCAATCAATTGAAAATTTTAAGAAATTTGGTTTGACTCAAAACACCCTTCTGCCGCTTCATTCACACAACCAAGTTAAGAACAGTACCTTTCGTGCTGAATTTTACCTTTTACCTCTCAATGAGACATACCTTCCATTTATAGATTACTTGACATGACATGAAGATACGTCTCCTAAACTGTGCCTGGAACAATCACTTATCAACAAACAAATTAGTAATAAAAACGTTAGTGATAATCCTCCTTGATCGTTCCTGCACAGAGTGAGAGATTAGTTAGCCAGTGGTACCCAGGCCATTGTTTTTCTGGGTACACCTGAGGAATCAATGAATGAAACTTCTTTTAAAAACATTCCTTTTGAAAAATCAGGAAGTTGTGATGATTCGGTTGTAGCTGCCTTGACTTTTGGCTTCCAAATTCCAGGTGATTTAACATTTGTTTTAGTCACTTTTGGAGTTGTGACTTTAGGTATTTCAACCTTCTTCGTTTTAGATTCATTTTTCAAAACAGTTTTTGTTTTAGTCACCTTTGGAGTTGTGACTTTAGGTATTTCAACCTTCTGCATTTTAGAAATATTTTTCAAAACAGTTTTAGTTACCTTGGGAGGGGTAACTTTGGGTTTTTCAAGTTTTGATTGCTTTGAAAATGGTTTCATCACCTTTTTCTGAAAATTTTGGTAACTTGGAAAGCTGTTGTTTTGATTTAAAGATTTTCTTTCAGCTTTGGCAGCACCCCAATGTTGATCAGAAGGTTTAACCTTAGGAGTAATAGTCTTCATTGCCTTAGGTTTCTGCACCATCATCGGCTTAGACTCAACTGACTCCTGAGATGAAACCCTTTGACTTTGCGGATAGTAGGGTTCATAGTGGCGATAAAGACAGTTTCTAGCAATATGACCAGCAATGCCACAATTAAAGCAAGTCTGCTTCTTTAGATAGAAGTCAGACGTGTACCCATTTGTCTTTGGTGGCATATATGGAGCTGGTTTGCCTTGTGCCTGCTTCTTTGCTTTGTCTGCAACTCCAGGTTTGACTTTCTGCTGGTTTGTCGAAGCCTGTGTTGAACCTGTCCTCATCGTCTTTGTGCTCTCTGGATTCTTTGACGTTGAAGCACCATTCTTGCAATTACAACGGCAACTGCATGATCCTACTGAAGACATGGGAGACACAGCTACTCCCTTGAGTTTTTCATTCTTTACTCCAGCTGTTGACTTCATACTCGGATGCTTAATGGTGATCTTTGGCTTCTCATCTTTAGCTTCACTGATCACTCCATCAGTTAGTCCCTTGAACTTGGAGGAGAAGGATGGTAAGTCATACCCAACATCTGGTTCTTGGTCAAACATAGATCCAGATGTCATAAAAATCTTCCCCTCAGGCCGTGTTGTCAAGATCACCTTTTCCCTTTTGACTTCGTCAACAACTTTCAAGCATGGGGTTTCAATTTTAGGGTATGGTTTCAACTCTACCCCAACATCATCAGACTTGGAATTATGACATCTGTTATACTCCTGGCACTCAGCATCATCTCTTGATACGTCCTCTATTCTCCCTTCACCATATGTCATGTTTGCCTCGTTGTCTATTTCCTCTTGAGTCAATGGTGTAGTTCCAACCAAGACACTATCAATAGGAGGAGCAGCTTCTTTATAATCTGTCTTGGTTCGTTCAACTTGATCCTCACTAAGAAGTATTCCTATAATGTCTCTGGGAATTGGTGGAGGAATAATGTTGTTTGCAGCCAAGGCCTTATCAGTCTTTTCTGATCCAAATCCAGGTGTGTGTTTCCCAACTTGACCAGTCACAACAGCATGTGACAATTCCTTTCCAGCATCGAGCATTCGCTGATTTCTTTCCTGATTGCATTCAAACTTGACTTGCAGCTCATCAAATTTTTGTTGCAGTTCATTTAGTTTCTGTGTAAGCTCAGATATCTCAATCCTAGCCCGATCATGTAAGATAGTCTTCTCCGTTGCTAGCTTCCGATATTTCTCAATGTCTAGTTTCTGAGCTTTTACCTTCTCCTCATTCTTTTCCCATCTACCCTTAAAAGAACTCCTCTCGCATTTTATCTCAAATAATTCTAATTGATAATTCTTACAAATTTGCCTAAGTCCAGGAATTATACGAGCACAAGTAGGATTGGGGCATATCTCAGTATTGTCAATTTCAGCTTCAAAATCATCCTTGTTCTCAACCGAACTCATTTTCTTTCTTTAGATATGCAGCTTCTGAAAATCTTGAACAATCTGCAAAAACGGCAAAAGCGGCAAAAACACTATTCAAAAAATAGTATCAAAAACTTAAAACTGAAAAACGGAGGCCTTCGGAGTGGAATTTGGGGGTCCAAACGAGCTCCCCTGGACGTTAGTCGGGGGTAATTCTGGGGCTCGGTGTCACGAACGTCGTGTTAAAATTTGAGCTTCTAACTCCAAACGAGTCAAAAGTTACGTCCGTTTCCGTGAAAGTGTGAAATTGTGACTTTTTGCCGCAAAAGAGTTTCCGATCGTAAACACTGTTTCCGATCGTAAACGTGATTCCGATCGTAAACACCTTCAATCGCAAACACCTTCAGTCGTAAACAATGATTCCGATCCCTCCAGTCGTAAACTCCGATTCCGGTTGAACAAATCGTAAACGCGATTCCGATCAAGAAAAATCGTAAACGCGATTCCGATCAAGAAGAATCGTAAACTCTTGATTCCGACTAAGTACAGTCGTAAACACCAAGTTCCGGATCGTAAACACTTAAAAATCCCAGCTTGATGTCGTAAACGCCAAACCGCTGAAGAACACCAAGAACACCAAGTCGTAAACCTTCAAAATCACCCAGAAACTGATCGTAAACACCTAGATCAGCAGCAGATCTGATCGTAAACACAGAAAACAGCCTCGGAACCTTCAAAAACTCGAACCCTTTCCAGAAAAAGCTTGAATCTAATACCGTGAGAACCTCGAATCTGTGATTCTTGGCTCTGATACCAATTGTAGGTCCTGAAAAACTCCTGAACACGATATTTTAATCACAAACGAGTGCGGAATCCTCGTTTATGATTGATTCAAGATAGAGAAGAGAAGAAACACGAAGAATACGATGATTAAACGATAAAAACTTGATCCTTGCACACAAGAAAACTTGTCGGGTACAAATACAAGAAAATCGTAAACTGCACTCTCTCTCTAGCTCGAGATTACGATCATAAACACCTATGGCCTCCCTCCTTGGATCGTAAACTAGCACCCCTAAACTAGGAGAACCCTTGGGGTTTATATAGGCACCCCAATGGGTTTACTATTGGGCTCCTTGTGATCATAAACCCAATAGTAAACCCAAGCCCAATCATAAACTAGCCTAACTACAATAGCAAACTAGCCTATGATTCTAATGAAACCCTCTAAGCCCAGCCCAACTTATTTAATATTACAAGCCTCATAATCTAGCCTCTACAGAAATTCATAGACTACATATAGCATTTTCATAACTGTGTCGCGTTCCAAGTGCGCGGCACTGGCGTTCCATCCAACATTTCCAATTCTTACGCGCCCTTGTCCAAATCCTTCTTAATTATATATGGTCCTTCCCATTTTGGACTGAGTTTCCCCTGCGGGAGCGCTCTGCTTGCCTCGTTACTGCCTAGCACGTATTCCCCTTCTTTGAATGTCACTTTCTGCACGCGCTTGTTGTAGTACTTTTTCAATTGCTCTTTATACTTTTGTTCCCTGACCGCGGCTAGCTCGCGACGTTCTTCCAGGAGATCTAAGTTCTGTCGGAGCTCTTCATTATTGTTAATGAGACAACTGTTGAGATGTCAGTAAGATGGGATCCCAATTTCTGCTGGGATCATGGCCTCTGAACCATATGTGAGGCTGAAGGGTGTTTCACCGTTACTTGATTTTTTCATCGTTCTGTGAGCCCACAGGACATGCGGCACCTCATCTACCCAGGAGGCTCCTTCGAAGTCAAGTCTAGCTTTTATGCCGTCAAGCAGGCTTCTGTTAACCCTTTCTACCTGACCGTTTCCTTGCGGGTGTGCAACCGAAGTAAAAATTTGCTGAATTTGCAGCTCTTCGCACCACTTTTTGATGAGTTTATCCGCGAACTGTGTTCCATTGTCAGTTACCAAATAGAGCGGGATGCCGAAACGGCAGACGATGAGCTCCCACAAAATTTGTTTGATATTCGCAGCTGTGATTGTAGCAAAAGGTTTTGCTTATACCCATTTGGTAAAATAATCTACCGCTACTAGCAGGAATTTCACCCTTCCCGCCGCTTCGAGAAAAGGGCCAACGATATCCACTGCCCATTTTTGGAAGGGCCACGCGGAGGTTACTGGGATCAGATTATTCTTTGGCCTGGAGATCATTGGTGCGTATTTTTGGTAACTTTGGCATTTTTGCATTTCCTCTACTGCCAATGCGTGCATGTCGGGCTAGTAGAAGCATGCGCTTTTCAACTTTGCAACCACAGCTTTGGGCCCCGCGTGAATTCCACAGATCCCCATGTGCACCTCTCGGATGAGGTAATTTGCCTCTTCCGGATCGACACATCGAAGTAGGGGACACAAGTACATTCGCCTGTATAGGACGCCGTTAATCATCTGATAATGTTCACATTTGCTTCGCAATTTGCGGGCTTCTCCTTTATCCGCCGGGAGCTTTTCGTCTGTCAAATATTTCACAATTGGAGACATCCAATTATCAGGCGAGTGGTGAGCCACATTCACTTGATGCACCTGCATTGCGGGTTTCTTCAACTCATCCACATGCACATTTTGTAAAGGTTCCGCAAAGCATGAGGCTAGTTTGCTTAGTGCGTCGACCTTATTCTTTTTACTTCGAGGAACGTGGGTGACTTCACAAGTCTCGAAGGCTTTTATAAGCGCTTTGCAAATACCCAGGTATTTTGACATTGATTCGTCCTTGGCCTCGTATTCTGCGTTAATTTGGTTTGTCGCAAGGAGAGAGTCTATGTGTGCGCGGATATGTCTGGCCTCATGTTTTAATGCCAGTTTGAGCCTCGCAATTAAGGCTTCGTATTTTGCCTCATTATTACTTGCGCGGAATTTTAATTTATAAGCGCGCGCATACTCTTTTCCTGCGGGACTAATGAGAATAAGCCCCGCTCCTGCTCCCTCCATACTAGATGCTCCATCAGAATGTAATTCCCAAACCTGGTGGGAAGGGATTTATTTTATTTTTGGGATGCAAAGTTCTTCTGGTGAGAGCTGTGTTCTAGTAGGGATTTCAGAAATAAAGTCTGCAATGACTTGTCCTTTAACAGTTGTTCGAGGCTTAAAAGTCAGGTTGTACACCCCTAGCTCGATAGCCCATTTACATAGGCGTCCTGAGAGATCAGGTTTTTTGAGCACATGCTGAAGCGGGTAACTCGTTAGAATTTCGATGTCGTGTGCCTAAAAATATCTTCTTTGTCGGCGTGAGGCGTGTACTAGTGCGAGCACTAGCTTTTCCAGTGTTGAGTAATTAGCCTCCTAGTCAGTTAAAACCCTACTTATGTAATAAATAGGGGTTTGGACATCTCTCCTTTCTACCAAGAGGATAGAACTGACGGCCCTTACTGATGCTGAGAGATACATTTTCAAGATTTCGTCTACGCGGGGGGCTGTCAGCGCTTGCAAGTTGACTAAGTACGCTTTTAAGTCTTGGAAAGCTTGTTCCGCCTCGGATGTCCATTCGAACTGATTGTCTACCAGACATTTTTTCAATACCGTGATGAACGGTAGGGATCTTTCTGCATGTTTTGAAAAAAAATTGATTAATATCGACCAGCCTTCCGTTGAGCGCTTGCACTTCCTTTAGAGAGGTAGGGGATGGCATTTCAATGACTGCAGCAACCTTCTCAGGGTGAACACGGAAGCCTTCTTTTCTTACTATAACACCGAGGAATTTTCCCTCTTCCATACTGAAAGAGCATTTCCCTGGGTTCAGCTTTATATTATTCTTTCTGAGGGCAGAAAACGCTTCCACAATATCCAGGAGTAGGTGATTTTCCTCGAGACTCTTTATCACCAAATCGTCTACGTACACTTCCACGTTTTTTCCTATTTGTTCTTTGAATACTTTATCCATCATCCGTTAGTATGTGGCCCCCGCGTTTTTTAATCCAAAAGGTATCTTTGTGTAACAGTAGATGCTGCTTTCGGTGTAAAACGCAGTCTTCGCTTCGTCTTCTCTGGCCATTTTGACTTGATGGTAGCCTTTGTAGGCGTCCAAGAAACATTTTAACCGAAAGGGAACCAACGAATCAACCTTATCATCGATCACTAGAAGAGGGTACGCATCTTTAGGACAAGCTTTGTTTAAGTTAGTGTAATCGACGCACATTCGCCAGGAACTGTCCGCTTTGGGTACAATTACCGGGTTTGCCAGCCAAGTAGAGTCATGAATTTGGTGGACTATCCCTGCAGCCTCTAGCTTTGCCACTTCTGAAGTTATAAACTTCTTTCGCTTCTCACCTATATGCCTTTGTTTTTGCACATAGGGCTTTGCATCTTTAAACACCCTTAGGTGGTTTTCTGCTATCTCCCGCGGGACACCCGTCATGTCCCCATGAGTGAACGCAAAAATGTCTGCATCTTCCCGTAAGAGTTGCTTCAGATGATACCTAATTTTTTGCGTTAATGAAGCACCTAACTCCACCGTTTGATCAGGGAAATGATGGTTGATGGCCCATTTTTCTGTTTCGTTTACAGGCGGCGCACATGGTTGGGAAGTAGTTCCTGCGATCATGATGGGCTTGTCAGCCCAAAGCTGAGAAACTCCCCGTGGCATTGGGAGTAAGAGTAACCCACTACTAGAAACAGGGCCTTTCTTGACGTGTAAACGATGACGCGCGCTAATTTATGACGCGCATAAAAGCGTGTCATTAAAAATCTGTCATTAATTGTAAAATCTTAAGGATGGATGACGCGCTATTTTACGCGTCATAAAATTTCTGTCATAAATAAATAAATAAAAACCACGGAGTACACCTTATAAAATTGCGCGTCATCTTAAAAGTGTCGTTTTATTTTTTCACATTCCCGCTAAAATTTTGCCCTAAAAATTCACTGGCCGCTAAAATTTCCCACCTCCGCTCAAATTTTGCCCTAAAAGTGCTCTACATTCATTACTTCAAAATTTTCCGTCCATTCTCTCTGCTTCTTCAGTTCCATTTCCTCTTCTCTATCTCTAACTTCAATGGTGAGTACCAATCCAGGGCATAAGGAGCACACATCGCTCCAATCGTCAAAAGCATATGTAGCTCTCTGTTGTAACCCTAGCTCGTTGCCGCAAAAGCTACAGCCTCAAGGCTGGCCTCTCTCGGTTTTTCTCCGACGTTCTCCCTTCTTCCAAGGCAAGTAACTCTAACTCTCTCTCCCGAACACAGTTAGAGCCGCATACAGATATACAGATGAATTTGGTCCGTTAATTATTTTGTTTGATTAATTAGGGTTCCGCTATTCGTGTGCAAGGTGAGAAAACCTCTTTTGTTTGATCGATTGACGATGTCTGTTCTGTCTGGAAGCTGACGATAATTATTGGAGCAGGTATCAATTTTTTATCGCCATTCTATGTATGGAGATAGATAATCTCATCAGTTCCCACTAAATTTTTGCTTGATGTGTATGTTAATTGAAAACATGGATTCTGTATTGTAGAATTCATATTTTATTACATTACATTTTAATTGCTATAAATGCATGATTTATTTAGATAGCGATGTTGAATTAAAACCAAAACCAGTGTGTATATACTAATATGTAAAGTTAGAACAAATTAATCTCTAGAGACCAGAATGGCAGAATTCATGTTTTATTGAATGCAAATCGAGATTGACACTTGATATGTATGTTAATTGAAAACATGGATTTTGTAATTTTTAAGTAATCTCATGCTCTGATTGATTTTTCACACACCGTTTAGTAATTCTTTGGATGACGGTTCGATTAGGGCTCTTAGAAATGGAGCCCTCTATCCTTTGAACGACCGTCTGATACATCGTTGGATGGCCGACTAGGTGTAATTTAACAAGAAAATGATGTGAGATGGTACCCCTTTCTATACTTATGCAGTTATGCTTCCAATTTATTCTTTTTTAGCCCAAGATACTAAGAATTTTCATATTGTAAAACTCTACAAAAATCCAACGAGTGGAAAATGTAAATTGATAAATAAAGTTAATAACCGTAACAATAAATTTTCTGGCCAATATAAACCTTGGCTTCATCGTTGCAGGTTTTATATGTGTTTTCAACATGAAATATTGTGACTAAATATTTGGATCTGGTCTTGCAGGTTTGCACAAAATGGAACACGAAAGCGGGCACTCGAAATAGAATTCCGAATCGAAATATGAATGTCTTCTTTTCGGTAAGACTCATAATCATTAAATTCGTACGTTTAATCAGATGTTACTGTCATCTTGTGACATATTTTGTAAACTTTGTTGCACTTTTAGATGTCGATGATACTCTTTATCCTCTAACTTCTGGGCTGTCAACAGAGTGCACCAAGAACATCAAAGGTGTTGCATACACACACTAATCATCTTCAATCCTCTTGTATCCATCTGTTTAATTGTTACTGTAATAAATTTTCATCTCTATAATTACACTAATGCATTTTCTAGAGTATATGGGGGCTAAGCTTGAAATCAAAGAAAACAAAGTACCAGAAATGTGTGCTCAAATCTACAGGGATTACGGGACAACAATAGCTGGTCCTTGCGTATGATCTCGATCCTAACTATATGATAATTACGACGTTTGAAAATGGTTCACATGCATTGCATATCTTTTCTGTTTGCAGGCTGTTGGCTATGATTTTGACCATGATGACTACCACAGGTATGAAATCTTGTCATCCTCTTTTTGTCTCTAAAGAAATCTCTAAATCTAATATTATGAAATTGGTGATTAACAGATTTGTACACAGGTGATTGACCCATGATTCTCTCAAACCCGACCCGATTATTAGAAGTCTTTTAAATAGCATACCCTTAAGGAAAGTGGTAGCATACCCTACAGAAAATGCTTTCCAGCAAGCTTTCAAGATGGTAAAGATTAACCCGCAAACATTTTTTTTGTGCAGTTGTTTAGGCAGTTTTTACTGATGAAGATTATGTCGAGATCCACACTCCAAAGTTAATTGCCGGCAGTAGTGAAGGTGGGGCAACTGTTTTAAAACTGGATTACAAAAAACAACCTGCATGTCTTGCATAATCACCGCAGCTTCATAAACAGATGACAATCTGTGGTGATTTTGGGTGTGTTTTCGTGGTTGGTCCTCTTTTTAGGGCTGAAGACTCGTATACACACAGGCATTTGTGTGAATTCACAGGTCTTGATGTGGAAACGGAGATTAGGGAACATTATTCTGAGGTACTTTTACATTTGACAAGTAATTTATAATATGAAAATTTTCAAGATTTTGAGAAGCTTCTGATGGTTTGTTTCATACAGGTGATGGATATAGTGGACCGCTTTTCGTTGAAATGTTTGATAAATTAAATCTGAATTATGTGACTTGGCAGCTGTTATTAAAGCAGGTGCTTTACAAGAAACCAATAAGTATATAAATAAAAATCAATCATCCATGTCTTATCTGCCAGGAAGTGCCTTGATATTTACATACCCCATATTGTGCTCCTAAGCATATACACTGCACTTTCTAATCTACTGTCTTTAGTATAGGAAATTCTTCATCTCTCGAATGCTGGATGGTGCAATCATTTATACATGCTCGCACTCTAGATGCATCAGGTCAAAAGTTACAGTTACAAGCTTATGATTAATTCATTTTACTTTAGATGTAAGGGATTTTGAATTGTTTTGGAATGGTACTTGTTAGAGCTTAAGTAAATGCTACAAGTTTTAATTGGGAATTGTTTTTTCTTGGTCATTACTACAGGTCACTCAGATCATGTAAAGTTAGAATCAAAAGTGCATAATGTGTAGCAGTTATTTGTAGATGAGATACATAAACGTCAAATGGAACTCAAGGTTAGAATAATGTATATGCTAACTTACTGGATTGATATATATTTAAAGAAACCGAATGTTAACTATCAACCATAGTTCTCTTACCAAAGAGCAGGAGACCCATGTTTGTAATCATCAAGGTATTGTCATTAAGTATGTGGTGGTGGACTTGGGTGCAATGTATTATTGTATTACTGTAAGCTTAAGGCTGGACACAAATGTCAATAGTTTTTTTTCCTTCTGATCTGTTGAATGTTGGTAGGTAGGTAGTTTTGTAGTGGTTGAGATGAACTCAAATCACCTATAGCATTTCCTACTATTTCCTACTGATGAGCTGCCTCACTAAGGTTTTAACAACCCAAATTAATCTTAGCATCAAACATATGTTATTTTTTCTTGCTTGTTTATGATATTTACCATGACTCTGTATCATCTTTTTTTTATTTTTTATTGCAGATGTCATTAAATGTGCTGAATTAACATCGTTTGTAATCCGGTTGAAACTTATGTCTTTGGCTTTCATAATTACAGATGGACATAGAACGGTTGGTTGGAGCTTGGCTTAACGGGTCAGGTTGGTTGGGTTATTCTCCACATCAGCAGCAACAGGTGGCACAGTCCCAACAACCTTGACATCTGATCCTTTAATTTATTCAAATGCTAGTAATACTAGTAAAGTATTGTGATAGAATAGTGTTTATATTAGTTATTTAATCTATAGTTTTTTTTTGTGTAAACTCATATTAACTTTGTAATGTTTGCCATATATATATGAAATTCATTAATTTGCTATAAGTGTATTGTATTTTGTATTAAGGTTAATTTCCATTTAATGCGGAAATTAGTGATTCTACAAAAAAAAATTATTTTTTTAATTTCTTTTTGAAACCATGACGCGCAAAAATGCGTGTCATAAGCAGATTTATGACGGGGGCTTCCTTGACACGCATTTTATGACGCACATTGTGCGTCATAAAATGCGCGTCATCGATCGCGCGTCATAAAATGCGCGTCATCGATCGCGCGTCATAAAAGGGATGACGCGTATTTTGCGCGTCAAGAGGATTCTTGACCTTACCTTCCTTGACGCTTTTTTGCGCGTCATCTGGGCCCTTTCTTGACGCGCAAAAAGCGTCAAGAAAGGCCATTTTTGTAGTAGTGACCCATGGGCTGTAGACACTGTCGCAGCCAAATTGCTTAGAGTTGGTCTACCCAGGATAGAATTGTGCTCGCTCTTTGCAGGTACCACTAGGAAAGTAGTCATGACTGTTCGATCCCTTGTACCATCTCCCATTGTTACTGGGAAGTCAATTTGACCTAATGGCATACAAGTTTCTCCGGAGAACCCGCTCAAGGGTTTATAAACTGGTTCCTGGCGAGCCTTGTCTTCTGGTGCAAGCTGGCGAAAGCATTCTTCGTAAATAATGTCAGCGGAACTGCCTGTATCAACCAAGAATCGACACATTCTATAACTTCCCAGGCGGAGGGTGATTGTTATTGCACCTTCGTTGTAATCACCTATTTGCGGGGGAAATGTTAGTGGTGCGTGCATCCAAGACTCAACGCGCTAGCCCCCTCTTTTTTCCCCGCGACAGTTCCCCTTCATCATATAAACATCTTTATATTTCGGAGAGCCTTCTTTTTTCTTGTCGTCCCCTTTTTGTAAATGCGCCAGCTTTCCTTCTTTGACAAATTTTGCAATTTTCTTTTTTAGCGCGAAACATTCATGTGTAGTGTGTCCATGACCCTTGTGGTAATCACAGTACTTTTTAGTATCATGAGTGCTGCTTTCTTTCAGTGGTCTTGGCTCTTTCCATTTTAATTTTTCGCCATTAAAAATGGCGCTTGGGGACTTAGTGAGATACCAATTAGTAGAGGCCGGCGGTTGCCCCCGCTTTACCGTTGAAGCCTCCCTTCCTCGATGAGGCTCACGATATGAGTCTTGTCTTTCAGAACTTGGTTGGTAGGTAGTGAAACGAGCGTCAAACCGTCTATCGTTTCCACGTGAGTGTTGTCCGCCATGCCTATCTTTCTTGAGATCAGGGGGTCGTACCTGTTCTTTGCCACGCTCATATGCGCGGTTTAGAACTATTGTTTTTTTTCGCGCAGACATACTGCTTGGCTATGGACATCAACTCATCAATTGTTTGTGGTTGCCCGCCACTCAAAATTTTCCTCACGAGGTGTTCCTCTCTTACCCCCTGTATGAAACCTGCTATCATTAAATCTTCGGTCGCTTCACCAATTTGCAGACTTTCAATATTAAATCTGGAGATGAAACTCTTCACTGTTTTGTTATCCTTATGGCGGATATGGAGGATCTCCGCCTTCTCCTTCGTGTGGCGCTTCTGCTGCGAAAACTGTTGGAAGAACTTACTTACCAATTCCTTGAAACTTGCTATTTGGCATACAGGAAGCAAATCGAACCATAAATGTGTTGTTCCCACCAATATATATATTATGTATACGATCCGGTCCGTATAGATGTACAAATATGAAAAGGGATACAAATAACACAACCCTATAAAAATTAGGATATGTTTAAGCTCAACCCCGTTTAGAAAGCTTGAAATTAACTGGACGTGTTTTGTAGTGATAATTATATGTGGCTCGTTAAAGTTGGTTAGAAGTTTTCTTTGTTTTTATCTTAATGATTTATTTTCCAAATTTCTTAAAACGGTCAAATATCAAATCATTTGTCAGAAAATAAAAAACAAAAACATCAAGGTTTAATTATTACAAGTCTATATAAAGTTTATTATTACTTTGATATCTTTATTATTGCTTAATACCTTAAAATGAAGGAGATAAATACGAATATTATAAGCTTGTCACACTTTCTAAAAGATAACGACATCTTGTCCAACGGTGTTGCTACAATAAGGAACGAACCAATAAGAATGTAACAAATGCTGATCCCCACAAACTAACATAGTAACATTGGAGGATAGTGCTTATACAAGGGCATTGCTTTTTATTTTTTAAGCTAAAGTGCCCTTTTAAGCTAAAGTGTCTTTAGAACATTTGGATATATTCGATGTGTATTTCACAACGTACTTTTAATTTCTAAACTAAATTCATAATCTAATTTCAGAAACCAGCATCACATCACAAGTTGTGGATTAGGGTTTCTTGAAAATTTAAAAAAGAAAAAGCTAAAACCCATTTTGGATCATTTCCCATAGTATTATTAACTAGATTTGCTATACATATGTTGTCACGAAAATAATGCTGGTACACGAAATAGTTGTATTCAGTGGCGAACCCAGAAAATTTTCTTATGGAGTTCGGAAATTTTTGGAGTATAATTTTTTTTATCGTTATACAATTTTTTTTTATCGTCCACCATATATACAAATAACTTTTTAGACCGATTCGGTTCGGGTCTGGTCGGGTCGGTGACGGATCAATCGGCATTCGAGAATAAAATTACAAAACAAGACCAAAATATAAAAAACGTATTAAAAACTTCATCATTACCCAACTTAAATAATTACAAAACACTTAAACTTGCTCTCTACGGGTTTTCATTTTTTTAGAACCCATCAATCATATGATGAAATTGGTTTTCGTTCACCTGGATCCCTTGGAAGGGTACTTAATCGGTCCATAATCCCTACAGAAAAAACACACAATTACATTTACACAAAGCCAAATAAGTGAATAACCAATAGATATAATAAAAATAGTGGCGAAGTAATTGATTACTTTCAATCAGTAGCTAAGTAAATGTAATATTCATATGGGTTATTGGTTTTAAATAATCCCAACTATAACTTTTTGGCAGGGAACACTCCCAACTAATGAAATAACCAACACCACTCCTAACTATTGACCTATTTTCTTTCACCACTCCCTCCGTTAGTTTTTTTTAACACCGTTAGTTTAAAGCCTATGTGGCGTTCTATGTGGCTAAAAATGCATGCTGGACAATCTACGTGGCATAAAAAAAATTATATATATACAATGAAAATTAACATGAATAGTAAACTTTTTCTATTTTATTGTTTAGTCACAATAATTTGGATGTTTGACAGTTTTAAACTTTTACAATATTTTTTCTTTAACGAAATAGTAAACTTTTAGTTTTCAGTGTTTAGTCACATATGTTTCATACTTTTTACGTTTTCTACCCTTTAACTTTTAAAGTTTTTTTTTTGTTTTAAGTTTTGTTGTCTTTTACTTTGACCACGAAACTTTTAACTTTTCTACTTTCGTTTTTAGTATACTTTATAATTTTATACTTTCACCACGAGACTATTAGACTTTTACGTTTCACACCTCTTAACTTTTTAACCCTCTAACTTTTAACGTTTTTTTGTTTTAAGTTTTGTTGTTTTCTACTTTGGCCACGAAACTTTTAACTTTTCTACTTCCGTTTCTAGTATACTTTTATAGTTTTATACTTTCACCATGAGAATTTTAGATTTTTACGTTTTATACTCCTTAACTTTTTAATGCTCTAACTTTTAAAGTTTTTTTTTTCGTTTTAAGTTTTGTTATCTTCTACTCTGGCCACGAAACTCTTACCTTTTTTACTTTCATTTTTAATATACTTTTATAGTTTTATACTTTCAACACGAGACTTTTAGACTTTTACATTTTATACCCCTTAACTTTTTTAACTTTCGTTCAGCATACAAATCCAACCCCGCAGCAACGCGCGGGGTGGTAAACATCTCGTTATAAAAAAAACTAATTCAAATCACAATAAACAAAAGAAAAGAAAGAGAACAGAGAGACGTCACCCCCTCCCTGCGTTTGATTCTCCTCCGTTTCGTGTTCACCGGCGACATCAACCCAGTCCCCTCCGTTCTCCGGCGACTGCATCGGTATCTGCGGCGGCACCCCGACCTCACTTCTTCCCTCTCCAACCCCCAGCAACCTGGTTCCGATTAGGGTTTCGATTGGGATCCGATACAAACGACATTTCTTCTCTATGTCGTGTCGGTTTCATCGAACAAAAGCAATAATCGAATTCCAATTCAAGTCTATGACATCAGTTTTCAATTCGCAATCATGAACAAAGCAAAGGTCGAACATATTATTTAAATATCAATCTGAATCAATATTGGAAGCCCACAAATTAAAATCAGAAAACGAAAACCCAAGATAGGTTCCAATCGGACCTCACCTTCCAGATTTGCTCATCGGAGCCACCGTTCTCCTCGGAGATTTTCCGTCCTTCAAATTAACCGCAACACTCGCCACCGAAACGCCGGCCGGCTCTGGCCGTTTCCCCACCCTCTCCGCCACCGCTGACCAGCTCGTCGCCCTCGCTTTCCCCACCCTATCCGCCACCGCTGACCAGCTCGCCGCCCTCGCATCCTCACCGTCTACGTGTCAATTGGATCCCTAATCGGAACCCTAATCGGAGCCCTAATCGGAACCAAGTTGCTGGGGGTTGGAGAGGGAAGAAGTGAGGTCGGGGTGCCGCCGCAGCTCCCCGATGTACTCGCCGGAGAACGGGGTACCGGGTTGATGTCGCCGGTGAACGGGGGTCGGGGTGACCAGAGTCTCTCTCTTCTCTTTCTTTTGTTTCTTTTTCTTTTGTTTACTATGATTTATATTAGTTTTTTTATAACTTTTTTATGCCACATAGACTGTCCAGCAGACATTTTTAGACACATAGGACGCCACGTAGGCTCTAAACTAATGGTGTTAAAAAAAAAACTAACAGAGGGAGTGGTGAAATAAAATAGGTCAATAGTTGGGAGTGGTGTTGGTTATTTCGTTAGTTGGGAGTGTTCCCGGCTAAAAAGTTATAGTTGGGATTATTTGAAGCCAATAACCCTATTCATATACATGTTCAAACAGTGTCTAAGTAATTGATTACTTTCAATCGGTGATTCAGTGGCTAAGTAATATTCATATACGTGTTCAAATAGTGGCCAAGTAATATTCATAAATTGAACAATAGAAAAAACACAAATTGAGTTTAATAGTTTAAGCAAAGCACCTACCTAGCTACCTTTTATGATTTATCCGATTTTCAACCTCAAAAGAAGAAAAATTGCTTAAACACCTACCTCTTATCCGATTTCAAATTTTAAACCTTAAAAGAATACAAATTGTTTAAACACCTACCTCTTATCCGATTTCAATTTTCAACTGCAAAAGAAGACAAGTGCGGGTGTGCGGTGCGGTGCGGCTACGACTCCGCGACTGCGATGATTGATTCTGGCGAAATCACATAGCGTCGTCGTGTGGATCACAAATTCCGGCTTGATTCCGGCAAGAAAACTGAAGCGTCGATCGTCTATTCGTCTGATTCGTCTCTGTCACATTCTCCCGCTCCTTTGCCTATGCGTAAGTTGTAACCCAACTGACCCACACAATTACACAAACCCAATTTTTGGGCTTTCTATAAGTTTTTTTGGGCTTGAACCTTAGTTAGTCATAAACTATGATTTGGGCTTTTTTAGTTTTTTTTATAGATTTTTAGTTTATTATTATTGATTAGTAGTGATTAAAAAAAATTAAGTTAAAAAAATTAAAACTTATTTTTTTTTAAGTTGAAGGTCGGTCTAAAAATTCTATGGGGTTCGGTCATAAAATTTCTTGGGGTTCGGTTCGTAAAAAATCAGAAAATTAACACACCGCGGAAAATGTTCATGGGTGTCGGGCGAACCCGTACCCACCAACATAAGTCTGCCACTAGTTGTATTGCTATAGCGATACGTAAAGAATATAAATATAAAAAAATGCTTAATGACATTAAAATTGGAATCCAAACCTTCAAAATATTGATTCTAGTATTTAGAAGTTATGTTACACGATTGTACTTGTTATACCAACAACTTTTATACTAAATTCGTTATGCATGAAAAAATATAACCTATGCAATGTGCAATCACCGAGACCGCCACGTGGCAATCACCGAGACCACCATGTGACCCAATAAAAAAAGTTACTATTCACAAGACTACAGTCCTTCACAATTGTTATACAATATAATTATATAAATAAAAACCTAACACTTTAAGTTAATTCAAAATTAGAAAGCTTTAAACTTTATAATCAAGAATATGGCCTTGTTAGAAGTAGGAATGGCTTTGTATCATTTTAAGAAGTAGTTGAATATAAAATCAGTTAATACATTAAGCATTCACTATAGGTTTGATATAATTATGTGAGCGTAGTACTTAAAATTTAAGTAATAGTTGTGAGTGGCTGTGAGTAGAGGACGGAGAAAATGTTTCTGTTCATCTGTATATTTGTCAAAACACTGTTTATCTATGTCTTTTAAATATACTTTTAAAATAGTTGTGAGTGAAAGAAAGAGAAAATATATAAAAAGAATTACTTAATTGAAAAGAAGAGAGAAAATATAATTTTTATAGTTAAATTACAAGGATAAGGATAATGAACCTCATGTGAATGCTCTTAGAAGGTGGTGAAACCTAGAATTTATAACCTCAAACGAGATCATTATGATTAAGAACAAAACAATATGAAAACCATTTCTAACATATTTTGAACGTTTACTCGATTTATCTAACTTGAGGGTTGACCGACAATAATCCACTTTCAATAATCACTCCCAGTGATCCCAACTTTCACCATACTTACCAATAGTGGTCCAGTTGTTAAAAAACTTGACACCGTTAATTTTTTATCTACTTTTTCAACCCCAATCTTTGATTCACTATAACTTCTTTAGATCTTGATGAAAATTCAATCCGTAAGTTGCCATGAACTCGTGACAAAAAACCAAATCTATAGCAACAAGAATCATTGAAAACCATTAAATATTGGTCAATCCACCATTATTGAAGCTTCATGAAGAAGATGAAGTTGTGAAATTTGAAATCCGATCAAAACTCCATAAAAATCAATCTCGTAACTTGCTGTAGATTCATAAGAACGTGCCAAGTCAGCTGGAATCGATCCATAGCACAAACACAATGGAATTGATGCTTAATTTTTTATCCGAACTCATGAAAAAGTCGTAACTTTGATGCCCTTGTTCATCATCATAACCTGTTTAAAACCTGAACAATATGGATCTAGTTTTGTTTGGTTTTTCGTCACGAGTTCATAGCAACTTACGAATTAAATTTTTATCAACATTTGAAGAAGTTATGGTGGATCAAAGATTGGAGTTGAAAAAAATAGATTAAAAACTTAATGGCGTTAAGTTTTTTTAACGATGAGACCACTATTGCTAAATAAGGTGAAATTGGGACCACTAGGAGTGATTTTTGAAAGTAAAATTATTGTTGGTCAACCCTTAAAAGTTAAGATTATTTAAATCTAATTTTCCTTTAGTAACACACACTTTTAGTGACATTTAACTTTTGTATCACTAATCTAAAATTATATTGGCACTTTACATATGTAATATTTGGTCACACACATTAAGTGACGTTTAGTTTTTTATGTCACTAGTTCACATTTTCACTCAATTTCCCACCAACTCAAAATTAAACCTCATCTAACCTATATGAAAATGAAAAAAATATTTAAAGACAATTAATTTTCCCCAATGATGATGTTCCTTGACTTTCATATACAACCTTAATTTACTAAATAAAATTCAGGATTTAGAAAGCCATGATTTTCACTAAACTTGATTTCACTCATGGTCAGTGAAATAGCATCATGGTTTGGTTGAAAAAAAGCTAGGATGGAAGCTTTTATGTTTAAGGTTGTCATTCATAAGGCGTTCGACATCCTTAGCTGGGGTTTGCTCCTATCGATCTTGTTTCAAATGGATTACCCAATTCGTTGGTGTTCGTGGATCGAAGGCTGCCTATAAGCCTCACAAGTGTCCATTCTCATGAACGGTAGTCCTAAAAATGAACTTAATTGCTCTCGTGGCCTCAGACAAGGAGTTCCTTTTTCACCGATGTTATTTATACTAATGATGGAGCTTTATCGGCATTCATGAAAAAGGCTACGGCTGGGGGCCTCTTTCTTGACATCTCTCTACCAAATAAAGACCCATCTATTTCACCTCTCCTGTTCACTACAATGTGGTTTTTACTTGGTAAATTCTCACGTACTAACATACTAAACTTAATGCGAATTTTGTGTGTTTTCTTTCTTGTTTCAGGTCTAAAGGTTAGACTCGAAAAGAGTAGCTTCTTGGGAATCGGTTTACCATATCAATGTAATGTGGAGATGGCGGGCATGCTTACGTATAACATTGGCACGTTCCCTATCAAGTTTCTTAGCCTACCTATCGGATAAGGATGAATTTAGCTAGAAGCTAGCACCCATTATCAATTGTTGGGAGGCTAAAATCATATCGGTGCTATTTAGCTTACCACTCTGTTTTTTCTTTTTATTTAGAGCTCCAAACAACGTTCTAGAGAAACTAGAGCAGATTCATAGGAAATTTCTATGGGGAGGCAATCTTGAAGTTAGAGAAACTAGAGCAGATTCATAGAAAACTCCCAGATGGATTTTAGCATTAAAATCATCGATGTGATGAGGGTTCTTGGACAGAATTCCACATAGCAGGGGCGGATCTAGGGGAAAAATTCATGGGTAGCGTTAAAAAAATATATTTGTCGGGATTAACGGGGTTTCGGGGCCAGCGCTCCCGAAAAAAAAATTTAGGTAATTAACGGGCTTTTAATCACATTTTCAAGTCAGAATTTAAATAAAAACCATAAAATTTCTTCGAGGGGTAGCGTAAAATATTTTCAGGGGTAGCGAAAAATTCGTTTGAGGGGTAGCGAAATACCAAAAACCAAAAAAATTGCAAATCGCAGTAAAAGTTCAGGGGTAGCGGACGCTACCCCTGGGCTGTGGGTAGGTCCGCCCCTGCCACATAGTACATTCGCGACTTGATAAACGAGGATGAGGCTAATGTTACAAACATCGATTCGGTTAGCTCAAGGAAGGATCCCAACTTTAGTTGCTTTAGTCCATAGGGGTATTCCGATTCCAAATTTGAAGCAATTGAGACGAGCGATCACTTGTTTATGGCTTGTGGTCGGTCGATTGGCTTATGGGGACGATTAGCGGAATGGTTGAGATTCACACCTATTTTTGCATTCTTGATCATGGACCTGACTCAAACCCACAAAACTATAAGTGGGGGTGCAAAGAAAAGGAAGTTGTTCAAGTGGTTATAAATGTTGCTATTTGGTGCATTTGGTCGACTAGGAAAATATGAAAGGGTACATGAAAGCAAGATGGCTACGGTGGAGCAACTACTTGGCGAAGTTAAAGCCATCTCTTTCTATGGATTAAAAGCATATCTAATCCACCTCTAGTGTTGAGAGCTTGGAGTGTGGCTGCTCACATTTAGTAACTTGGGGATTATCTTTAGTTTTCGTTTGGTGTTCTGTACATATTTTATTTTTTATGTTTTGTATGTGTTTCTCTAGCTTCTGCTAGTCCTTTTATATAAATCTTCGCAGTTCAAAAATAAAATAACAACTTTGGGGTGCGTCAATATATACGGTTAGAACTTAATTCTAACCGGATTTTGAAAACTAATCAATTCTACCTAACTGGCAATTACAAATAATAACAAAAGATTATGATGAAATTTTACAAAACTAATATCAATGATATTTAATTGTAATAATTATGATAGGTTAGGAGTAGTGTAGTTTGTGGTTAAAAAAATTAATATCTAACGATATTATCTATTAATATGTATGAGTTTCTCATTCTAAAAAGAATGAAAGTAAGATATGAATTTTATAAGCTTGTACATACAAATTTCTAAAATGCACACTACTACAAAAATACCCTTTCTTGACGCTTTTTGCGCGTCAAGAAAGGGGTCAGATGACGCGCAAAAAAGCGTCAAGGAAGGCAGGGTCAAGAATCCTCTTGACGCGCAAAATGCGCGTCATCTGCTTCTTGACGCGCAAACAATGACACACCATTAATGACGCTCCTTCGATGACACTTTATATGCGCGTCAAGAAAATGTGTCGCCTGTAATTTAATAAAGTTTTTATTAAATATAATTTTGTTGTCGTCTATTTATGACGCTCATAATTGCGCGTCATCCTTTTTATGACACTTTATGTGAGCGTCAAGAAAATGTGTCACTTGTCATTTTATAAAAATGTCGTCTCTTTATGACGCGCATAATTGCGCGTCATGTTTTTTTAATGTTTTTTTTTTAATATTTTTGCTGAAACTGCTGGTTTCCATTTTAAATGCTGTAGCCAAAAACTGCATTTCATAATATGCTGGTTACCAAAATAGAATCTGCTGTAGACAAAAACTGCATTTCATAATATGCAAATACCATAATTCGGTTTCATCATGTTCATACAATCCGATCATAACGACAAAGATATATAATATGTTCTAAGTTTACACATAATATTCGATCATATCCCTAGATACTACGGCCTGAAAATGAAGTTGCATGCATAGCCCAGCCATTCTGCCCGAATCTCATCAAAATCCGCATCGGTGTATTGATTACTATCTCCACCAATCTATATGAACACATACAATAAAAGAGGCAAATATAAATGCATGTACCAAAAAAATTATCATCAAACATAAAGATAAAAAATTATGCAAAATTATAAAGAAAACTTACATTGTCTTTCTGAAGTACTACAATTCCTTGCCGAACCACCTCTTTCATAAACTTCAAGACATAGTAACCACATTCCGTAAATCCTGGTTGAGGTGGACACTACAAAAAAAAAATAGAATGTTTCTAACTTATTATACACTATCTAACATTCCGTAAATCCTGTTTGTATATTAATCCAGTTTCATAGTAACAGTACACATGTATGGACACTTGCATCATAATTAAAAGAAGCAGATTTTCGCCAAGGTTTGACTCAATATTAGTACTAGCATACATTAATGGTTTCAAACATGCATACTTATAGAAAAAATGACAACAATAATACATCTAGGCATCAATTTTATACCTAATTCATATTGATTTTGCTATAAAACAGGACACATAACTTGCCAATTTTGTACACAAGTTAAACTTTTAGGTCCTTCCTTATAACATACCTCGAACTTCAAATTACATATCGATAGTTAATTTCAGATTGTAGTGATAAAGTATTTGTGTGCACAAGTTATATTTTTAGAATTTTAGTTCGATACAAGATGATAAACTAGGTAAAGGAACATTCATCATAGTGTTTTCGGTATATGTAGTGGACTGAATCTTTTTCCATTTTATTTATGAGAACACTTATATTCAAGATACCATGGTGTTGGATCTGCAAACAATGGGTCTGGTGTATAATCCAAACCAACCTCCATATTCAACCTTAAAATAAGGTGGGAACAAAAAAAAAACTGCTGTTACCAATATGATCTTAGTTCTTAAATCACCTATTGTGAGACTGCTGCATCTGTATTTTCAAATATGATATATTTCTAAACCAATATAAACAAGCTTAACATGTAAATGGGGGTAGCAATAAGTCAATAACAATACTTAGATTCTCACCAGTTCACTTCTGAAATCCATAATATTATCAACAACCAAAACTTGTATACAAAATTAGCATGGGACAGATTGGTTTCTGTGTTAGAAAATAAAAGGAGTGGTTTTGATAAAATTGCATATTGATGTACAGGGATTCATTTTGTTGAAGGTCAGCTTAGAGCAGTCTCACAAACATACTAATTAAATTTGATGCATGCTCAGTTGCTGTCTTTGAAATGTTTTTTTTTTATATCTGAAAATTACCCAGTCTAATGTACATTATAAGCTTCTGAAGTTAACTTTTACTTGCCTGGCCTATGTATTTATATGCAATCTTTTCTCATGTTCATGGTAGTCTATATACCAGTTAATATTTTCTTTGGGGTTCATTTTTCCTTTCCTGTCTCCTGTCTTTCACTATCTGTAGCGCTCTGATTTAATGTTGCTTATCATAGGTTGGAACATTAGTGTGCTGATCACTAATCCCCTGTTCGTGTTTCCTAAAGTGATAGGCTAGATAGGTGTACATAATAGAGATAAGATATGCTTCTGGTCTGAAGGACTGCAATTTTTTCATTTTGTTGACAGATGTTTTACAGATCACCATTTCCTGTTCTTGAGTGTACAGAGTTACGAGTTTTATTTTGTTTGGGTTTGGACATTTGTAAGGTATTTAGGTTAGCTGTTATAGTTTCTTTTTTTTTGTATACACTTACCTAGGCTACATATATAACGGTGAACCATATGTTTTTTAGGTGCAGTCATTGCCATCGTCTCAGGCGACAATCAATTTTTTTTAAGGTGAAGAATTAAACAAATTTAAGAATTAATCAGCCTGCACGTGCCTTTAGTTGTTAGTATAATCAGGTTGAATAAGTCGTATTTTGACCAAGCTTTTAGGGGGTGGCTGCTAATTAGGAGGAGAACGTGGATTTGTTATTTGGGGCCTGAATCCAACAGTTACATCCTTTCTATCCACAACCTTCTCTGTTTTCTTCTTTTTCTTTGCCATTTTAGTCTGCAAAAAAATTAGTATAACGTAACAAATTCTGTAATAACAGATTCTATTTAGCTCAGGTGAAAAAGTTGAAAAAAGTTTACCAAATCAGAGAATTGAATGACTAGGTGCCTCGGCCAACGTAGTATGTACCCAAGGGCATCTTGGACCTTCTCAACGAACTCCTCTTCAAGTGGAAAGGGTAGTGAAGCTTCTCCTTGTGTACATGTTTGAACCATAACTTCAATGTTCTCATCTAGTACATGAAGGTCAAAAGTAAGATCCAAATTTGTGGAAACATCAACTAAATATAAAAACAAATATATAAATAAGTACCCGAGTCATTCCAATTCATTATGGTTCCTCTAGCGACAATATTTGTGGGAACATCAACTGCAAGATAACAAGATTTATCCTACAAAATAAAAAATGTCAGCCTCAAATCAGAGACAGTCGTTAGAAACAATTTAATTGCTTACATCATCGTGTTCTTTGTCATCTTCTGGTGCTTCTTCATCATCATTCCCCATTTGGCAACTTGCAGCTTCTGAAACAGGAGTGGCACTACGACCACCTCTTGTCAACCTTTCTAACTTATCTTCAACTTCTGTTAACCGTCGATTGATCTTCTTCTTCTCCTTGTCCAGGTAACCTTTAACAGTCTTGGGTAAGTGAAAATATTGTTGGTGCGATACAAACTTACCCATCCCGCGTACACGCCCACGTTGTTCTTCATTACCCAGGGCCTGCGTGAGCACATCCTCTGTTCCACATGAAACATCCTCATGTTTATCTTGTTTCTCTAGCTTCTCCTGCACAAAAAACCATACCAAGCCTCAATGGAAAATTATCACATCACCAAAACTTTCAAATGTTACAAACTTACCATTTTATCAACCACTTTTTGGACATCCAGGTCGAAACCTCCTGATTTCAATTGTCTTGCTTTCTTCCAACATGTCGCCCTATCAATCTCCTCTTCCTCCTTGCCAGTTTCTTTGACCTATTTACCAAGAATAACATAAGTGAATTAAGAACAAAACTAAGAGTAAGTATTTGATATAAGTTAATTCATACTAGCTCCTCAATGAGTCCGGAATATCCCTTTCTGCTTAAACGATGATTGTATTTATTTTTTGCACGAGTTTTTTGAGCCTTCTTACTCTTTTCCTGCATTAGAAAGATTAAAACTATGTTAGAAAAATATTCTCCTATAAAAAAAATATATAACAGTAAAGTATTTGACATAAATTGACGAACCTCCCATTGTTTTGAACTATGTTGTGCCACAAACAGTTTCCAATCGGGCTCTTTCAAAAATGGATACATAGCAGGAGGAGTGAGTAGATCTGCCTCAGGATCATCTTTTCGTGCCAAAATAAACTTTTTGTAAAGAGTATGTTTGAAGTTTTTCCACTTTGTCCCAACTGATTGAAGAGACCGCTTCCGACCCTTTGGGTTAAGTACAAAATTTGCCTGAAATATATAGCAAAATAATTTAATACCAACCTAATAAACTACATACTAAGCTAATTAAACCCAATAGTTTTAGACTTACCGAAACATGTTTCCAACAAGCTTCCTTTATTTGGTCACCAACATCATACCAACGCTCATAAGTTATAGGAACCATAGTTCTTGCACACATTCCCTCAAAAGTAGATAGCTGTGTTGCAGTCTCTCCATATGGGACACCTCTTTTATTATAAGTAACTACTACTCTCTTCTTTTTAGTTTTTGATTTGACTGTCGGTCCTCTTTGTGATTTAGAATCTTGGTCTTCATGATCTGAATCATCTTCATGACTCACTTTCTCATTTTCCGGATCGGCCATGGCCCAAAAAACAACCTGTTCAAATAGAATATATAGTTAGTAACAACATAAGAGTAAAAGATAGTTTAAGCTAAGAACCAAAAATTAAAAACATACCAAAAAACTAAACTTTATTATTTTCCACAAAAAAAGATATATTAAACTAATATGCCCTCGTCATCCGAGCGCGTACAATCAAAATCATCGTCAAGATCTGCTAAATTGGGGTCTTGTACATCAACAGTAGCATCAAATTCCAACATATCATCATTTTCAACATCATCTCCATACTTATACATCTTATGTGGTGTGAAGCCAACAACAGACAAATTCTTATCTTGTTGATCTTGAACATAAAAAACTTGTCTGGCTTGACTAGCTAATATGAAGCGTTCAGACTGATGACCAAGCCTACCAAAGTTAACAACTGTGAATCCAAAATCATCTTTTTTAACACCACGACTATCAACCCAATCACACATGAAAACAGGAATTGTAAACGTGTGATAATCAAGCTCCCATATCTCCTTTATACGCCCGTAATAAGTAACCGCGCCATACACGGGGTTGGAGTCTTTTGCACTAGCAATCTGCATAGTATGTGCAACTATGGATACTCCACTACATTGAGTGGTTCTAGATTCATCTCGAGAGGTTGTATGGAACTTATACTCATTTATGACGAAACCGGTATATTTTTTAACAACATAATTAGGCCCTCTAGCCAACCAACTAACAGTCTCGCAAATATCTTCCCCATTAGCCAAGCGTTTTTCAACCTATTGGAAATAGTTTAAAGTAATTAAAACAAAACTATGTAACAAAATTATATAAAACAAAACTATGTAACAAAATTATACAAAACCTCATTCTTAAACCAGCTAATAAACGTCCGACTATGTTGGCTCTGCAACCATGTGCTATTTCGACGGGGGTTAAGATCCTTTAGTTCCAACATATGTTGCCTGGATCATAATCGAACTTAGACGCAGTTTATGTATTATATAGATAAAAAAGAATATTATTTATCTTTTTTGTAGATCTTACTTGGTGTATGATTCCACAATAGCAGTGTTTCGCAATACATAAAGATGAGCTTCATCAAGTGACTTAGTCTCCACAACATCGCTCGTAGCACGCGATAGAGGCTTGCCGGTACGGATCCTTTCATCAACACGGTCATGAGGATTTCCAATTGAGTTACCATTTTTTAAATAGGCCGAGCAAAATTCTAAAGCCTCCTCTGCCACATAACATTCTGCAATGCAACCTTCGGGTCGATAATGATTTCGTACATACCCTTTCAATGTTTTCATGAATCTCTCAAATGGATACATCCACCTAAAATGAACCGGGCCACATAACCTCACCTCTCTAACTAAATGCACCATCAAGTGAATCATTACATCGAAAAACGAAGGAGGAAAATACTTCTCTAGCAAGCACAAGGTTGATACAATATTACTTTGCAGCTTGCTTAGCTTACTAACATCAACGACTTTACTACACAACTCGTTGAAAAAATGACACAAGTCTATGATTGTTTTCCTCACTTTCACGTTTAACACCCCTTTAATTGCAAATGGAAGAAGTTGTTGCATTAGTACATGACAGTCATTAGACTTCAAACCATTCATCTTTGAAACATCATCGGACACAAGATTCTTGAAATTGGAGGAATACCCATCAGGCACTTTTATGTTGGAGAGTGTATCATAAAATTGATGTTTCTCTGAGCTATTCAATGTGTAGATGGCAGGCGGAAGATAGAGTCGATTCCCTTTTGGTTGAGCTTGTAATTCAGGTTTAATACCTAGATCCTCAAGATCTTGTCGTGCTTTTAACCCATCCTTCGTCTTGTTAGGCAAATTCAGCAATGTCCCATAAATACTCTCACACACATTTTTTTCTATGTGCATAACATCTAACTGATGACGAACAAGCAACTTCTTCCAATATTCAAGCTCAAAAAATATTGACTTTTTATGCCAAAATTTAGCTCGCTCATCGATAGTTACTTTTTTTTTCTTTGGGTTTTTCTTCTTTGACTTTTCTGTCTTTGACTTTATCTTTTGCCCCCATGCATTCTCAAACCCCGCCAAGTAGTTGTAAATTTCTTCACCTGATAATGGTTTCTTTGGCACATCACTCTCTTGTTCGTTGTTGAAGTCTTTTTTTCTTTTACGGAAAGGATGTTTCGATGGGAGGAATCTCCTATGCCCAAGGAAGCATACTTTTCTGGACTTTGGCAACCATTGAGAACAAGTATTCTCAGAACATATTGGACAAGCATTATAACCTTTGGTAACACACCCCGATAGATTGCCATATGCGGGGAAGTCATTTATAGTCCAAAGTAATATTGCTCTTAGATTGAAGTATTCTTTCTTATAAGCATCAAATGTTCTAACGCCAGTTTCCCACAAGAGTTTGAGATCTGCTATCAATGGTGCCAAGTAGACATCAATATTGTTACCAGGCTGCTTTGGCCCTGATATCAATAGAGTCAGCATCATGAATTTTCTTGACATACACAAATAGGAGGGTAGATTATATGTTACTAGGGTAACCGGCCAACAACTATGTTTGGAACTTAATGACTTATGAGGATTGATACCATCAGCAGACAAGGCTAATCTAAGATTCCGGCTTTCTCTTCCAAATTCTTTCCATGTGTTGTCAACAAGCTTCCAAGAGGGGGAATCGCTAGGATGAGTTAGCTTACCATCGTTGCTTCGACCTTGTGCATGCCAAGTTAAGTCATGTGCAATCTCTGGTGACGAGAACATTCTTCTAAATCTAGGGATGGGAGGAAAATACCACAAAACTTTTCTCGGCACATTCTTGGTATTCGTCTTCCAACGAGATGTCCCACAAGTTGGACATTCAGAAGCATCCTTATATTCATTCCAGAATAGAACACAATCATTTTCACACGCATGAAACTTCTCATATTCTAGACCTATTCCTTTTAGCATCTTCTTTGCCTCGTACATCGAGCTAGGGATTGTATTCTTTGCAGGTAAAACAGTCTTTAAGGCACGTAATAAAGCATCAAAACTAGTATCTGACCAGCCAAATTGACCCTTCAAGTGTTGAAATATCATCAATCCACTAAGTGCGTTATGCGTTGACCCTTCGTAAAGTGGCTTATCACATTCTTCAAGAAGTGATTTCAATGCATCAGGTTCTTTCTCCTCATAAGCAAAGGCATCATGTAACATTTCCTTTGTATAATCAAACTCGGGACGACTAGATTCATCAGGGCATCTAACTTCAACCATAGGAGGATCTTCTCCATGGAAAGACCAAACCGTGTATTTTTCATCGAAACCGTGGGCAAACAAATGATAGCTCACACTATCAATTGAGTGGTGCCACAGATTGTTACAATTTACACAAGGACAGCGTATTAAATCTGACTCTGGATTATTACTTTGCGCAAACTCTAAAAAGGCATTAACACCCTCATCATATGCTTTTGATAACCTATCTGATGACATCCATGATTTATCCATGACCTTAGCAAATCAATAACTACACAATGACAATAAACAAATATGTATCAACTATAGCTAAGGCCACAAAACAGCCCCAAAACAAATCATTTACTTTAGCAAATCATATACTAAAACATATTTATAGGTTAACACAATGTCACTAACTCACTATATTAACAGCAGCAGGCCAGCAAGTTATAAATTTATAATACAGCAGGTTATACTATAAAGAATAGCAGCCTAATACTAACAGTAACAGTCAGCCTAATACTAACAGTAACAACAGCCTATACAAAAGGATTACTACTTTATACTTAAACAAAACAATGTATATTAGTTGACAGCTTAGTTACCACAGATAGGGTCAACTACACCAACTAGTTGACATCTTAGATGATGTCAAATATGTTACAAGAAAAGTAAAACTATATTTAAACCTTAATAGTTTGTAAAAGCATCTCAAGTTAGAAGGAAAATCTTGAAAGTTATAATCAAATTATCAACAGTTCAAAAGAGATATAATCACTAGGAACAATACATATGAGCAAATCAGGATAACACATGAAAATATTGAGGGTGACTTTAGAACAAATCAGGATAACACATGAAAATATAGAATATGAAGTGGGTACCTAATGAATCAACAAAGGATGCCTCCACTACTACAAAAACTGCCTTCCTTGACACGCGAACGATGACACTCAATAATTCTTGACGTGCAAAAACAAAAGTGTCAAAATAAAATGTCAAGTTTAGATAATTCCTAAGAATTCATGACGCGCATTTTTGCGTGTCATGAATTTCTGTCATATTTAGATAAAAAAAAAACACGGAGGACAGCTAACACCGCACGTCAAGAAGGAAGTGTCGTCTTTTAATTTTTTGGCGCTAAATTTCCCCCCAAAATTTTTGCCCTAAATATTATTATTCCCGCTCACACTCACATTCCCCTAAATTTTGCCCTAAAACTTCCGCGATGATTATCACACTCCCATTCCACCGTTCTCAGAATCCTCGCCACATTCCAACGTTCTCAGAATCCTCGCCACCGTTCCTCCGACTTCTCGTTATCGTTCCTCCGATTATCAACGTCTGATTCTTCGCATACATATGCTCCTCACCACCGTTCCTCCGACTCCTCGCCTACATCTGCTCGTAATTTTGACGATAAGAAAACCCTACATCTGCTCTTGCCGTTTGCCGGAACTGGGGGGAAACCAAATTATTTTCCCGCTAGCCCCTTCATCAGGTTTGGTAACCCAACATATCCATAAGCCCTAAAAAAAATCTAAAGCTATTACTCGCAACAAAATTCACTCGTCTCCTCTTCTCTAGCGGAAACAAATCCACGATTCGCACAACCCCATTTCCGGGTCAGGTTTCTGGTCCCGGTTATAGCTCATACACCCCCAGCGGCAGCTTCTCTCGAAACGGAACCAGATTCTAGTCTGCTGGATACGAGAATTACAAGAAAACGATCCATGGTGGAATCACCCATAAAGCTCTGTTTGTTCATGCCGTTGGTACCCTCGTTATCCCTTCTCAGCTTATGGTTCAAGTTAGTTTATATTTCTGGTTTTATTTTCAAATTTGATCTATATGTCGATTGTATTTCTTGATAATTGGCGATTTTGGGGAGAGGGTTGACTGAATTTAGTTTTATCTGCAGATTTATAGGAAAATTAGGGAGAAATTAGGAGTGAAAAATAGTGAAGATGAGATTCTGATGAGATACACGAGAACTTATGAGCTTAATCAACGGAACCAAAGGTACAATAGTGTATAGAAGACTGATGCGTCTCTCTGTGTTTATGAGCTTAATCGACGAAACCAAAGGTATGATTTTCTGGACTTCTATAGGTCGTAACTGGCTGATAGAAGAATCAACAAAAATTATGCAGACCAGATTTTTGTCAAGTTTGCAATAACAAAGTGGATTAGTTATACATGAATATTTGACTGATAAAAGGATTCCTATTAGTACTTTGATGTCTAGATGTGTGGACTTGTTCATTTTGGGTAGTTTACTAATCACTGAAAACATAATTCTTGTGCAGAATGTCTCACATGGGGTTTATACCACTGTTTTTGTATGTGAATAAACTTAGAGTAAGCTATATATTAGTACGGTGAAAATGGAGCAAGTTTAAGGCATTTCTATCAATTGTTATCTTTAAGGCATAATTGTCATATCATCACTTTATCGTCTACTTTTATTTGTGTTCCTTACTTCTTGATATGCATATCAAATTGCTACCTTTTAAGGGGGAAAATAGATGCAATTTATAGCAATAAAATCTTGTTGAGTGCATGATAAATTGTTTGTATGTCATCAGTACAGTATATTATTGGATCAGGCCTAAATCAAACACTCAAAACACACACTAAAAAATTGCTCATGTACAGAATGTTGTTTACTGTCTCAACTCTCACACTTTCATTCATTGCCAACACATACATAAATAGGGACTCATCCAAGGAAATCTTACCCACTACTCCACTACTTAAATAACCACCCACTAACATACTTGAGATAACTTACCTATGACCTATCGAAACAATAAAACATGTGTCTAAACAACTCGCCTGCTGACCCATATCCATCTTTCAGACCTGACTTGCATAACCCGACTCGACCCGTCAATGTTAATCCCTACATACTTTGTATTGTTACTTATTTGTCCCAATTAACTTATACAAAATCTCCATGTCCTCTACTGTTTTGTCGATCTTTAGCTGGTGTCAGCACTTTACCCCTGCCTTAAGTTATAAATTTTTAATTCGCTTACTTTGTATTGTTGCTTATTTGTCACAATAAACTTATACAAATCTCCATGTCCTCTACTATTTTTTTCGATCTTTAGCTGGTAATGGTGAAATGCAGTCCGATCAGTTGCTTCATTACATATTTGTCTACTGGCTTTTTACCTCGCAGACGTGCCTTGTTGGAGCTGGTCCAGAGGGCAAGCATACTGCTTTGGAAGCTGTTACATTAGTTCTTGATCTGCCACCTCCACAACCTGGCTCCATGTCTGGGCTTACATCAATAAATAGGGTTTCTGCATCAGATCCAAAGTCAGCTTTGGCATTGCAGAGATTAGTTCAGGCAGCAGTAAGCATCATTTTTCTCCACAAGGAACTCAATGAGTCTATTTTCTGCTTCATATTCTTGTTGATTATAACACTTGCAGGTATGGTTCCTTGGAGAAAATGCAAATTATGTTGCTTCTGAGTATGCTTGGGAGTCAGCAACTCCTCCTGGGACTGCACTGATGATGTTAGATGCAGATAAAATGGTTCCAGCAGCTAGTTCTCGTAATCGAACTCTAGTTAGTGCACTGACCCGACTTCAAAGATGTACGTTCAGTGGCAGCTGGGAGGTATGTGGTTGATATTGCAATTTTTCAGGGATATTCTTTTGCATTCTTTTTGTACAAAGTTTGAACACAAACATTATATTGTGTTTTTATTAGAGTAAAAAAGGAACAAGAATTGTTAACACTTTAGAAAGATTTTTCACTAAATAAAGCCAAGTCATACTACAGTAACCATCTACAAAGGTGACTAGATACTTAAAACCAGTTTTAGAGGTATCTGGACACGAGCACCATGCATGAGAATGCACTAATTAATTCAAATGGAGATACACCATGCTTATTGACTCTTGCATGTCCATTAAGAGGCGAGTGTTTAGTAACTGACATGACTCGTAGTTTACACATAATACAACATGCTCATAGTCGTCACTACAGTTATAAACATAATAAACGTATGTTTATATTTCTGTCATTACATTGTAATATGGGATTTGAGTCCTTCACAACAGTCTTATTGTTTTTATCTTTAGTGTTTCTCATGGAAATATGAAGGGCTATTGTATTTAGGAATAGAAATGATATATTACAATGTGGTGAGTTACAACAGGTTGTGGTGAGTTAGAAGCAAAAAGAAATTACAATGTGGTGAGCTACAACAGGTTGGGGTTACATAGCCAAACAACCCAACTTATGTATACTTTATTCTATCTACCGATCCAAATTTAAGGACAAAGCCCGACACCAACTCCTAGAGTGTCACATATTCTCTCATTTATTTGGATCATACGGAGATTATGGAATAAAGGACTATTGCTTGCTAGTGCTCTTCACTCAGTCTCTTATATAAAGACCTTATATGTTACAGCTATTTTGAAATCTGAATTATTTCAAAGATTTTGTCTTTGTATTAGCAATGTGTAACATTGAGTTGCATAAAAGTTAAGAACAAGAGGATCAATTATATAACAACATTGTGTGCTTCTGCTACTCGTTAAAATGTAAGTCCCAAAATTTGTTATGCGGAGAGGTGTAACCGCAGTTTACCCATACATTGCTTGCTTTTCTTCATTCTCATTTGGGATAGCCCTTTTTTCCCCTCTCTTTCTCAGGTTCGTATTACTGCTGCTCAAGCTCTCACCACCATAGCAATCCGGTCAGGCGAGCCTTATAGGCTACAGATCTACGAATTTTTGCATGCTTTAGCACACGGTGGCGTGTAGTACAAGTTGTTAGATATGCATACCAGTAATGGTGAAGATCAAGGTGCTAGTGGGAGTGGTCTTGGCTCATTGCTAAGTCCCGCATTGAAGGTCCTTGATGAAATGTATAGAGCACAAGATGCCCTCTCTAGCTTCTGTCCAATCATTACTCAACTTGGAGTTTAGCAATGATCTCACTTACCCTCCTGGTATGGCTCCAGGATCTGCAAATCGAGCCGCATTGGTGAATGGTGGAGTGTAGGTTAGCTTTAGATTCCGTTACTTATTTGAAGTTTATTACCATGTTTCGACTTTAACTAGAATTTTATGGTTGATGTAAAACAATGTAAATACAAATTGCCATGTTTTTCTTTTAACTAGTATTTTATGGTTGATTATAACTAAGTGGTCTTTGGTTTTATAGTACTCGTTGACCAAAATAATTGAGTACAACTTAACCCATTTCCACTGTCACGAAAATTGAGTACTTTTAAAAACTCACATAGTTGATGTCATTCTTTTTTGTTTTAGTTTTATGCTATGATATAGCCCTTATTATTTGGATTTTCTTTAAGGTTCTTTCCATGGGAGGCATATAAACATATAATAAATGCAGAGCTATGGCAAAGGGAGGTGAATACCATCATTTAGTTGTTGTCTTCCATGTCACTATCAAGGGTAAGTAATTCCCAACATATGCTTACTGATTAAGCTATAGTGTCAGTTAATTTGTAATGATTTCAGTTTATGATTTGACATAATTGCTTTAAGTAATTGCTTCTAGATTTAATTTTGTGAGTTCACTCATAATAGTGACACTGTAAATTACTGAATCATCTAAATTTCTAATAAACAAGATGGTACTAAGATGTGATTGACCATTTTAGTATCAATTATTTTTGGAGTATGATGTGTTTAGAATTTTTTCAGGCCCTTTCACTGCAATTGTTGTGATCTATTAGGCATGCAAGAATTATCTTCTTATATATGTTCTTTAAGTTCCTGTTGGTATAAAAATTAGATCAAATGCCTTTATGGAAGTTTTATGAATTGTATCCTTATATCTCACTCGTTTTAAAGCATGATTTGTCAGTTTTTGTGGGTCCTGCTGATATCAGTTTAGATATGAGTCTTTTATTTGTTGTTGTATGCTTCCTGTTGATATATAAATTTGTTCAAATGTGTTTATGGAAAATGGAAAATATAAAATAATGGGAGTTCTGCAAATCAATTTCAATTTCTTTGACATTATATTGGATTTTATTCTCTGCGCGGTATTTGCAGGTGATATATATATACATATTATCAAAGATTAGATTAGAAGCTAACATTTGGTGATTGTTTCTTTTTTTTTATGCATTTCAGCCATTCAAGCCTGGTCACAGCCACAGATCAAATCAAATATTAATGCAGGTATTGCAAATCTTTTAGCTTTTAATGCACACATTTCATGAAATTGAAATGTTATCAATACCAGGTACATCTCCAGTCACTTGTTTTTAGACTAACTGCACTTGTTTTTACCTTAATGTAGCATAGTTTGTAACTGTGTGTTTGCAATGGACATTAAACAGTGATAGTTACTAGCCAAAATTGAACTTCTTGTTACCATGGGTAGACTTTCTTATTATGAGTATAAACTTTATCTTGAATATCAATTAAGGCTTCAGTTGGTCTTTGTATACAGAGTTTCGAGATGGGATTTATGTCTCATGTTGGTTTCCTACATCTTGAGATAAATGTGGCATGGCCTTGCTTTATCTGTTTGTTTAATATGATGTAGACCTGCTGCCTGAACTTGTGTGAATCTAAACTTTTGCTCATCTAAAGACTCATGATTAATTTTTGTCTTTTCATGATTGATTGCGTAGATATTGTATATAGGTATACTTTTGTAGTTAAATTCTTTGTTGGCTGATGAGTTTTTGGGATGAATGTGTTTTCATAGCTTGAAAGTTTATATGTTTAATTGGATACTTCATTGGGTAGTTAAATATCTGATGTTTTGAGTTATTGAATAAAATCTTGGGCTGTGAATTGCAGAACACAGGGGTTTCTTGTTCTTTTCAGCGGTGACACTGGTGAAATACGGGCTGAGGTGAGAGAACAAATAGACACAAAAACAACTGAGTATGGTAATTTTCTGTTGCAAATTGTTTTCTTTTGAATGACAACTATAGGTTGGAATATTAGAAGGTCAATTTATACCATTCCTAAACAGGCTCACAGCCTAGTATGTTTGTTGTCTGATGAAATTATAGTTCAATAGAAGGGACAGCCTCACAAGTTTAGATTGCACATTCAAATTTTCTCAGGTTGTTGTATTTTCTTGCAGAGTAGGACTGAGCACAGGTTGCAGATTTCAAGAGCCATAGATTGCACATCCAATTTGTAAACTTATGTTAACTTTGTAATTTTTACTATATATGTGAAGTGCATTATTTTGTTGTAAGTGTATTGTATTTTGTATTGAGGTTAATTGCCATTTAATGTGGAAATTAGTGATTTACAAACAAATAATTTTTTTTTAATTTTTTAAAAACATTCTTGACGCGCAAAAATGCGCGTCATTGTTCGCACGTCAAGAAATTCTTGACACGCATTTTGCGCGTCAAGAAGCTTCTTGACCCCGGCTTCCTTGACACGCATTTGCGTGTCAAGAAGACCCTTTCTTGACACGCATTGCGCGTCATAAATTGCGTGTCAACGTTCGCGCGTCAAGAACTTCTTGACACGCATTTTGCGCGTCAAGAAGCTTCTTGACCCCGGCTTCCTTGACGCGCATTTGCGTGTCAAGAAGACCCTTTCTTGACACGCAATGCACGTCAAGAAAGGCAGTCTTTGTAGTAGTGCTCCCAACACCTAAGATATTACTTCAAATTGTGAGTCAAATTGCAATCTTCTTGGAGAATCTGAGAAAAGTAGAAAAAGAGAAAATTAAAACATATATTAGAAATAGATGGATGATAATGATTATGATTGATGTTTGGAGATATTGGATTGAAAAGAAAATCAAAAACTGATTTAGATGACTATTTTTCGTATGCTAACACCTACGTTTACAACAGAATAAATAGAGCCACCCATTTCGAACAGTTTGTCTCAATACTAGCCAAATGAAATATAATATAATGGCAAAAATCTGCACAAACACTTATAAAATAAACATTATAAGTTTTGGTTCATAAAAACAGGTTATGCACTTATACTCGATTGGTTGGAGAGTCCCTAATGGGTCATAGAAATGTGTAGCCAAATCCCATTATAAATGCTAACGGGTTTGCTTAACGGGTCAGCAGCTAATGTATGTGGCAAGATGAGCATAAAAATTCAACAAAGTCAGTCACAATGACCTTTATTGGGTCAAAAAATGAGCCACAATGACCCTTATTTTTCACCAAACAAAGTCAGCCAAATGCACCTAAAATTCTACACTGTTTCTAGATTTCCTGCACTTAAAAATCTGCACAAAAACAGTCCCATGTTGCATCTAAATGACCTTAAAATTCTGCACAATTTCACCCATAAAGACCCTTAATGTGTCATAAAAATTGTCATCTAAATGACCTTAAAGTTCTGCACAAAAACAGTCCCATGTTGCATCCAAAAGACCTTAAAATTCTGCACAATTTCACCAATAAAGACCCTTAATGGGTCATCATAATTACCATCCAAATGACCTTAAAATTCTGAACAAAAACAGTCCCATATTGCATCCAATTGATCTTAAAAATATTTCACCCACAAAGACCCTTAATGGGTCATAAAAATATTAAGAACTACAGCAGCAAGTATAAAATACTAACAATTAACAGCAGCCTAATCATTATATGAACATCAGCAGATTATAAATTTATAATACAACAGGTTATGCACTTATACTATAAAGAACAGCAGCAACAAATACATATTAAAAACAGCAGCAGCAGATTCATATGGCTATAAAATCAAATTTGATGAACAAAGCACTCAAAGAGCTTGACCAATGAACCAAAGCACTAAAAAAACTTGACCATTATCTAATATTGTAAATTGAGTTAAGTTTGTATTTTGTCATGGTCCCCTTTTTAAACTTTTATTGTCTGGGACTATTTTTGTTAAATACAGAGACCTGCAACGTGAGGCCATGAACTTTAAGGTTATTCACCAAAGTTCTAATAAGCGAATGAAAACTTGAAATACCATTTAAAGAATCGTACTCGTAACCCGCTAAATAAACCCGGTTAAACTAACAATATGCAGCATGTGCCTCTCAACAAATTTGATGTCTATGCCACTCAAAAGTCAGTAGTTTACTTGTATAAACTATATACTTAACACTTTCAAATTTGCATGGTAGCTTGACTTTTTTGGAACTCAAAACGTTGACCTTTAAAAACCAAATTCTTTGTCCTAGAAAAGTAAAACACTTTGGCTTTTCTTCAGCATGACTTAACAATTTAGTGCAGATCCAAGAGTTTCAAAGTGGCAAGAGAGTTTGACCTTTTGAAACTTAAGACTTTGACATCTAAAACCATACTTCTTTATCTTTGCAATAAACATCTAAACAGAAGTAAACTTACCAGGCAATGCACCCAAATGGAATGTCAAACACTTGTAGCCTGTATTCCTGATGCACATAGAATGCATAATCAGGTTAGGAAATGAGCATGGAAAAACAGCCAAATGACAACCTTTACATGTATATTAAAACTAAAATGTATATAGAAAATTTAGCAAGTCATACAGCCCCTATACTCAGTTAATTTGGCAACATGAAAGGACTAAAAAATACCAAAACCATACAAAAAACAGCAACAGGAATCACAACCTTATGATGACCCATTAAGGGTCTTTATTGGTGAAAGGACTAAAAAATACCAAAACCATACTCAGCTAATTGTCATCCATCTCCATTTGTTTCATACACATCTTTGTTTCATACACATTTTAACACCAAAACCATACAAAAAACAGCAACAGGAATCGCAACATGAAAGGACTAAAAAATACCAAAACCATACTCAGCTAATTGTCATCCATCTCCATTTGTTTCATACACATCTTAACACCAACTTCAAAACCATACAAAAACAGCAACATACAACATCAATCCCATGACCATCACTTAAAAAACTCCCAAAAACAACAACAGGAATCACAACCTCAATCTATGGATAGAAGAATCAAGAACAAACCATGAATAGAATAACTGAGTGAACAAACTCATACCTGAAATCGAGCCCTAATTACGAGTGAACGAGTGAACTGAGCACAGCACGAGCCCTGACGAGTGGAACCGAGACCTGACGAGTGGAACTGAGCACAGCACGAGCCCTAATTATCGATGGTCGGCGGTCGACGGTCGGAGGGACGAGTTTAGGGCAAATATCAGAGGTCGACGGTCGCCGTGTTCTCGGGTGAGCGGGACGAGGTAGTTTTGGGGGAAAATCTTTAAAAAAACCCTAAGTGATAGCGGGAGAAGTATATATCCGAGATATTTTGTTTGGGCGGGAAAAAATAAAAAGCGACATTTTTTTTTACGCTTGACGCTCACAAAATTAATGTCCTCCGTGTTTTTATTTTTTTTTCAAATGACACAAAATTTATGACGCGCGAAAAAGCGCGTCATCTACCCATAGAATTTTTTCAAATACGACAGTTTTCTTAATGACGCTTGTTTTTGCGCGTCATAAAATACTGAGTGTCATTGTTCGCGCGTCAAGGAAGGGGCTTTTTCTAGTAGTGCATGTATTCACTTTCTCCTCATAACATGCATTTTCTCAATTACTCCCCCTTACTTACAATTCTCCCCCTTAAAATGAAAACACTATTTTTGGATTTGCATTTTACACAAAAACAAGACTATATTTTTGCTACTTTGAGAAAAATTGGAAACAAAGAAAAGTGATCAATCAACACGGATAGTTTGTAGATTTAGACGTCAGAAAATTTGCAGGTTAGAAAGATTTATCATGAAAATTTAAATTAAGCAGAATACTCATCCATCAACAATTGTGCAATCGTCGATAGGTCTTCTAGAAGTAACTGCACACTAATCAAACTAATTAGTCCAAAAACGACCCGAAGCGAATCGCTTCTGGTCGACCAGTGTCCTTGTTTTACTTAGAAACCACCTTAGGTTTCCATTGTTGTTGTTTTGGTAATTCAGTTTTTGATGAACCAATCACAAGTGACTGTGATGATGAACCTACACTTTGAACCTTTGAAAACATTGGAACAAAACGTTTTTGTTTATGAAAGAATGTAGGCTCAACTTCATCAAAAACTCTGCCTTTTTCATCAAAGAAATTTGGTGTGGCAAGTTTACCAAAAACTGATTTCTTGTGAAATCTTTGGGGTGAATCAGCAGGTAATGGGCAGTCTTTTGCCATATGCCTTGGGCGACGGCAAATATAACAAATTCTTGTCGTTTTGTCCCATCTTTGATGTACCTGCGAAGAACACACATGAATATCTCGAACACGATCAGAATGAGAATCATATACCTGATGCCTGTGATCATGTACCCATTTGGATGTAGGGCTTCGAGATTGAGAACTTTCAGAAGAAATGGTAGCTTTCACAAAAACCTCAGCAATCTTCCGAGCATCAACACAATGAAGAGGAAATTCTTTGTCAGAAAATAATTGATCCGAACCCTTGAGTTTGTAAAACCGCTCGGATTGAATTTTATCAGCTTGAAAAACTTCCTTCTTCACTTGCTTCATCTTTAATTTCTTCAAATCTTGAGAAGATGATGCTAGAACCTTCTCAGCTTTGTTTTGCATCCTGTGAAAACCCAATCCTTCATGCTTTCCAGAAATTTTCTCCTCAGATGAACAATGTCCATTCTTTGCTAATCGAGAAAATTCAGCTTTTACTTCGGTTACATTCTTTTGATCATAAAAGATCTTTTCATCAAACTCAGGTTGAGTCTGGATCTTGTTATTAGAAGTAGCCGACTTCTCATTATCAGCAGAGGATGAACCATATACAAACTTCAGTGCAGGAAAGACTTCGGATTTCTTTTCCTTCTTTTTCTTATGCCTCTTGTTTTTCTTCTTTTCAACAACCTCTTCCATGTCAGCAGTAGATGATGAAACTTTTGAATAATCAAATTCATCAACTTGTTCCTTCACTTCTTTGAAAGCTTCTTTGATATGAGCAGGAGGTGATGCAGTTTTATCAAACATTTTCTCAAAATTAGCATCATTTGCTAAGAAACTTGTGAAAACTTGAGAATTTGAAACATTGTTGAGTAACGATTAGCATCGAGAACTTGAATTTTAAGATCAGAAATTTGCGGTTGAGCTTCTGCGAATTCCTTTTCTTTTGCAATCAATCGCTTCGCAACTTTGTGAGTTTCAAACTTTTGCATGCGAAGATTGTCAAGTCCTTCATGTAGCTCCTTCTTCAATTTATTCTCATTTTGCTTCTGAATTTCCAGATTTGCAGCTTGAACCTTGTTAACACTAACCAATTCTCGCTTCTCATCCAATAACTTTTCCTTATCCACTTGATAAGCTTCAATTTTAGCATTCAAATCTTCAATAGTCTTTGTGAGCAGATCAAGCTTAATTTTGGATTTTTCAAACAAATTCTGAAAATCAGTAACAGTATCCGCTGTGATGTGTGTGGTTTTGGATATGAAAATATAATTGATTTCGGGCTGAAAAACGTCAAAACAAACTTGAAAATATTAAATTATATTTGTTTCTGATGATTATTGTGAGTTTTCAGGTTAAAACAAGTTTGGGACGGAAAACGAGGTGAAAATGAAGAAAAGTCAAAGTTCGGGTCAACCGGTCAAACGCAGAAGTAAAAATAAAAAAGTGCAGAAAAACTTCACGGCTTGCAGGCCGTGAGACACCCTGTCACGGCCTAGACCAAGCTGTGAAGATCCTGACCAAGCTGGGACACTGAGCCGCAAACCAGTCACCGGTGAAAACTGTGTCACGGCTTGACCTGCAAGCTGTGAAGAGCCTTCACGGCCGTGAAGAACCTGTCCAGGCCGTGAAGCACCCTGTCCCTGGATAGCCAGGCCGTGAAGACCCTGTCCAGGCCGTGAAGCACCCTGTCCCTGGATGGCAGGCCGTGACAGACCAAAAACCC
Source organism: Deinandra increscens subsp. villosa (assembly GCA_039602395.1). Classification (NCBI taxonomy): domain Eukaryota; kingdom Viridiplantae; phylum Streptophyta; class Magnoliopsida; order Asterales; family Asteraceae; genus Deinandra; species Deinandra increscens. Next base: position 39,864,659 of record JBCNJP010000027.1, read on the forward strand.
ATTTTTGGAAGTTTCGTGATTTCGGCCCCTATAAATAGAGGGCTCATTTCCACCATTCAAAACATCTTGGAGAGCAGAAGAGAAGCCATAGAAAGCCCTCATTGAAGTCCTTTGAAGATTTGAAGATTTGGAGCCTTCAACGAGTCGTAAAGTAGCGTTTTTCATCAGTTCGAGCTTCTATTTGGTATTGTATTTACATTTAGCCATGAACTAATGTTTAGTCAAGATCCTCACTGGTTAACTTTGCATCAGCAACATTTTTGAGA
>JBCNJP010000027.1:39865424-39927731 GCA_039602395.1 Deinandra increscens subsp. villosa
ACATCACTAAAAAGAACGTCCTTATTAAAATCCTTCATGACTTTATCACGCACTTTCTGCTTCAGTATATCAGAAGAAGGTGATGTCGTTGATGACGAGGACGAAGAGGTCATCTTCAGAGAATGTATTATTCTATATTTCACTCAACTCAAAAACAAAAACTGTAAAATAACGCAAAGCTACTATGTAAAGAGGTAGAAAACCCTAATTCTTAAATCGGACGGTCTAGAATGAAAACATTACAATTATTTTAAAAAAAAATATATTTAAAATAATAATAAATAAATAATAAAATAACGCATGGGTATATTATATATATCGTAAAGGATATTCTACGTAAATATATGAGGAAGATAACTGAATTCGGATTATTAGCGCGCTTGAAATCACGCAGGAATATCTTTTAAACATGTAAAATGATGGAAAAGTCCATCCGCGTGAACTTAAAACATTCCACGTGTCGGCCTCCCCTTCATTCGCACGCTTCGCACGAAAAAAACCTTTGTATTTGAACTTTCACCTATATATATATATATATATATATATATATATATATAGGTGAAAGTTCAAATACAAAGTGTATAATTCCAAAAGAACAAAAGCTACTCCTTGTCAATTCAATCACAAAAAAGTATAATAATGTGGTTAAAAACGCGCAGCAACGTGCAGGCTCCAATACTAGTATATATAAAAACGGTATTGAGGTATGTCGTAGCAAGGCATACGTTGTCAAATGTGTAATATGGGAATAGTTTTCATATTTAAATAATTATCATTAAAAATAAATTTTGAACTACCATATATAAATTATGTATGAAAATTCAGATGGAAATTATATTGCTTAGAAAACATATGGACTAAATTACAGCAGGAGAATGGTGATCGAGAACGAAATTTGATCGAAATTTCAGCAGGCATGGAGTCGCTGCAATTCTTGTCAAAGGTTTTAAGAGTTTTTTTGTAAAATTACAATACTACCCCCTTTATTAGAAAAATAACGGAGAAATTTAACTGGGTTAGTGTAAAGTTAGTGTAAAGGTTAAAACATGAAACAAGTTTTCAAATAAAGGGTAAAACTTGAAAGTTTTAAAAAAAAATCAAAATCTAAAGTTTTGTAAAGTATAAAGGTTAAAAATTGTAATTTAGTCTTAAAAAAATTGTATCCAATGGCTCCAACCCAATCCACTACTTACCGCTAAAAATTGTATTTAGTAAACAGATAAACAATGGAAGCAATGCATCGACATTCACAAAATACAAACCACACACACATAATACATCGGTGCTCAGATGCTTCATTCGGTTGCTGAGGATGCTTCGATCGGATTAAAGGTGCATGACTGCTTGGTCCGATGCAGTCAATCGGTGCTTGACTACTTGGTTCGATGCTTCGCAAGAGATGCTTTAATGGGCAACCGTGGTAGCGACGGACTAGAGGGGTAAAAGCCTAAAAGGCAACCCTAAGATCGTTTGCTTATTTCCGATTCTACGAGATTTTTTTACAATTAGGGTTAAAACCCCTTTAATTGAGATTGTTGACTTGGTCAACGACTTTTTAGTCCAAATTATAGAAATCGCTACGGCACCCTTCCGATGCACGATTCATCGACGAGGAATCAGCTGAGTCGGCCGACTTTTGCAACCCTGGTTATTTGTACCCCCTTTTCATATTTGTACATCCATGCAGACCGTATACATAACATATATATACGGACCGAATATGTGCATCGAATTGATAGAACTCTGAACACCATATACACGACCCGGATACTCTATACGGGATGGATAATGGCAATATACGGCCCGTCTTTTTTCAAAAGATAAAAAGCTGTTGTATATCGTTTCAATAAAAAAATGACGTATACGGACCGGTAACGAATAATATATAGCCTGTATAACCTATGAGGGTCTGATATAATTATATATGTCCCGTATATTTCCAAATAAACAAAAGTTGTTGTTTGTCGTCTCAATAAAAAAAGGGACGTATACTGTCCAGATACTAGTTATATACGACATGTATAAGATATAAGGGCCTGATACATATATGTATACGGTTCGTATAATTCCAAAAGAACAAAAGATACTCCTTGTCAATTCAATCACAAAAAAGTAACATATATGGGATGGATATGCCTCGCAAAGCACGAGTTGTGCGTCATCCTAGCCAACGAGTCTATAAATTAAAAACCTACACCTCACTTCCAACTTGCTCAATTCTTTTCTTCACTTACTCAATTCTTTTATTCTCTCTCTAAATTTTCATTTTTTAGTCATTTCTTTTCAAGTTTTGGTTCTTTTGTTCAAAGATTGTCAGACTTTAACTTAATGCAAATTTGTTTATGTTTGTCTACAAACTTCTCATTTTTGTTTAAGCAAATCTTTAAAATAATGCTTAATCTAAAACTTACACTCACTTAGGAGAAACAACATTTGGTGGGTTGGTAACATGAATATATGAACTAACCTTAATGCGTGTAATAATAATTTTGAAACTATATTTATATTTATTACTAACTCTTAAAAAGAAAGCGTACATTGTGTATCATAGACCATTTGTGCCATCGAAAGCACATTAATCGGTAAGTGAGAACCGGTTAGAGGATGATGATTTGTATTGAAAATGATTCACGTCTCATGGTAAGTGATGCATTCGTGTTTTTATGTGTATGTAAATAACACGTTATTCGTGCGCGAACGATTTGGATATATTGCTTTGGGATTCTTGGTTGGTAATATTTTGTCACTTCGTAGATGCGAGAGCAATGCGTTAGTGGACTTGGTTTTGGTTACGAACGACTGCTTACGGGCGAGAGCGATGCGTGGAAGGAAACAGATCGTTACTCCTTATAATAGGTTTTTATTAAATAAAATAATTCGGTGCGTGGGTTGTTTCCTTGCTGGTTCATGACAACGTATCCGAGTGTAACGACACTTTGATCGTAAGGTCCTATGGTAACGTTTGTTATGTCGGAATGGAGGGTGGAATGGAATGGGTCATTACATTGGAATAAAAAATGACATGTTTGGTAACATATTGGAATGGAATGGACCATTACCTAAAGAATGTGGTTCATTCCATATATAAAGATTTTCATTTCTTAGGAGTAGGGTGTTTTTCTTTCATTCCCTCAAGTAATGGAATGAAAAATAAATTTAAATTTAATATTTTATTAGAAATTTATGGAAAAAAAATCAAGAATAAAAAAATAAAAAAATACAAAGAAAAATATAAAAATATTAAAAAAAATAAAAATAAATAAAATAATAAAATAAATATAAATAAAAATAAAATATAATAAATAAACTAAAAATAAAAATAAAAGTTAATTTGCAAATAAAGATAAAAATAAAAATATAAAATAAAACTTAAAAAATAAAATATTTAATAAAAATAAATTAACTAAAAGACTAAAAGTTAAAAATAAAATATATATATATATATATAGGGTTAGGTTCAAATGAGAACTTTTTCTTTTGAAAACTTTTAACAACCATTCTGAGCCACTAATTTTCAAGTGGGAAGCATTCAAATTCATAAGGAGGATTTCCTTATATATAAATCAAATATATTATTTTAAATGGAAATATTGGTAAAACTTTATTCGATTACTTCGTTTACTAACTATCAAACAACACGAAACAATGATTTATTTCATTCTCACATGGTAACCAAACAGGATGATGGAATGGTAATGATTCATTTCATTCACTTAACCATTCCATTACCTTGTCCATTCCATTCTCCCGTTCATTCCATTACCCTATACCAAACAAACCCTATGAGTAACTGACATTAATTACAGTATATATTTGTTTCTTCACAGACGGTCCCCTTGGGAGTCATCCTTGCTGGTGAACAACCCGGGGGGGGGGGGGTGTATAATTGGGTTGCCAAAGAAGGGACCCTTTTTACTTTCGTATAACAACCTTAAGGGGGTTTATATATATAAAAAGGTTACCAACACATCCTTGGCAAGTCATCTCAAATGATATTATCTTTTCATTAATTTAACCAAAACTTACTTTATCTTTATTTTATTTATTTTCCCCAACCTACTTTTAGATCGGGTTAGACATAATCAAGTATCAAGATCTCACATGTATCCTTGAACGACATCGGTATCTTACCTTCGCTATATTATACCTATGATGGGTGCAATTGCCCGAACGTGTGGTATATGGAGACTTTTACTTATCGTGTTTATAAATTTAAAACTTGCACAAAAATAATGTTTATTAACTCGTTATTGTCATATTTTCCCATACGACACTCACACATCAACTACACTATATAACTATACTAAACGCCTATGATCTTTTTTTTTTCTTGATAAGGACTGACTATATTTCATAATAATGATGAGGTTTAATTAAATCTACAAGTATAAGATTATATGGTATCCAAAAGTAAAAACTTACCCGTAAAAATAGCATAACCAAAAATATATATATATTTCTTTATGATTTTTGGAAGTAAACGTAACTAAGTTGGAAGGTGGGAACAAAAGACCAGGAACCCTAACATTCCCACATGACACGTCGAGAGTAGCGAGTTCTCACCTATATCCAAGCGAGAAATGACGAGGGTCGGTGTTGAATTTCAATATATTATAGGGTGGATTTTGTTGAAACGTCCCTCATAAGCCTACTTTACTTCAACCTCAAGTAAAAGATTATTGTATGAACCAAAATCTCTATGCATGTAAATTGGAAGTTCTCAAAATATTGGGAATACACACAAAAAGATTCCACCTTGAAACGTGTGTGACATTTTTCTTATATTACTCCCCATCCACAATATTAACAATAATACAGTTGACAATACTATTCACATGCAAATTTAAACATACAGTATTATTATTATTTTATTTCTTGGGCGGTTAGGTGGGGGCGGAGTGGGCTTCTTTTTGCCGCTGGCGCCGCTCAACAAGTTCGGCAAAAAGTGCCGCCAGTGAGCTCGGCAACGAAAAAAAAGTGGTGGTGAATTCCACTTCTTGCCGAAAGGCAAACAATTGATGTGTGTGTATATGTGGGCCACATCCCCATATTAAAACTTTATCACCTAAATCCTACCACTCCCCTATAAAATTCTTCAAAAATTCTACTTTGTTCTCTCTCCTGCGTGACATACTCCATCGGTTACCTATTGGTTACAACCAATTCTTCAAAATCCTAAAAGTCCTACCACTTCCCCCTCCCTTATTATACACTTTTCTAGATCTACTTATATGAGAAGACAACGTAAGAAGATAACGTACTCTTATTTAGTATTTTCAATACTTTGATCTCTTGATAGTTGTGGCATCTTTTTTATTACTTGGTTTGCATTGAGAGCTATATTACTTTGGGTTGTTTACTTTGGGTTGTTAAACGAATCATGATTGACATAACACATATTAAATGATTGTTGAATTTGGAAATGAATTATTAGTCATGTGTTGTCGCGGGATACTCAAAACAAATGTATTGTGATAATGCGATGTAAGAAAACGAAAAAATTATATACCTAAATATACTAAAGACGGCCACATGACCGACAATAAACTATACACCTAAAAGTAACGGTGAAAACTAAACTAAAACAAGGAAAACACTTTAAAAGATATAAAAACAAAAAATAATAAAAATAATAAAAACAGTCACGCGAACCACAATAAACTATAAACTTAAAAGTAACGATGTAAATGTAACACTTGTGTTTTACCCGATTGAAAAATTCGACCCGTTTTGAAATTTCGTGACTTACCGATTTGCAAATTATTGAGAACCGCAAGAATTTTCGGGTATTTATATCCTAATTATTGGGTCTAAATGACTTATAATCGTTTTTTGGGGCATTTGCATATCTCCCCCTCTAAAGTTGAGAAATTGCATATTTTCCCAAATCATGCTTTATGAGCATTGCACATTATGCATTAAAAACTTGTATTTGGGGAAATATGCAATGTTTATCCAAAGTAGGGGGATATATGCAATTTTTCCTTTTTTTTAAATCAAATACTTAATTACAATCAATTGGAATCAAATTGAATGTCTTGAATTTAAATTAATGCAATTTAGGGTTTTTACGCGATTTCAGTACACGATTCGTCGTTTACCAGGAATATCATATTTTGGGCATCATATGTCAAAATTGAATTATTTATGAGTTCATTGATCTTAAATCACATCTCATGTCATCACGCACAAGTTGAGTCTTGAAACGTTGGTGATTAACTAATGGTGATATGTACGCAAATCGACCCGAAAACACGTCTTTGTTGCCCATAATTCCATGTTTGATATGCTATATTCAATTTTATATGTTTAAATGTGTTTCATATGTTTGGTAATGAAAAATGATGAAAATGGTGAAGACGGGGCTCGAATCCGATCAAGAACGAAGAAGTTATAGCGAAAACGGTGAAACCGACCCAAAACCAACCATAAAATGCTTTTATTTAATTTAATTATCAAATGAAAATGCTTATATATAAAATTGGTACTTATTTTCAGTGGAAATGATGAAATGAATCCAATGGTAATAGTTCAGGAACCAAAAACCCTAATTAGCGTGACCTAAGCATCGTTTTCGTGAATAGTCATCAAAATTCAAGGGGGCTAACCCGGCATGTGCCGCGGTACGCGAGCCATCCCCTTGACCACGTCGCGATATGTGAGCTGCAGCTGGTCATAGAAACCCTAATCAGCCGCCTTATTAACCCGTTTTTTCTCCATTTAACCCACTTTTCTCCACCCTAGCCGTCCTTTTCGGCTGATCTTGACCATGCACCATCTAGACCATGTTATTTGAAGTTTTTGAGCTCAAATTGGGTGATTTTAAGCCTAGATTCGTGTCGGTTTCATCCTACTTGGTATGTTTTCTCAAACTGTGCTTCTACCTTATTGATTTCTTGATAATTTTTGGTAAAGATCATATTTTTATGGTTAATTTTATGCTAGATCTTAGTTATGCTTGTTACTAGATGATAGATCTAGGGATTAAGAGGTTAATGTTAGCATCTTTTTGCATAAAAGTTATGTTTTTCTTGGATATTGATGTTAGTTCCTAATAGATCTAGTTAAAGGTTATGTTTTGGTGCATGATTCATCTTAAGGTCATGTCTTCGCTATAGATCTAGGGTTCTTATCATGTGGAATTGGTGCCTTGATCCTAGATCTAGGGTTTTTGTGGATGAAAATTGATAAATTGATGGTTTCTCATGAAAAATAAATATATATTTTGCACATGTATGCTTAGAGCTATATAAAGTTGATGACTTGATGTCAATTTATGGTCGATCTAAATTATACATGCGTCTTTAGCCGTAGATAATATGTTTCGGGTGCCATGCATGCAAAAAGATAGATTCTTGATTGAATTAATTGATTAGAATTCATTAAATTAAGGTTTATGTTGAAAATAATTCATTCTGCACAATTAAATATGTATATGTTTGATTCACGATGTGAAATTTTATATATGACATGTTAATGATTAGATTAGCCTAAAATTAATGTTTGGATGATAATTATGACTTATGTGATTTTTTAGAAAATAAATAATATTTTAGACGTCGTAAAGGTAAATAATTGAACAAATATTTATTTGCCATCGTTTGACTTAGTTTTAGGAATGACCTACCTCATGTCCATAACCGTATGTTACCACTAAAATTACATCACCAATGAGTCGTCGAGTCCCTTGTGTCGTGAAATCAAATCATTTATCTAATTATTTATTATTTTCCTCTGGCTCATCTAGTCATCAAGGTCGTCTTCGAGTCTAATCGTTTCGTGGTATCATTCTTTCAAATTGTGTCTTCATTTCAGGTGAGTATTCATAGCCCATTTTCTTTTACTGTTTTGGGGTGCAACATGTACGCTATCAGAACGTAAACTCTTTATGCTTTATTCTAAAACTAATGTGATCGATTTGATTGTTATGTGTATACTTGGGTGGTTAAACTTGTGTGGATTATTGCTCTGAACGATGGAACAATTAAACGAGGGAATGATGGAACCATGAAACGATTTGACGTATCTCATTAACTCATTGAGTCGAGGTTACAATAATAGATTTATTAGTGTGGCAACCCGCTTGGCCTGCCTCGCGTGTGGCGCCTTGTGATTGAAAGCCTAAATGCCGAGGGCTTGAGTGCATCGCCTATATGTGCTTTGATTCATTTCGGTTTTATCATATATGTTTACACTTAACACACTGAACCGTATGTTTTAAATCTATATTGTACGTTACACCTATGTTTACTCACAAACTATTCGTAGTTGATCTTTATTTTGTACATGTTCCAAGCTTTGCCATTGATGTTGTTGATCGCGTTGATGACACTTTAGGATGCATGTGGACTTAGTGAGACGTAAATTAATCAAGTTAATCTGTGATTTATCGCTTGATTGTATTGAATTATCATGTATTATCTTATTGCTATGAAATAGGTTGATTAAGAATATCATAACATTTAATTAGTGTTGTGTGTATCTGGACAATCATCGCGCCCCAACGTATTCCGTGATCGGTTGGGGTGTGACAGTAAAACTAAACTAAAACCAAAGAAAACACTTTAAACAACCATACAAAACAAATAAGAAAAAAAAATTATTTGACAATGCCACGTGGCATGCCATGTGGCCCACCCAAAACATTAACATGTGGCTAGTGGAATTACACTAGCGAAGGGTGTTCATAATTATTTATATAGTAATATGACATGCTTAATCAATTAAACGTGTCATGATTCACTTATTCACTAGCGCACACGTTTTTAGTAAGTGACTTACAAAATATAATATGCTTAACACGATTAAATATAACTATATGTATATTGAAACGGCCAACCAATGGCCATCAACAATAGTTATAGGAAAGAAAAGAAAGACAACAGTAATTACACCAAAAAAACAAAGACCTAAAAACCCAAATTCCTATTACATATTAAAAATAAAGTTGCATCAATCTCTCCATTTCATCTTGTGTTTACCCCTCTTTCCTACCCATAAGTTTGATAGGGATTTTGATACAAATTAATTGACCACCCATACATTCGTTTAACTCACTAGATGCTTAATGTTTTGACATAGGACACCTTTCTTATACGACCTACCCATTTAGTCATATTCTACTCAGGCCATCCATCACTACTCATACTATGATGAGGCTGTGATGTTGGGAACGAAAGGGGGAATGATGCCCCTGGCCTAGACGTTATCAAGGGTGTAACACCTCTTTGATGATGGCAACGATGGTGTGCAGTTTTATTTCTTTTTTGTTTTTTTTTGTGTTCTCTTTTTCCTTAAACAAACATACCCAGAAATACACTCAATAGCATAGTCATTCGTAGGTTCCGGGGAGGGTGCGATGAGGGCGAAGTCTTACCTCTAACCCAGGGGGTAGAGAGCTTACCCTCGTAGAGAGTACCCTCGGCTTGAAAAAAACAACTAAACATAATATAGACAATAACAACAAATATAATATAGACAATAACAACAAATACAAAAAGAAAAAATCATAGAAAATATAATCAAGCTAACCAAACAATAAACTAATAAAAATTTCACAAATTAACTCTAGCATACTATAATAAGTTTGCCATATTGTAGAAGCAAACAAATAAGCTAGTAGTTATAGCTAAAAAGGAAAATAAACAGGAGAGTAGGTTAAAAGAAGCACTAATCCTCAAGCAAGTATGTGCCTAAAAATTCCCTTAAAAGGTGATACGTCCAGACACCGCTAATATCTGGCCAAAGCATGACTAACGCTAACACTAAGGGTAAGTTTAAGGCGAACAAAAGCCATGCATTACAAGTTATGTGCCCAAGGCAAAACCAAGATATCCATTTACACGTACTCCCTAAACATCCATAACCCTAATATGACATCTCCAAGAGTTCCTATCCCATATTATATCATCTAAGATGTGAAAGTCTAACAAAATGTGCCTAACGGCTAACACGCTCATTCCATGTCAATTTGGTTATGCCTCTACTCCTCCTTCCTCCGCCTTGAGAGATTCCACGGTTACTACCGGGACTGTCAGTGTCTCCTCTTCACATGGCCAAATCACTGTAATCTTCTCTCTCGTATATTGTTAAAATACACGCCACTCCCAGTTTTTGTCACAACACTTCCTTTCTTAATCAACCCATCCTTTTATGCCTACTCATCCGCCTTATCATCTTCATCTCTGTTACCTCTAGCTTATGCGCTTGTGTCTTCTTGATGGCTTAATGATCAGATGCGTATAACATAGCAGGTCGAACAGCCATCCTATAGAATTTCTCTTTTAGCCTTGTTGAAAAACTCTTGTGACACAAGACTCCTATGCCCGCTCTCCATTTTCACTAACCCGATTTAAAACGCGGTGGGCTATATCACTATTAATGTCACTGTCACTCTGCACAAAGGATCCTAAACTCTGCACAAAGGACCCCAAATAACAATATTACATCCATCCCCTCTTTGTAAATAAATCCGACACTCACATAATCATCATTTACATTATCATTAACTCACTATTCACCTTTATCACTATCAGTGAATGCCTACATTGTCATTTTTGTTGATACATGGTTCCTGATCGTCATGTGAAGTTTCAATACAAGACGAGGTCATGCAAGTATGTTGTGGTCCGAACTCCTGGCGAACCTAGAGTTCGGACTGGTTCGGACCAGCGGGTTTCAGCATGTATAAATATGTGTCTTGTATAGAATTGAGCAACTCCTTGGTCATATCTTCTAAGTGTCTCTGTGTGAACTCTCTGTGGCTAATACAAAGCTCGTTTGTATTTACTGTAACATTTCGGATTTTCCGATTTGTCAGATTCGACCCGATTTCCTGTAATAAAACCCGTGATCGATAATCCAATGAAGAGTTATGTTTTCTATGATGATTTATACCTCATTTAGTGTGATTTGGTTCACTATATTGGTTATTGGATTGATTTGCCCTTATTTTGGATTTTACGCGGACACGTCGCTAATTACGTTCTAATCGGGGATTTGATCAATCTAAACATGTATAACACTTGGGTGTGATACTAGTTAAGCATACAAGTGAATACAAGTGAAGTTTGGTGTGAATTCAAGGTCTAGAACGAAAACGGTGTAAGTCCGGTAAATCCCGCGCGATTTCGATTTCTAACCGGGAGATCACATTTTTGAGTTTGTATATCAATTTTAGCATTCTTATGAGTCATATGATTATTTACTAAGTCATGAGTCATCACACACTTGATCGGATCACAAAACGTTGGTGAATTGCTTAAAATCGATAAAAACGGCAAAAACGACCAAAAAGGCATTCGTGTGTTAAATTATTAAATGAAAATCTTTATGGGTCATATAATATATCAAATTGAGTGGTTTGAGTGTGGTTGGCATGATAGAGGGCTTAATTTGGTGAAATTGGGTGAAAACGGGGGTCAAAACGGAGCTAGAACGCAAAAACGGGAAGCAAAACGATACGCGAACACCCCTGTTGGGCGCCGCGTATCGCGAGGGAATTGGGGTGGTGGTGCGCGATACGCCCACCGACCACATCGCGACCAGATCGTGAATTTTCCCTAATTTTGCCTATTTAAGGATCTAAACTCGTTCCAGCCGTCATTCCTTCCATTCTAATCACCATTTGAACCCTAAAACGGCTGGAGAGGCTAAGGATCAAGGTCTTAGAGGATTTGGGGCTCAAGTTTGAAGAAAACTAGTGTCGAATCAAGTCGTTTTTGCGGTTTTGGTGCGTTTTCTCCGTTCTAACTTCTACCCTCCTCTTTTCTCTTCAAGATTTAGTCAAGATCCATCCTTTATCACTTTTTAAACCTAGATCTAGATCTTAGATCATAGATCTAGTAATTTTACATAAAAAGATTTGATTTTTATTAGTTTTTCAACAAATTTCATAAACTTTTGTGGATTTCTTGACTAGATCTTGATAGATCAGCTTGGTCCTTGTTATGGATGAATAAAGATCCCATTTTTATGCATGTTTAAACATGTGGGATCATCATACATGTTAGATCTAGGATTGGTGACCTAAAAACTTGATTTTTATGATAAAAACTCACTTTTTCCTAATTTTTCTTCTTAGATCTACATAGATCTTAGGGTTTCTTGACTACCTCTATCTTAATCTTGTTTATATGGATGAACACCTTGAACTTGAATGTAGATCTAGGTTTAGATCTAGTAAAAATCATCATCTCACCTTTAGATCTAGGGTTTTGTTTAGAAAGATGTATTATTGATGGGTTTTTCTTGAAAAATAAAGATATATATATATTTAGATCCATAGATCCATGGTTGTTTAGATGATATGAATTACTTAGATCTAGATTGTTAGACCATAGATCATTAAAATATCATGTTAAGGAAGATATGTATGCAAAAGAGAAACCTTAGTCGACTATGATTTGAGATTTGTTTTAACTAGAAAATTTGTGATTAAAAATAATTCATTTTGGGTAAATGGTTGGGTTAACGTTTGAATCAAGACTTGAAATTTTATATGGCCCATCTATGTGTTTAGATCAGCCCCTAATTAATTTTTGGGGTCTTATTATGGTTTGAATGATTTTATAGAAAATAATCAAGTTTGAGGCGCCGTAAAGTTTTTTAGTCGAATAAATAATTATTTTATCAAATATTTAACCTAGATTTAGGTTTGACCACTTGAAGTTTTATATTCATACATTATTATTTAATTAATTCACCAACAAGTCACGGATCCGATCATACCCTTTGTGTCGTTCCGAGTCGCTTGTTTTATATAATTGATTACTTATTTATTTATTTTAATTTGTCGGTGTTCTGCTATCACGTTCGATCGTTAAGGTGATCTCCGGGTTTGACTTCGCGCCGCTATCTCAGTTTCTGATTCGTTTGCTTCACCATCAGGTGAGTTTCATAGCCCCATTTTTATTTATTTATTTTGGGGTGCAACATGTACCAATGATCAAACTCTAGAACGATTTTTCTCTAAAACTACATGCGTATTCTATGAACTATTATGTGTTAATCTTGCATGATAACTCTATGTGCTCGATGTGTTATGATTGTGAACGACCTCTAGAACGACCTCGTGTGACATTAACTGTAAAAAGCCGGGTTAACGGTAATAGATCTATTGGCTTGACAAGCCCACTTGGCCTGCCTCGCGTGGGGCGCCTCGTGATTGAAAACCTTATGGTCAGGTTTGGATCATACACCCATATATGCTCAATTTCATGATGTTATTATACTCGATTTGCACTTAGTCTCGTAGAACGCATGTTTTATATTATGACATTATTAAACCTATGATTACTCACCAACTCTTGTAGTTGACCTTTGTTTTTCACATGTTGCAGGTGTTGATGCTTGATTATGATATCGTCACTTAGGAACGCATGGGACTTAGTAGACCTACTTAAATAAAATTAGAACTCGTATGCTATGTTTGAACTTTGTTTAATTTGGATGTTGTATGAATTTATGTTTGATCGTTGATTTGAAATATGGCATGATTTAATATATCAACCTTTAATTAGTGTTGTGAGCATCTGGACAATCTTAGCGCCCCGACGTAAATTCCGCCGTCGGTTGGGGTGTTACAGATTGGTATCAGAGCCACGGCTGTAGGGATCTAGGTTATTAGAAACGGTTTGACCTAGACTATTGCCTTAGGCGTCCTGCATGAGAACCTCATGCCTTGCATGCTTAGTTAAAATTATTTGTCCATTGTGTGCTCTTAATTGTGCCTATTTCAATCAATGTCTCGAATCTCGTTGGTCACACACACATACACAAATCACTAAGGCTTCCTAGCCTCTTCCTTAGAAAGTGGTGCCTTACGTGCCATTTAGGAAAATGTGTTTTCTCGATTTTCAACTCTCGTCGGAATTAGGGTTTTGGTGGTAAACATGTAGTAACTGGAAGGGTGGATATGCCGGTAGTCGGGGTCTCTGCCGAGAAAAGCGTTGCATATAAGCCCTATCAACCGTTGGGCCCGGGCGCTCACCTGGGACGCCCCGATTAGAGTGTTGAAACCTATTAGGCCAAAGCATGTTTTACCACTAGGGCCCGAAACCGATTAGTCACGGTTGTAGCCTCCCAATCGAGAGGTGAGAACCACTCCGATACGATTTATCTCAAATACTCGATTTTGTGATTTTCGCGCGGTTATATTTTAAAATGATTTTTGGAACTATGTTGATCCGAGTAACACGACACAAATCACTAACACGCACACATACACATACGTATATACATATATTTGTGTTCAAAACAACATGAGCTCTATATTTGTTTATCGATCACATCACCATCTAATCTCTAATCCTTGTTTCCTTTCCTTCTCAGAATGTCGATTCATTTCAAAGGGCGCCGTAAGGGCGATAGCGGCCGGAAAATGGCCTCGGTTATCGCAAAACAAATGGCCGAGGTCCTCCCCAACATCGTGGTTCAGATTCAGCAGGGCCTAAATGCCAACCCTGCCCATACTGCTGCTGCTTCAGCTTGTACCTTCAAGCACTTCAACTCATGTAACCCTCCTAAATTCAAAGGCACCGAGGGTCCTATTGGGCTACTCCAATGGTTTGAGGGAATGGAGAACACTTTTATCAACAGTGACTGTCCTGATGAGCTGAAAGTCACTCGTGCCACCAGCACCCTGATTGAAAAAGCCCTTACTTGGTGGAATGGGGAGAAAAGAATCCGTGGGTCGGATGAAGCCCTAACTTTATCTTGGGATGAACTCAAGGAAATCATGAGGGAAAAATACTGTCCACGCAGCGAATTAAAGAAACTTGAGGATGAATTTCGGGCACTGAAGCAATACAGCGGGGAAAATCAGGAGTATACCGACCGTTTCTACGAACTGAAAATCTTGGTGCCTGAAATCGTTGAGCCTGAGATTCGGGCTATTGAAGCTTATGCTGGTGGGTTGCCTGAGGAGATACAGGATTCTATCTGGGCCAGCAACCCTACGACTCTTGACAGCGTTGTCCGTCTCGCTGCCCGTCTGACTGATAATCATGTCAAGGCGGGTAGGCTAAAAAGGAGGAATTCAAAGAAGGAGTTGAGCACTGAAAAGGCCGAGCCCGCGGTCGAGAAAGAATTTAAAACCGAGTCTTTTGCTGGTAAAAGTAACAAAAAGAAGCGTAAGGGCCGAAACTTTGCTGTTACCGCCACTCCTGCAGCACCGACTGCACCTGTTATTCCTACTCCTCCTGCCAAGAAGCCGTATACCGGGAATCATCCACTTTGTGCTCGGTGCACCCGCCATCACCCTACTCATGTCCCTTGCTGGCAGTGTACTAATTGTGGTAGGTTTGGTCACCTCACTCATGCTTGTCGCCTACCTATACGAGCCCAGCCATTGGCCCAGTATCCTGCTCAGCCCATGATAGCCCAAGCCCCAAATGTTCAGGTTCAAGTTAGGGCTTGCTACAACTGTGGATCCACTACCCATCTTCGCAATGCATGCCCCGCCCTCGCTGTGGTAAATCAGCCTGCTGCTAATACTGCCCGTGGTGCCCCTACTCGTGCCTTCAACATCAATGCAAATCAGGCACAGGCAAACCAGGAGGTGGTCAATGGTACGTTCCTTATCAATAATCGTTATGCATCTGTATTATTTGATTCTGGAGCCGATCGTAGCTTTGTGTCATTAGAGTTTGAGCCTTTACTTGCTTCTCCCCGTATTATGCTTGATTCGCCCCTATCTGTTGAAATTGCGGACGGCAAACCGATCGATCTTGATTCGGTGATTCGTGACTGCAAGTTGGACTTCAAGGGTCATATTTTCTCTATCGATCTCATTCCTATGCCTCTCGGGAGTTTCGATGTCATCATTGGTATGGATTGGTTGTCTCAAAATCGTGCGGAGCTCGTTTGTTTCGATAAAATCATTCGCATTCCTCGTCCGGATGGTCAGTTTTTGTTGATCCATGGCGATAAACCATCTGGTGGGCTTAAGCTAATGTCATGTACTAAAGCCCGTAAGTACTTACGCAAGGATTATCCGGCATTCCTGGCTCATATTATGGAAGTTCGAGACAAAGAACTGGGAATTGAAGACATCCCGGTCGTGCGAGACTTTCCTGAGGTGTTTCCCGATGATATAGCGGGTCTTCCTCCCGTTCGCCAAGTGGACTTCCGTATTGATCTTGTTCCGGGTGCCACTCATGTTGCGAAGTCGCCTTATCGCCTTGCACCCTCGGAAATGCAAGAGTTGGCTAAACAACTCCAAGAGCTTTCTGATAAAGGGTTCATTCGTCCGAGTTCTTCTCCTTGGGGAGCGCCCATTCTGTTTGTTAAGAAAAAGGATGGCTCCCTTCGCATGTGCATTGATTATCGTGAGCTCAATAAACTTATGATCAAGAATCGCTATCCTCTGCCTCGTATTGATGATCTTTTCGATCAGCTTCAGGGTGCCACTTGTTTTTCAAAAATCGATCTTCGTTCCGGTTATCATCAGCTTCGAGTCGCAGAGGAGGATGTTCACAAAACCGCCTTCCGCACTCGCTATGGCCACTATGAGTTTACTGTTATGCCTTTCGGGTTGACAAACGCTCCTGCTATATTCATGGACCTCATGAATCGTGTTTGTAAACCCTACCTTGATAAATTTGTTATCGTCTTCATTGACGATATTTTGATCTACTCGAAGTCCAAGGTCGAGCATGAGACGCACCTACGCCTTGTACTTGAACTCCTAAAGAAAGAACAACTTTACGCCAAATTCTCCAAATGTGAATTTTGGCTTAAGGAGGTACAATTTTTGGGACACATCGTCAACGACAAGGGTATTCATGTCGATCCAGCCAAGATCGAAGCCGTTAAGAGTTGGTGTACCCCGACTACACCTACCGAAGTCCGCTCGTTCCTTGGTTTAGCGGGCTATTATCGGCGCTTTATCGCTAATTTCTCTCGCATTGCTGTGCCTCTTACTGCCTTGACTCAGAAAAGTCAACCATTTGAATGGGGTCCTGCTCAGGAAAGCGCTTTTCAGACTCTTAAGCAGATGTTGTGTGAGGCTCCTATTCTCACACTCCCTGATGGGACGGATGATTTTGTGGTATATTGCGACGCATCCCATCAAGGCCTTGGTTGTGTTCTCATGCAACGGGGAAAAGTAATCGCATACGGATCGAGGCAGCTTAAGAAGCACGAAAAGAATTACACGACGCATGATCTCGAGCTCGGTGCGGTCGTGTTTGCTCTAAAAATTTGGAGGCATTACCTATACGGTACCGAGTGTGTGGTTTATACCGACCACAAGAGCCTCCAGCATATCTTCGATCAGAGGGATCTCAACATGCGCCAACGTCGATGGATCGAACTCTTAAATGACTACGACTGCGAGATTCGTTATCATCCTGGAAAGGCGAATGTCGTGGCCGATGCTCTAAGTCGAAAAGAGCATCTCAAGCTAATTCTATTTCAGAGTTCCCATCATATGACCAATCTTAAAGTTCGCATTCTGGTAGCTCAACGCGCATCTGTTGATGAGGGCAATTTGCATAATGAGTTATCTTGTGGTGCCGAGCTTCAATTTGAGACCAAGTCTGATGGTCTTCTCTACTTCTTGAATCGTCTTTGGATTCCCGATCGAGACGATCTTCGGGCTATTATCATGAACGAGGCGCATAAGTCTCGTTATTCCATTCATCCTGGATCCGATAAGATGTATCTTGATTTGCGTAAGCTCTATTGGTGGCCTGGCATGAAGAAAGACATAGCACTTTACGTGGCAAAGTGTCTAACTTGTTCCAAAGTCAAAGCCGAGCACCAGCGACCTGCCGGTCTACTTGAGCAGCCTTTGATTCCTGTTTGGAAGTGGGAGAACATCGCAATGGACTTCATTACAAAACTTCCGCGAACTTCTAAGGGGTGTGATACTATATGGGTTATCGTTGATCGTTTAACCAAGTCTGCTCATTTCCTCCCAATCATGGAAACCGATGGAGCCCCGATATTAGCTCAAATCTTCCTTAAGGAGATTGTATGCCGCCATGGCACTCCTTTGAGTATCATCTCTGATCGTGATACTCGTTTTATGTCGCATTTCTGGCAGTCCCTCCATGCCTCTTTAGGGACTCAGCTAGATTACAGCACTGCTTACCATCCTCAGACTGATGGTCAATCTGAGCGCACCATTCAGACTCTTGAGGACATGCTTCGAGCATGTGTCATTGATTATGGTGGGAGTTGGAGTTCATTTTTGCCCTTGATCGAGTTCTCCTATAACAATAGTTATCATTAATTCTAGCATCGGAATGGCTCCATTCGAGGCTCTTTATGGTCGCAAATGTCGTTCCCCTATTTGTTGGTCCGAGGTTGGTGAATCTCAAATCACCGGTCCTGAGTTGATTCAGGAAACGACTGATAAAATCTCCCAGATTCGTAATCATCTCCTTGCTGCTAGAAGTCGTCAGAAAAGTTATGCTGATAAACGACGTAGACCCATTGAGTTTGAAGAGGGCGACCTTGTCCTCCTAAAGGTATCTCCTTGGAAAGGCGTCTTCCGATTTGGTAAAAAGGGGAAACTGGCACCTCGTTTTGTCGGTCCGTTCAAAATTCTTGAGAAGGTCGGTAAGATGGCCTATGTACTTGATCTTCCTCCTGAGCTGGCAAATGTTCACCCTACATTCCATGTTTCGAACCTTCGCAAATGTTTGGCTGATGAAAATCTTCAAGTTCCACTTGAGGATATCCGGATTGACGAGTCTTTGCATTTTGTTGAGAGACCCGTTGAAATCATGGACCGAGAAGTCAAGAAACTCAAGCGTATCCGCATCCCGATTGTTAAGGTTCGTTGGGAGTCCAAGCGTGGACCGGAGTTCACTTGGGAGCGTGAGGATCAGATGAAAGCTAAATACCCGCAGCTGTTCGCCTAGTTTGTTTCTCTTATGTTGTTTCTTAATTTCGGGACGAAATTTCCAAAAGTAGGGGAGACTGTAACATTTCGGATTTTCCGATTTGTCAGATTCGACCCGATTTCCTGTAATAAAACCCGTGATCGATAATCCAATGAAGAGTTATGTTTTCTATGATGATTTATACCTCATTTAGTGTGATTTGGTTCACTATATTGGTTATTGGATTGATTTGCCCTTATTTTGGATTTTACGCGGACACGTCGCTAATTACGTTCTAATCGGGGATTTGATCAATCTAAACATGTATAACACTTGGGTGTGATACTAGTTAAGCATACAAGTGAATACAAGTGAAGTTTGGTGTGAATTCAAGGTCTAGAACGAAAACGGTGTAAGTCCGGTAAATCCCGCGCGATTTCGATTTCTAACCGGGAGATCACATTTTTGAGTTTGTATATCAATTTTAGCATTCTTATGAGTCATATGATTATTTACTAAGTCATAAGTCATCACACACTTGATCGGATCACAAAACGTTGGTGAATTGCTTAAAATCGATAAAAACGGCAAAAACGACCAAAAAGGCATTCGTGTGTTAAATTATTAAATGAAAATCTTTATGGGTCATATAATATATCAAATTGAGTGGTTTGAGTGTGGTTGGCATGATAGAGGGCTTAATTTGGTGAAATTGGGTGAAAACGGGGGTCAAAACGGAGCTAGAACGCAAAAACGGGAAGCAAAACGATACGCGAACACCCCTGTTGGGCGCCGCGTATCGCGAGGGAATTGGGGTGGTGGTGCGCGATACGCCCACCGACCACATCGCGACCAGATCGTGAATTTGCCCTAATTTTGCCTATTTAAGGATCTAAACTCGTTCCAGCCGTCATTCCTTCCATTCTAATCACCATTTGAACCCTAAAACGGCTGGAGAGGCTAAGGATCAAGGTCTTAGAGGATTTGGGGCTCAAGTTTGAAGAAAACTAGTGTCGAATCAAGTCGTTTTTGCGGTTTTGGTGCGTTTTCTCCGTTCTAACTTCTACCCTCCTCTTTTCTCTTCAAGATTTAGTCAAGATCCATCCTTTATCACTTTTTAAACCTAGATCTAGATCTTAGATCATAGATCTAGTAATTTTACATAAAAAGATTTGATTTTTATTAGTTTTTCAACAAATTTCATAAACTTTTGTGGATTTCTTGACTAGATCTTGATAGATCAGCTTGGTCCTTGTTATGGATGAATAAAGATCCCATTTTTATGCATGTTTAAACATGTGGGATCATCATACATGTTAGATCTAGGATTGGTGACCTAAAAACTTGATTTTTATGATAAAAACTCACTTTTTCCTAATTTTTCTTCTTAGATCTACATAGATCTTAGGGTTTCTTGACTACCTCTATCTTAATCTTGTTTATATGGATGAACACCTTGAACTTGAATGTAGATCTAGGTTTAGATCTAGTAAAAATCATCATCTCACCTTTAGATCTAGGGTTTTGTTTAGAAAGATGTATTATTGATGGGTTTTTCTTGAAAAATAAAGATATATATATATTTAGATCCATAGATCCATGGTTGTTTAGATGATATGAATTACTTAGATCTAGATTGTTAGACCATAGATCATTAAAATATCATGTTAAGGAAGATATGTATGCAAAAGAGAAACCTTAGTCGACTATGATTTGAGATTTGTTTTAACTAGAAAATTTGTGATTAAAAATAATTCATTTTGGGTAAATGGTTGGGTTAACGTTTGAATCAAGACTTGAAATTTTATATGGCCCATCTATGTGTTTAGATCAGCCCCTAATTAATTTTTGGGGTCTTATTATGGTTTGAATGATTTTATAGAAAATAATCAAGTTTGAGGCGCCGTAAAGTTTTTTAGTCGAATAAATAATTATTTTATCAAATATTTAACCTAGATTTAGGTTTGACCACTTGAAGTTTTATATTCATACATTATTATTTAATTAATTCACCAACAAGTCACGGATCCGATCATACCCTTTGTGTCGTTCCGAGTCGCTTGTTTTATATAATTGATTACTTATTTATTTATTTTAATTTGTCGGTGTTCTGCTATCACGTTCGATCGTTAAGGTGATCTCCGGGTTTGACTTCGCGCCGCTATCTCAGTTTCTGATTCGTTTGCTTCACCATCAGGTGAGTTTCATAGCCCCATTTTTATTTATTTATTTTGGGGTGCAACATGTACCAATGATCAAACTCTAGAACGATTTTTCTCTAAAACTACATGCGTATTCTATGAACTATTATGTGTTAATCTTGCATGATAACTCTATGTGCTCGATGTGTTATGATTGTGAACGACCTCTAGAACGACCTCGTGTGACATTAACTGTAAAAAGCCGGGTTAACGGTAATAGATCTATTGGCTTGACAAGCCCACTTGGCCTGCCTCGCGTGGGGCGCCTCGTGATTGAAAACCTTATGGTCAGGTTTGGATCATACACCCATATATGCTCAATTTCATGATGTTATTATACTCGATTTGCACTTAGTCTCGTAGAACGCATGTTTTATATTATGACATTATTAAACCTATGATTACTCACCAACTCTTGTAGTTGACCTTTGTTTTTCACATGTTGCAGGTGTTGATGCTTGATTATGATATCGTCACTTAGGAACGCATGGGACTTAGTAGACCTACTTAAATAAAATTAGAACTCGTATGCTATGTTTGAACTTTGTTTAATTTGGATGTTGTATGAATTTATGTTTGATCGTTGATTTGAAATATGGCATGATTTAATATATCAACCTTTAATTAGTGTTGTGAGCATCTGGACAATCTTAGCGCCCCGACGTAAATTCCGCCGTCGGTTGGGGTGTTACATTTACTCATCGTGTATTAATCGTATTACATTGATTTCGTTACAACTAAGTAGACGATCCACACGCTCATGCATTTTCAAGTGGTATCAGAGCATTTGGTTTGTTCTACTGGTCAGAAATCTCTATTTTTTCGGAGTTTTAAGTCAATTTTTCACGTTTTACAAAAATAAGTATCGTTTTTGAGTTCGTTTGATCATTTCGAGTGTGCTTCTCGTCAAAAATATGTTTCTAGATTATTTCTATCAAGTTTTCTTGAATGCCTGTCGAAAATTATAGTCAAAACTGCTGAAAATCAAGAAAATGGTGTCGAGTGAGCTTGGTGTCGTCTGAGGTTCGGACAACTTCGGAGTAACCGCTCCGAACTTGAAGTTCGGACAGAGTTCGGTCCTTCTATTGGTTCGGTGAGAGTTCGGTTAGGTTCGGAGGTAGTTCGGTCCAAGTTCGGACAGAGTTCGGTCATCTTTCGGTACAAGTTCGGTCCAGTTTTGTTTGTTCTTCCGAAGTTCAGATTCGGAGGTAGTTCAGTCGAATTAAAGTTCGGAGCTGGTTCGGACGCAGTTCGGAGGAGGTTCGGAGTGAACAGTAACCAGTTTTTCAAAAATGTTTGATTTTCAAGCGTTCGCAGCTATTCAGAATTCGGTTCAAGCTACGATGCATATGATGATAAACTATGATAATGAAATCGGAACAAGTCAGAAAGTTCCTAAATTGCTCAAATTGGAAGATTATCATAGTTGGGTTACACGGTTTGAAGCGTATGTTTCTGCGAATGATATTGATATGTGGTTGTCATATTCTGATCAATATGTTTATCCTAAAGGTGAAGACGGGGAACCAATTCTTCAAAGGAAGCTTTTAGGTGAACAAAAGAAAGCATATCAAGCTGAGAAGAAGACATATGGTACTTTAACAATGGCATTGCCTATAGAATTATTACATCAATTCTCAAGTAACTACACAACAAAGAGTTTGTGGGATATTTTAGAAAAGCGTTGTGAAGGCAATGACCAATATAAGAAAAGTCGACAAAAGGTGTTGAAGAAGGAATTTGATAGTTTCAAGCATTATCAAAATGAATCAATTCCAAATCTGATTGCAAGATTTGCTCATTTAATGAGTGAAATGAAGTTGGTTAATCTTACAAAAGAAGAAGCTGATAAGAAAGAAAATATTTTGGAAGCTTTACTAGATAAAAATGGGAAAATTATGTGATGATGGTGACTCATGATAAAGAATATCCAAAATTGTCATTTAATGATTTGATTCAAAGAATCCAAGCAAGGGATATGGAGTTAAAGGTGAATAAGTCACTTCCTGAGCAAGTTCAAAATCCTGCAGTGTATTATGGTAACAATGATTCAACAATAAATGCTGGGAAATCTAATATTCTTATTTCTGCACCCCCTACAGCATTTCTCGCAGGTAAATCTAAAACTCCAAGTTATTCTTCTATTGGTTGTACTGTTTCAATTCCTAGTTCTTCGACTCAGAGTGCATTGTCTGTTCAAACTATCGATGATTATAATGCTTTGATGTCTGCGTTGGTACCTTCATATTTTGGTGTTATCACAGGTGCTGTGACTAATGCTGAATTGGCAAATGAAGATTACGATCAAATCGATTATGATCATTTAGAGGAATAAAGATCTAAACTGGCAGTATGCTATGTTGGTTCGAAGAACGAAGAAATTTTTCAATAAAAATGGTAAGAAGCGGTTGAATGAGGAAGGTAAGATTGGTTTGGACAAATCTAAAGTGAAATGTTATAAGTGTTCCGTCTATGGTCACTTTGCTCGAGAATT
This sequence comes from Deinandra increscens subsp. villosa, assembly GCA_039602395.1. Lineage (NCBI taxonomy): Eukaryota > Viridiplantae > Streptophyta > Magnoliopsida > Asterales > Asteraceae > Deinandra > Deinandra increscens. The sequence goes on from JBCNJP010000027.1 coordinate 39,888,953, forward strand.
TCCAAGTTCAGTAGATAATAAATTAAAAACTGGTCAACATGCACATTCAGTTTTTCATCTATCAAATGAATCTGATAAGATTGAAAAGAAATCTGTTACTTTTGCTAATAATCTGACAGAAAAGTTTTGACATCCAGATGAATTTGCCTGGAATGCAGATTCAGTAACTACAAAGAATCATGCTCCATTTAGCATTGCATTGACTGCTCGTCATGATGATGATGATAGAATTTTGACTGGTTATGATTCTTATTCAAGTGAATCATTGGTTCAAGATGGTTTACCAAAGGTTATTGAAAGCCTAAAAGCTGAAAAAGTCAAGTGTCTGGAATGTGAAAAATTGTACAAGAAGATTGCAAGTTTTGATCAACATTCAAAAATGTCAACTGAAGAGATTGTTGTGCTTAAGAAAGAGTTGGATGATTTTCAGAAGAAATATTATGAATTGGTCCATATTCATGAAGATGTTGTGAAAGAGAAGACACAATTGGCTGAAGAGTGTGAGAAAGCCAAAGCTGAAACTTTAGATGCAATTCAAGATTTTAAGAATTTATTTGAGAAAAGTTATCCAGTTCAGCTAACATATGAAAAGGCTAGTGCTCTTATTATTGAAACTGCTCCTACTGTTGAGAAGCTTCAAAACAAGATCTCTATGCTTCAAGATGAGAATGTTCTTTATCAAGATAAGAATGAAGTGTTGACTAAAGGTGTTAAGATTTATAAGCAAAAGAGAGAAAGTGTTTTTGAAGAGTTATTTGCTGAATGTGAGATCAGGAAACTAAAAACTTATGAATATGATGATCTCAATGCAAAGTTCATCAAGTCACAAAAGGAGGTGTTTGAGGCTTAACAGAAGATTAATGATTTGCAGTTGGAGATTTTGGAGTTGAAAAGGCAAGTGAAGAATTGTAAATTGTCAACAACATTGATGAATTTCTTGTACAAACAGGATAAAAGTGCGGAGAATTCTCAGAAAGATAATGTTCACTTGGTTCCTCAACCAGTGGAATTAATTGAAGTTACTTCTGCTCCAATTGATCTGAAACTGAGTTGAATGATTATTCAAAATTTGCCACTCCACCCAAGAAGAAAAAATCAAAGTCTAAAAAGAGAGAAAAGCCTTTGGGTGAAACTCCAAAATTTGTTTCAAATTCTGTTTTATTGGAAAATGAAAACGTTTTTGATAAGGTTGCTTCAAGTTCTTCATCTGCAATCGAAGAAGAAAAAGTTTTAATTGAAAAGAACAAGCTAGAGGATATCAAAGCCAAATTCACTAGCGAAGCTAAGGCGAGAACAACTTCGGGTTCTTCTTCCAATTCTTCAAAGAATCAAGGATTCAAACACAAAGGATTGGTTTACGAAGTGAGGGAAGAACCGGTTCAAACTAAGAAACCAGTGAAGGCTGAGAAGGTTGTTAAAGCAAAAGTTGCAAAGAAATCATCTTCTCAGAAGGAATCTTCTTATTATTCTGGAAGGTCATCATCTTCATGGAGTCCATCTCCTAGGTATGACTCTTCTAATGATTTCTTTGATAATTTTGATTTTGTGCATTCATCTGGTTTTCTTAAATCAAAACAATTTTCCAATGTTTTTAGAGAAAGACTTTGTTATGCATGTCATCAACCGGGACATCTTGCTGCTGATTGTCCGACGACTGAGTATATTCATAACACGGCCAAATATGTGGATAAAAAAGGTCAATTTTTTTATGAACCATGGCCCCCAAAGACTAAATCAACTTGTAAATCATCTTGGTCTAAACCAAGTACGTCGGTTGAATCTGATTCCGGTTTTGATCAAAATTAAAAAAAAAATTACAAATTTGGAAACCAAAAGTTGTTTTCAAGGCCAACATTAACTATGTGGAAGACACCGGGTGACCCGACGATGTTGAATCGGGTCGATCCCAGAGCGGCTAATAATTTATTTGGGGTCAAACGGGTATTTCAGGAAGACCTATCGGTGATTGAGAAATTGCTGATTGTGAAATATCTGTGTTAACTTAATCTGAATTTCAAATTCTATCTGTTTTTTTTTCAAAATGTTTAACTGAAAGTATTCATGTTGGTTGATCAATTTCTGCTTCTTTTCACTTCGTCTCATTTTGAGGGGGAGTTTGTTTTTGCAAAAAGACAAAAATAGTGTGTTGTTTTTCAAAATGGTAAAATGAAAATCTATAAATAGAGTTATCATTTTTAGGGGGAGAAATTTGAAAAAAGAAAAAACATTGAAAATTGAGAAATTGTATCCGACATGAATGGGAAATGATGGTACATTGGCTGACATTGGCTGACATTGTCTGGCTCATGGATAAAGTAGGTGAAAAAGCCATAAGACCATTTGATCGATGTGTAAGGTAGGCTCGGCAAATCAGAAAGTATTCAAATGTGATATACACTAAATCCGATGCTTGACCTAGTGGACAACATCTTGATGCATATCTCACGATATATCAAGAAAAAGATATGTGAAAAATAAAATGAGAAGTCACTGTGTATACATGTGTTCATTTTGCAAAGATTTAAACTTGTTTGATTTTCTTTATTTTGTCAAACGATCGGACTTTCTTTGCGTGTCCATAAGACCGACCTGATCGTTGTTCTTTTGACGTTCTGCTTTATTTTGTTTTGTGTTTCATATATGATGTACTCAGAACGTACATAAAAATGCTATTTAAACCTAGACCTAAACCTAGACCTAGACACACCTAATTTTACCGAAACTACCTAAACTAGACCGAACCCTAAGGCAAGTGTACCCGTCGGATTGTAGCTTAGCTAAGGTAAGACCGGGAATATCGAACCCTAGAGACACTGTATAGACAAAATTAACCTAGACCTAAGGAATTGGAAATCTGAGAAATTGAATTGGGTTTTGTTTTTAGGAATTGATTTAACTAACTTAACTAACAACTACCAACCGAAGACAGGAAAACCTTGGGAAAATCAGAATGTAGAAGAGTATCACCTAGACTTGGAATCCTACTCAATACCTACAACTTCACTTAGTTTTGACCGATCTGATGGTGACTAGTTCACCTTTTAAGTCCTTCCTAGCTAACACTTCTAACGCTTGAACAGGAGTTCACCTTTTAGGTACGCCCTACCTCAACTAAACCTAACCACCCTCGAATCTAATCTAAGGCATCCTAGGCTAGCAGGAGCTACCAATTACTACCATGACCGACACGGAATAACAAGCTAATCAAAACCCTAGGACACTTCCTTTTGAGACAATGTAACCCTAGTTCTTTAACCAACCCAATTACCCGACAATTCTTTACCTTTTAAGTCTCAGAAGAGGCAGCACATTGAAAACAAGTCATCAATCAACAATCAAAGCAATAGTTCAAGAAAACCCTAAACTACTCTATTGCAATTAACCCTGAAGTTAACTACTTTAGATAATTTACCTAAACCGAAAGACATTCGCGGATAAATCATGCATCAATTAGCAATCTGTTTTCAACACACACAAGCATCAACCATGGCAATTATTGGAGTTTAATAAAAGTGTAACATCAATCAATCAACCAAAACCGAATAAAGGTGCAAATACTAAATAGTCATCCAATTAGGTCTAGGCGATACAATCAAATTAGCCTAGCCTCATGTTCTAGTCAAGATAACAAATAAAAATCATAACTTTGACAGAAAACATGTGTTCAACTAAATTCAAGACAAGAACCGGAAAAGAAACATGAAACCCGAATGTTGAATTGAGATGAACTTGTGATCCTTGAATGTTTCCTCTCGATTCCAGTTCTCCTCTTGCTCAGAAAATCGTCCCAAAATCGCCCAGAGCCGGTTGCAAGTCGTCCCCCCCCCCCCCCAAATGGAACCCTAAACTTGATTTTATATCGATCAGGCTAAGTTTCCGGAAAAAACCCTCCAAGCGTATCGCTTGGAGGTCCAAAAGTGGTAGGTGATGCGCCTAAGGCCCTGAATACGACAAATTAGTCGGTCAAACCGACTTAAGGCTTCTGTTGACTCTCTCTCTCTCTCTCACGCGTATGGCGTAGCAGTCATCAAGTCCCAAGCGATACACCTGGGATCTCTTGTTCAGCACTTCTTGTTTATTTTCTTTGTGTTCTTCTCCTCCTTTATCGTGGCCTCGGGATTTTATTAATTACCTATAAAAACACATAAAACCCTAAATAAGACTTATAGACACAAACTTAACTAAAAAAAGCCAAAACTAATAAAAACCAACTCAAATTGACTCAAATATATAAAGAAAAGACCCCAGAAACGTGATGTGTTTGCAACACATCAAACATCCCCACACTGACTTTTTTTCATCCTAGAAAAATACTGCAATGGAATCATAACCAGGAAATTGATTTCTAACAACTCACAACTTTCCAGTTTATACTTTACATAGTCTACTTACATCCCGGTAGCAATTATCGATATTTCGATCCGATTAAACCCAACCACTGACCTTTGAGCCCCCAAGGTGTTTATAATTTACCGGTTATAGTTCAGTCTGCCTATGTGTCCCACTCTAGAAAGATCAAGTTCAACCTAATCCCGAATCATATTCAGTCCAAGTAAAGGTTAATAATGATTTAAGTTTTAGATTTTCACCACCCCCTTTAAACTAGATACAAAGATGCCCAAAGAATGATGGAATCTAATGGAATGCGGACTTTTGAGCATTTATTTTCTAATCTAATATATATATTTTTTTCTTTTTCTTTTTTTTTTCTATTTTTTCATTTTTTTTATTTGTATTTTTTTGATATTTTTTATTTATTTATTTATTTTTTTATTGATCAATTTTAACTAAGATTACCAACGAGCATCATCAGAGGCATTCTTTTCGAGATGTTATCCCCAAAATCATACGTGAGTAATTTGCCCGCAAGATCCAGAACATCATCAGAGGCACTCACCATGTGATACTATCCTTAGTTTGTACATGAGTATTTTGTCCTTTCACTCTAAAGTATTAACCAATTTATTTATTACCTAATATGCTCATGATGGAAAAATGGGGCGCCACCGCTTTGGGGTGCCAGGTTATTCTAAGGACATAAACGTATCTAGCCTAAAGTGGTCTCTTTCCTCCTAATCATCAGTTTCAGTATTCCTATCACTCCTAAAATGGGAACCCACTAACAGACTGATTAATTACATATTTATACAACAATAAACACAATGGGATAACTAAGCCTTACTAAGTCAGCTGGGACTACCAATACATCACTAACCAAGAATGTTTTCAACTTTTATTATATTTATTTAACATTTAAGCACATAATTAGAAAACCAAATCCTGATTGTACTATCATCTTCCATTTAATTGCAGCCAGATTCTCATACATTTTTGAACAATTTTTCAATTTTTTTTCTTTACAAACTAACTAACTAAAACACACTAAAATAAAAATAAGATGCAAGGCTTCCCATCCCCACACTTGAATCACACATTGTCCCCAATGTGGAATGGAAATAAACCAAAGCAGAAATAAAATTAAACACACACGAACGATAAAAAAATAAATAAAAATGCAACAAAAAGTAAAAGAAAAGAACAAAAACCGGAACAAACTCCCCCGATTATTGATTTGGATGAATGGAAGGCGAGCTCGTATCCGCAGGTCCTCCATTGAAGTTTATGAGAATCCTTATGCGCAAATATCATCGGACCTGTAAAAATAGACGAAAACAAACACACTCGACGAAAATAACATTAATCACGAACAAGAAAAAATAAATAAGATCAAAAATAACATAAAAATAAGTTGAAACGTGTCACCTACAATTACAGAGACTCAGAACATGGACCACAAACAAACCGGAATAAACTCGGCAAACAAGAAATAAGAAAAATATTAAAATAAAAAATTCCATGATTTACCTCCTCTAGGCGTATCGCCTAGACCCTTGGTAATCCCAAGCGATACGCCTAGGACTACTAGTAACCGGATCCCGCTTGCAACTTCCATGCGTATCGCCGACCACCAACCATCCACTAGGCAATACGCGTAAACCGTGATTTCTAGGGAATTTTTGGAATTTGACCCCAGAAATTTTCTATCTCTTTTGATCTCCACTCCAGGCCTCTTTGGTCGAATTTTTTTCAGCAGGCCTGCAAATCAGACCTGAACACTTTCTCCTCTCATTCCAATGATCGTGAGCCTCCCGAATCACCTGCGAACAAAAAAAAAACACAAAACCGAAAAGACCCAAAAACACGAAAACACAAATTTGCAGAAAATAAAAGACAAAACTATAAAATATACAACCCATGCACTTAATCAATTAGCACAAAACATCAAAACAACCTCCCGAACCATCCGGAGGCTTTGATTTCATATCTTTAACCACAAAATCACTGATTTTTACCCGGTTTCTATCCATCTAACCACCTACCAACTTCCTAATCCATAAAGCAACCAACTTTAGTAACTCCAACGAGTTTTTAACCTTCCAATGCTTATAACGATCCGGTAGAAAATTAATTTTCTCTAGAAAACTCAAAGCCGGGTCATTCTCACTAACAACCACTTTCAACCTCCCCACACTTGGCCTAAGCACTATCCTATCCTCACCTTCACCTATATCACCAAGTGTGGCTCTCCTACAACTACTCTCAACCACCAACATCTCTCCAACTACCAATTCACTCCCGGGTTCTACTAACGGGTCAAAAATCTCATTTTTATCAACTAACTCCTCTAACCCCCCGGGATCTTCCCCACACTAATTGTCAACAACCGGTTCACCCTCCAACCTATTTCCAACTACCAAATCTTCACCTGTGACATAACTAACACAACTATCCACCATAGACATGAAAGATCCTAAAAAGTACACGGATTCATTGCTCTTGTCACTCGACCTACCAACCCTAAACTCAACTGACTCGTTCTCTACTCTCAAGGTGATGGTGCCCGCAAACACATCAACTAACGCCCGAGCAGTCCTAAGGAAAGGCCTACCTAGAATCAATGGGCACCTCACATCATAATCACTATCCACAACCACAAAGTCTATAGGGAATAAAAACTTGTCAATCTTCACTAGCACATTTTCCACTATTCCTTTGGGCTTAACTACCGACCTATCTGCTAAGGAAATTATCATCCTAGTCGGCGCTAATTCTCCTAACCCTGGCATGACATTAATACTAGCACCTAAATCAGTTAAAGCATGAGTAACAGATGAACTACCGAACACACAAGGAATTATAAAAGTTCCAGGATCATTTAATTTTTCAGGCAATCTATTCTGTACTACAGCTGAACAATTAGCATCAAGGGTTATATCAGACAAAGCTTCAAGTTTCTTTTTATTGCTTAACATATCTTTCAAAAATTTAGCATACTTAGGCATTTTATTTATAACTTCAGTGAGCGGTAATGTAATCCTAAGCTGCCTAAGAATGTCAAGAAACTGACCATATTCATGAGCATTTTTCTGTTGAAACAAATGTTCAGGATAGGGAACATGCTTCAGGTCATCAGCTGTGATCGGTTTACTTGGGAATCTCACTTTCTTCTTCTCTTTTGCCGCCTCCCACTTCATCTGTTTCTCTCCAGCTGGCGGTTTCTTCACTACCTCAGCCTCGACGTTTGGTGCGGTACTTGCTGGCCTTACGCTCTCGTGCACCCTCCCGTCAGGCGTCTCAAACTCGATCTCCTCATCAACCGGCTCCTCCTTAACGACCGCCGGTGATGGTCCTGCAACTACTCTCCCGCTCCTAGTAGTAATGGCATTGACGTTTGCATTGGGGTTTTTGTAGGTGCTTCTAGAAAATTGACCCCCGCGGGAATTCAGCTCCTTGAGCTGTTTCGCAATGTCACCGACCGAACGATGTAGATCCAAGAACGAAGCTTGTTGATTTCTCAATAACGTGTCATGCTCCATCAGCTTCTTCTGTGTAGCCTCATCTTGCGTCAAGATCTGCTGCAGGATCTAGGTCTGGTTAGCTATCAGGTCCCTCATCTCCTTCAAACCAGACCCGTCATCTCCTCCACCATAGTTATTCCTCGGTGGAAAACCAGGTGGGTTTCCTCCCTCTCGCCATCCTGAATTCTGGCCACTCCTCCACCCGGACTGGAAAGAATTACCGAACTGGTTTCGGTTTTCAATATAGTCTACCTGCTCAGCGGGAGCAAGCGGGCAGTCTCGGGTGTCGTGAATGCCTCTACACAGCTCACATTTGGCTTTGATATGGAGTTTGATTTCTCTTAAAGCCCTATAAATATTCTCTAACTCCTTAGGTGTCATGGTCTCTGAGCCAATGTGACTGACACTCCGGGTAGATGTAGAAGGTGCGAGTGATCTAGTTGGGGCCAAGGTGGCTCTCCAACCTCCGGGTGTCTGCTGTTCAGCTAATGCGAAGCTCTCAAATAGCGATTTGCATTCGTCAACGGTGAGCTTCTCCATCATATGCCCTCCAGCCGAAATGTTGAACTCCTTCTGAACTGAGTAAGGAAGTCCATTGTAGAACTTTTCTATGATCGCCCAGTCCGTCAACCCGTGTTGCGGACATCTACTCAGAAGGGTGTTAAAACGTTCATAAGCGACCGAATAAGGCCCATCGGGGTCCATCCGAAAGGAGTGGATTTCCTCCCGAGTACGTGCAGCCTTGGCTGGAGGATGATACTTTTTTAGGAATTTTAATTTCAGATCGTCCCAGGTGGCGATCGAATTCGGCGGAAGCGTCTCCAGCCACTCGGCGGCTCAAGAGGTAAGGGAGAATGGAAACAGACGCAGATAGATAATATCGTTCGTGACTCTCGTGAGTCCGAACGTATTGCAGATCTGAATAAAGCGAGATATATGCGTCGGTGCATCTTCGTCCTCACGTCCATGGAACTGGATGGAATTTGTGAGCGCGTTTATGACGTGAGACGGGACTTGTCAATTAGTGGTATTGGCAATGTTGGGTTGCGCGATAGCAAACCGAGCGTCGTTGACTGCGGCGCTGGCCTGCTCGTGGACGGTGCGACGGGCCGGCATGGAAGAAAGGTCGGGAAATGGGATGGGTTTGGTGTCGCGTGAGACTTGTGTGGAAGTGGATGTGGATGGTTTGGAGTGAGTGGTGGAAAGAATGAACGCCTCGAGTTCCGTGCGAAGTACACGGAACCGTTCACGAATGTCCTTGTCGGGATCAGAAAATGGTGTAAGCTCAGATGGACCTCGCGAACGGGTGTATGGCATAAAACGGAAGAAAAATAAAAATTAGAAAATATAAAATCCTAAAAATCTAGACTCGAAAGCAGAAAATCCTAAGACTCTTGACACGGAAAAACCTAAAAAAGACTCAGAATTTCCTAACAACGACCTAAGTTAATCTTGCTATTGCCAGGTGTCCCCGGTAACGGCGCCAAAAACTTGATGTGCTCGGAACGTACCTAAAAATGCTATTAAAACCTAGACCTAGACACACCTAATTTTACCGAAACTACCTAAACTAGACCGAACCCTAAGGCAAGTGTACCTGTCGGATTGTAGCTTAGCTAAGGTAAGACCGGGAATACCGAACCCTAGAGACACTCTATAGACAAAATTAACCTAGACCTAAGGAATTGGAAATTTGAGAAATTGAATTGGGTTTTGTTTTTAGGAATTGATTTAACTAACTTAATTAACAACTACCAACCGAAGACAGGAAAACCTTGGGAAAATCAGAATGTAGAAGAGTATCACCTAGACCTGGAATCCTACTCAATACCTACAACTTCACTCAGTTTTGACCGATCTGATGGTGACTAGTCCACCTTTTAAGTCCTTCCTAGCTAACACTTCTAACGCTCGAACAGGAGTTCACCTTTTGGGTACGTCCTACCTCAACTAAATCTAACCACCCTCGAATCTAATCTAAGGCACCCTAGGCTAGCAGGAGCTACCAATGACTACCATGACCGACACGGAATAACAAGCTAATCAAAACCCTAGGACACTTCCTTTTGAGACAATGTAACCCTAGTTCTTTAACCAACCTAATTACCCGACAATTCTTTACCTTTTAAGTCTCAGAAGAGGCAGCACATTGAAAACAAGTCATCAATCAACAATCAAAGCAATAGTTCAAGAAAACCCTAAACTACTCTATTGCAATTAACCCTAAAGTTAACTACTTTAGATAATTTACCTAAACCGAAAGACATTCGCGGATAAATCATGCATCAATAATCAATTAATAATCTGTTTTCAACACACACAAGCATCAACCATGGTAATTATTGGAGTTTAATAAAAGTGTAACATCAATCAATCAACCAAAACCGAGTAAAGCTGCAAATACTAAATAGTCATCCAATTAGGTCTAGGCGATACAATCAAATTAGCCTAGCCTCATGTTCAAGTCAAGATAACAAATAAAAATCATAACTTTGACAGAAAACATGGGTTCAACTAAATTCAAGACAAGAACAGGAAAAGAAACACGAAACCCGAATGTTGAATTGAGATGAACTTGTGATCCTTGAATGTTTCCTCTCGATTCCAGCTCTCCTCTTGCTCAGAAAATAGTCCCAAAATCGCCCAGAGCCGGCTGCAAGTCGTCCCCCCCCCCCCTCCCCGAATGGAACCCTAAACTTAATTTTATATCGATCAGGCTAAGTTTCCGGAAAAACACCCTCCAAGCGTATCGCTTGGAGGTCCAAAAGTGGTAGGTGATACGCCTAAGGCCCTGAATATGACAAATTAGTCGGTCAAACCGACTTAAGGCTTCTGTTGACTCTCTCTCTCTCTCTCTCTCTACGCGTATGGCGTAGCAGTCATCAAGTCCCAAGCGATACGCCTGGGATCTCTTGTTCAGCACTTCTTGTTTATTTTCTTTGTGTTCTTCTCCTCTCTTATCGTGGCCTCGGGATTTTATTAATTACCTATAAAAACACATAAAAACCTAAATAAGAACCATAGACACAAACTTAACTAAAAACAAGCTGAAACTAATAAAAACCAACTCAAATTGACTCAAATATATAAAGAAAAGACCCCAGAAATGAGATGTGTTTGCAACACATCAGTATAACTCATCGGAGTTTCTCTGCGTGTCCACAAGACCGACCTGATTGTTGTTGAGTTATACAATTTCAACTTGTTTTATTTTCTTATTTTTGTTAAATCCGAGGCCTTATCTGCGTATCAAAAGATCGACCTTAAGGTAGACGATTTAACATTCTTATTTCTTTTTGTATGGAACACAGTTGACTATATCATGGTTACGATTATTATGTGATTAAAATCACAAATGAAATCACAAAAATGTGATAAGCAAAAGCATATCTGAATATGTCTGATAGTGTGGGGTACACAGGTCAATGCAAGTATAATCAATATCTTAACATATCCAGATGTTATGAGTATGTTTGTGCCAGAGTTTAAAGTTGGACAAATTATATCTGCAATCGACATGGCTTATGTGCTACAATAATCAAAATTGAAGTATAGTTCAACATGTTATGTCCAATATGATCTCAAGTCGTGATCTTTCTCGCAAAAGACATAAATAGTGTCTGATTCTGTAATGTTTTTATATTTCTTGTCAGAAAATACCAAAAAGATTTTAGGTGTGTTTTGATATAAAGTTTCAAAAAGCCAAAAAGATTTTGTTTCTGATTTGTTTTCGCTTGATCAACACGAAATACAAATTTAATTTCAAAATCAAAATTTCTTGGAGTCTCGAAGAGACGTTTTGCACCAAGATTATTTATGTTGGCAGGTTTCGAAGTGAAAAGAGAATATCACAATTTTCATCACACTCTTATCACCACTGATAACCTAAACACTGAATCCTAAACCATATCATGATTCATGACAGAAGGTGGCAGAAAAGCAAAGGATGTTAGTTAGCACGAAACAAAAGAGGATAGTACGTACGTAATAGTCATGTCTTGTAGTAAACATGTGAGCCTAGGTCCCTCGACAACACAACACTATTAGTAGTACCACCCTTCACATTTGTCAACTCACCACCATTTTCTATGTACACATTATTTATGAGATGAGAAGTGATTTTGGTAAAAAAAAAAAAAGGATTACAAATTGTATTTGCATATGACAAGAGATTGAAACAATGGTATCGCGAACAACAAGATCTTAAACAAAAGCTCGCTTGTATTATAGTCTTGACGCGGAAGAATATAGTCATTATATCGTACGATAGAATCGATCAAAAATTGATTATCAGTATGGTTCATAACCGACTATATATATATATATTATATATATATATATATATATATATATATATATATATATATAGGGAAAGGATCATGCGAAAACGCATATATTTTGCGAAAACGCGAAAACCATCTTAAAACCAACATAACTTTTTCATACGTTAATATATTTTTTTAAAATTTTTCACCAAAAGTCTTATAATTATGTTATCTTTAATTCTATAAAAACAAAAAAATAAAAAGTTAACCTTTTTTTTATTTTTTATTTTTTTCTGTGATACACATGTGTACCACAAAAAAAACTCATACTTTAGTATGAGTTAATATTTGTTTTCTCTAAGACGCACCATATGTGTTATATTTCTGTCATTTTTTTGTGTTTTTTTTAATGATACACATGTGTACCACACAAAAAAAAACCTCATATATGTGGTATACATTACAAGTTTTAAAAGGAAATTGCACCATAAGTCTTATAGTTATGTTATCTTTATATCTAATGAAAAAAATAACACTTTATAACTTTTTTAATTATATGTTGCACATGTGCACTATGTTTCATTATCATTAGTACCATAAATGTTTTAGTGTTTTTAATATATTTTTAACATAAGGAGTGTTTTTACACATGATAATTCGGTTTTTTGTGCAATAGTAATGATGATGATACACATGTGTATCACACGGAAAAAAAATCGTTAATTTTTTTTAATATTTGTTTCCAGAATTGAAGATAACGTAATTCTAAGACATTTGACGCCAATTTTATGAAAAAACATTAACGTATGAAGAAGTTATGTAGGTTTTAATATTGGTTTTCGCGTTTTCGCGATATAAAGGGTTTTCGCAGGATCCTTCCCCTATATATATATATATATATATATATATATATATATATATATATATACACCTAAATTTCAAACCTTGTTATTTTATATGCATATCAATAATATTTTTCTTTCTCAAACGTTGAAGTTGGAACAATTAGTCTACTTTTTTTATGTAATTTAATTCACCACTAAACCGAAAGGTAACATACATGACCTAAGTCGATACGCAGGGAAGGCGGGCAAAAAGCTGCGCCGCCAACCCTTTTTGAATAGCAAACCCTAGCCGTATAAAAACAACATTCTTCAATCTAGAGGTTGCACTATTCCCGCGCATGACTTTTTGGATCCGGTTCAACATGGTCACCGCCTCTGACTCAAGATGGCCAAATGTATCGAAGGCGAAAGGAACAAACACATGTTGGTTTTCAATGCACGCTTTCTCATGTTTGTTAACCTTTCCAGACGCTGCTCTGGACGCCGCCTGACCCGCTGAGAAGGTGTTGGCCCTCAGACCCACAAGAGGGGAGACCCCTGTTAAATCGACACAAGCGTGTTTCCCGTTCTGCCACCCAAAAACAAGTATGTCGGCCGGCCGGAGAGTTGAACGCCCATCCAGGGGGTCAGATAGGAAGTTAACAGGAGCTTCCTTCCTGGCCGAAATCCCAGCCCGCCTGAAGATGTCAAACAAAACGTCCCGAACCACATCATGTCGATATTTAAACCCCGGGAGCTCTTTGCAATGGACGGCGTGCTCCCCGAACGAATCCAAACATGCCTTGTTGCAGACGGGGCATTTTTCATCCACAGGGAACAGGGGAACCATGAGGCGATACTTGAGGATGGCCCGGTATTCAACAGGCGACATGTGCTGCCCCAACCCGTCAATAGGGAGAGCGTGGAGGAAGTCTCGTGCATGTGGTTGTCGGAGGCATTCCCAAACGGCCTTTTGCCTGACTGTCATCTCAAAAGTTGCTTCCATCTCGAGTGTGGTTTTACCAAAGAGGGCATTCGCCAAAACGTGTTGGGCTTTTGGTGGGGCGGTGTCCTTATTGGTGAAACCGCTCAGATCAAAGCCCGGTAAAATGTCATGAAGACCAGCCAGAGCATTCTCGTAGTTGGGGCTCATACCACAACCCCCACACTCCCGTAGAATATGGTCTTATAGAGTCCAAGTTTGGGCACGCGAAGCCACAAAGGCGTACGACGTCGCCTCTACCGCAGAATAAACCCCAAGACCCCCATGCCGAGTCGGCAAAGAGGCAAGTCGCCATTGCAGGTCCCCAAAGAAGGGACCCCCGCACACTACAATGTCCTCGACGGCCGTCCGTAAATCCTTATCGAAACCAACCGCAGCTGCCATCATATGAGTGGGGGGAAAGTTCTAAGCCCAAAGAGAAGCTTGGCGAGCCCCATGCACGAACGAAGCAGGAGGAGTTCGCATTGTGGGTCGTCAAGTGCAGGGAGGAGGCGCATAAGATCAGCAGCATTAGAGGCCCTCCTCGCAGCCAGCCCCTGAATAAACTGGTCATCCCGACTAACAGCCCCCCCAAGGAGCTTCACCCCCTTGGTGGGTCTGCTAATGTCAGCAGGGAAGAGGCCCGACCGAACTTTCTCACCATCGCAGGAAGGCCAAAAGAGTTCTGTCTTCCGAATATTAAGGTTCAATCCCAACAACGGCCCCCTCTCGTTGATAATCCCGAGGGCCTTAGCAACCTCCCCAGTATCACCGATAATCGTTCCATCGTCAAGATACCACGCATGGAGCAACAGGTGACATTTGTCACGGATGTGATGCACAAGCGGGTGAAGGACGAGGGCAAACAGGAGGGGCCCCAATGGGTCACCCTGCTGAACCCCAGTAGTGGCCCATATATGATCATCCCCTAGGTATAAACGGGCAGGCTGCCCGTATAAGAAGTCAACCCAAGGCGAAATGGACGGGCACCGAAGCCTGACCTCACGAAGAAGGGACGACCGATCAACCAGGTTGAAGGCATTGGAGAAATCGACTGTAAGCATAGCGAGCCCTCCATCATGATGTCGTTCCTCCACGAGGCGGTTAACGCTATGGAGAATAGCTTCAGCGCCACCCGATACCCCAACCCCAAACTGGAAATCACCAAGGTATTTAGCCATTTCTTTACAAACCCCCTGCATCGCGACCTTAGAGACCAACCGCCTCCAGATAGTGCCAACAGCAATAGGGCGAATCCCATTATCAGGCTTAAGGAGCGGCGTTAGGGGGGGGGCGAAGCAACAAATTCTGCTAAGCCGACCGGACACCGCCCTCCAAGCCACAAGTTGACGACCGTGGTAATAGCGTCCAGGAGATCCCTAGCAGTGGCAGACCCTTCCCCGCACAAGCTGTCCATAAGGTGCTGGGCACGCAATCCATCCCTACCACACGACGTCCCTTTAGGGAAGGATTTTATACATTCAAGGACCCGCGCCCCACTCGTGACAAGCGGAGGCTCGGAAAAGGGAGCCGAGGGCAAGGACGGCGACGGGAGGTGCGGGTGCTTGGCTTCTAGAGCACGCGTGGTCTCGTCGTTGTATGGCGCCACCCCAGAAGAAGATAGCACCTTCACGGCCGCAGTGAAGTGACCGTCAGCGATTTTCCGGATGCAACGCTTGACGTTGGGCGGCACATGGTCCCCCTTTTCGTCGGAAACAGCGTCGGAAGACCTCTTAGCCCCCGCCCCCAGGATTGTCAAGGATACCCTGAACCAACTGTTCAAAACCACCCTCACGCCCCCAAGTGGCCAACGAAGTCATGATGGACCTGCACTGCAGAGTCTTCCGGTTCCCGGAGCGACAATCCTGCCGATTCTGAGGTCGGAAAACCTGCAAGGTGCACCGAGGGAGAAGAAGCAGCCTAACCCAGGCGTCATCAGAACCAGGGTGAGCTGCCACTCGAAGGAGGGCAAATATAAGGGCCTGGGAGAAGGCTAATCGGCAGCTGTGGGGGATGCTCTTGACAGTGGAAACGCGGGCCCTAAAGACCCGGTCGAGCAGCCCCATATCTAACGGAAACGAACAAGGATCATAAGGCACATGGGCAGGGGGGACGGCCTGGGGATCCCTAAGATGTGGCAAATGATACCACCACCAGAGGCAGTTAACCGGACAACCTCGTCAGGATGGTGGCAACCACGACTCAAGGCATTAATTTTCATGCACTGGCCGCACAGCCAGTAACCGCAGCCTTTTAAGGTGTCCTCCATAGCAGAGAAAGCTCCGGCATCAGATGCCAGCGCGTCCCGGATGGTGTCTCGACGCTCATCTGACGAAAGGTGAAAGGTCTTGAGATGCGAGATGAGACGGGGGAACCGTTTGGAGCTAATAACACTATCGGGGCAGCAATGGAAGGAACGTAAAGGGCACTGAATGGAACCCCTAGACGGCACCGAGGTGGAAGCCATAGAAACACGCGGTTCGAGAAGAAGCGCGAGGAGGAAAAAGTGCTAAGAAAGCACCACCGGGAAAACCAACAGAGGGTTGGCAAATCCCGGTTCTCGAAAAGGGGAAATTACATCAACCCCCGCACCGGCGGGGACGGACCACCAGAAGCCCGCGTGTCACCCGCCGGTGTACCAGATGCCGGCGCACCAGACAACGGCGTACCAGAGGTGTGGCGTACCAGGATCGTTTCGGCGTACCAGAGGTGGCGCGGCGGACCGTACCGGGTGGTACGGCGCCGCCCTAAACCGGACGAGAGGAAAAACAGGGGTTCCGCAGGGGGTGAAGGCAGGGGTTCGGGCGCAGGGGGTGGAGGCAGGGTTCGGGACGGGTTCGGGGTGGGTTTGGCCGAGGTTCGGTGGTGGTACGGTGGAGGTCCGGCCGGAGTACGGCGGTGGGGGGCTCGGTCGGAGTTTGGAGGTGGTTCGGGGTGGGTTTCGGAGATGGTTCGGAGTTTCGGGAGGTGGTACGGTGGAGGTCCGGCCGGAGTTCGGCGGTGGGGTTCGGAGGAGGTTCGGCCGGAGGGCACGACGAGGCCGGAGTTCGGCGGGGGGTTCGGCCGGGGAGGCTCGGGGGAGGTTTTCCAACGGCTAGTTGGAGCGGCGGAGGAAGGGAGGTCGGGGAGAGGGCGAGGTCAGGGAGCGGTTGCAGGTCTAGCGGGAGGGGCGGCGGAGCTCGGAAGGGCAGCGACGGGTTGAGGGAAGAGGGAGGCCGGGGAGAGGGCGAGGTCAGGGAGCGGTTGCAGGTCTAGCGGGAGGGGCGGCGGAGCTCGGAAGGGCAGCGACGGGTTGAGGGAAGAGGGCTGGCGGCTGGCGGCGGGGTTGGGAGGAAGGGGGCGGAAGAGGGTACAGGTGAATTATTAATGAGTTTAGCTTTTTGGGAGGAAGGGGGCGGGGTTGGGAGGAAGGGGGCGGGGTTGGAACTGAATCGTTGAATTATTAATGAGTTTAGCTTTTTGGGTTTTCAGCTTTTAAAATTTTGGGTTTTAAACTTTTAGGATTCCGGATTTAGCTTTAGGGTTTAGTTTTACGGTAGAAGCTAAATATTACATTTTTTTCATAATCATGTTCAAAACATACACAAAAGATGATGATGCATGTGTATAGCATGCGAAATAACTCTATTTCACAAATGCGAAATAGAGTGATGTCGCATGCGAAATAGAGTTATTCCGTATGCCAAATCAAGTTATTTTGCATGCGAAATAGAGTCACTAGTACAAAAATGACCTTCGGTGACACTCAAAAAGTGTGACTATATGTGATTATTGACATTTTTTTCGTCCAATCCGTGACCAAAAGTCGCGCCATTTTAGGTATGATATGGTGACATTAAATTTCAGTGACCGTATGGTAACAAAAAATGTGACCGAAGATAAAAAGTGTGACTATAGAGTAGTGATTTTTCTTTCAGGATCAATGAATTTATCGAATAATGTCACCGTAAACCCATTTTTAGTAACACTTATTTATTTTGTAGTGACAAAATGTTCCCAAATGGTGACATGTTGTTCGTGTTTACTGTGACGTTTGACTAACAATTGGTCACATAACTTATAATTTAGTGTGACTATTGTTTAGGTTTTAGAGACACATAATTTTGTTATGTGTGACCATATCATAATAGTTGATGTAGAAAAAGTAGGAAGTGTGACTATTTCATAGTTTATAGTGACACAAAATGTCTTAAAGTGACTATTGGTTGGAAAATGGTCAGAATCTAACACCTAGTTGTTAATATAAAGTAACTATTACATCTCTTTAGTGACATAATGTTCCCAAGTGGTCACATTTTTTCACGTTCACTATAACGTTTTGTTAACATTTGGTCACATAACAAATATTTAGGTGTGACTATTGTTTAGGTTTTAGAGACACACAATTTTTTTATGTGTGACCATATCATGAAAGTTGATGTAGATATTGTTTGAAGTGTGATTATTTCACAGTTTTTAGTCACACAAAAAATTCTTAAAGTGACTATTGGTTGGTATATGGTCACAATTAAAGACCTAGTTGTTATTATAAAGTAACCATTATATATCTTTTAGTCACATAAGAGAAATATAAATATGACTAGAATTGTTCTATAATGACATTGAGTATGTGTAAGTGTCATTTTTAGCTAATCTTTAGTCATATTATTTTTAACCTTTTGTTATTAAATGCCCATTTAGTCACATATGTTACTTAAATGCATCACTCTAACACACTTTTAGTCACACTTTTAGTTTCTATGTGACTGTTTATGTATTTTAGGCACAATTAGTTACGTAAGTTGTGACTATATGTTGTTAATAGTAATATAGTTGTTAATATAGAGTGACCATTTCATACTTTACAGTGACATTGAACAAATAATAAACGAGACTGGAAACATGTTATAGTCACATTAATTAGTTGTAAGTGTCACTTTTGTTATAGCTTTAGTCACATTAGTTTTGAATATTAGTTTTCACATTTGCTATATAGTCACATTTGATACATGCATACATGACGGTAAAAGAGTTATAGTCACAATTTTATTATTCGGTGTGACTGATTATGTGTTTTAGATACACAATTGTTAATATAAAGTGACAATTGTGTAGTTTTTAGTCACATAAAATACAATCATATAAGCTGACACCCAAAATGTTAAATAATAACATTATCATACACTATTAAAAAAATTTGAAATTGTTCCACAAATATAAATTCTCGTGTTAAAAAAACATAAAATGCATCTTAATCTAAATCATTCTAGGCCTTATTCTTCTTAACTTTCTTCATCTTCACGATGTCATCTCTCGTTATAAATTTCCTTTTCATCTTTTGCGCCTGGACGAATTCATCTTCATTCTGTTCTCCTGGTGTAGTAACCACTAGATCCTGAATCAACAACATTGAAAAACTAAAACAAATAATAAATGATAACTAATTTAGTTTGAACAATAATATAATGTACTATGTAAGGTAAGTAATTAAAGGAAACTAACATTTGATTCATCAAGGCAAAGTTTCTTTGGCCAAGGAACAAAATTGTTTAGTGCTTTTTCCATTGTTTTGACATCATCTACCTCAAATGGTAAAAACGATGTCAGTACTTTAACTATCATCAACCGAAACCCTGTAGCAGTCATCTTGGAGTGGAACTCCATGAATGTATTGTCGTTCTTCGGGCAGGTATACGGTACCTAAACAAACAATTTGTCTCTTGGTTGGGTAGGCTAGTTTACATTTGATAGTCTACAATGATTATGCCATATTAACATAAATAAAGTAAAAACTAAAACACACATATTCGTCAAATTACATACCTTCATGATTTCAGCTGAAGGTGTCATCACGTCTCAGGAGTTAAAACATCTTTTTTTTTTGCTTCAGCCTTATTTTGTCTTGTTTTTGCTGGTTCCTAAATATAATTACACAATTCAAACACAAAAAATTAGTAATTGCTGATTTCAAAATTACACAAAATAAAATCTAAAACAATTACTTACTATGGATCCAGCCCTCGTTGAATCTTTCCGTGTGAATTTATTAGCAGTCGCATTTGATGGAGCCTTTTTTTTGGTTTTCTTTGTAGCATCCTACATATATATAATATTACATAAGCAACACATTGCAGATGATAAATCACTAATCTAATGTAAAAGAACTTAAATTTTAATAATTAACTTACTGGAGTTACTTCTGTCTCTGCTAATTCTTTCTGATTGATCATATCAGGTTGTGAATCAGCTCCTAATGGAGTTACTGGCACATTTATAATCGAAGGACTTAACTGAGCTGGAGACCTATTGGCAGGAGTTGCCCAAAATTGCCTGATCAGAAGTAAAGTAGATGTAAAGTATTTATAAATGATATCTATTTATCCAATTAAAATGCACTTATAGTCAGATTCACTTACCTGCCCCTGAGGTTGAAGGGTGGCTAATATCACAGCTATGTTTTTCTCTTGTTCGGCCATCCTTACTTTCAACGCGTTTATTTCTTCATCCTTTTCCATATTTTCTTTCTTCTCCTTCTCTAGTTGATCCTGAAGCACATTCAGCTACTGTTTCATGGACCCTCGCTGTCTTGGAACATTGAAAATTTTACTAGGATTGACTCCCGTGCCAACACCTCTCAACGACCCACATTTTTCCTTCCCTAAGACCACTGTCATGGCATCATTTCCTGGATCAAGTGTCACACCCTGTAATTTCTGTGTCGGGCGTGAACGAGATGGAATCATAGTCAAGGTTACACGAAACGATCTCTGGATGGTTAAACAACTAGAGCCATTTTAAGGAGTTGAAAACATTTCATTTCAGATTTAGCAGTGGAAATTAATAATAATATGTTCCATTTGTTTCATAGTTTACAAAACAAGTATTAAAAGATTTAAAGACATGACACCGTTAGGTGTTATGTAGTGAAATCTTCAAAAGGCTAGTGTGACCATGACTCCAGATGATATGAAGGATCCTAATGATAATGCACAAAAGAGGTATTCCATACAAGCAAAGCGGCCGATCAAGTACCTGAGAATTCATATACTAAAACGGTCAACATAAAGTTGGTGAGTTCACAGGTTTAAGTAAAAATAGAACTATGATTGATAACAAAGTTTGATATCAGTTTTATCACCCATTTGATAATATGTTAAGATTGATGTAGATTATTATTACCACGAACCTTGAACTCCGAAACTAACTGATTACCCACTCATGGTATTCTGTCCAGGATTACCGAACAGTGATTATAACATTATGTATCCTATTGACTGAACATGAGAGTCAGGATTGGAGCTACCAATCTGGACAGGGGCGTTAACCCAATAGATCTATTCATGTGTCATCGTTTCGTTGAAATTAATCGGATTCAATTAATAGTGGGGCTTTTGATCATAACATGAGTCAACATGAATACGACAAGGTGGACGAATAGTTCATGTAATCAATAATGGTAACATATTATCTAATTATCAGGCATGATCTAAGTTATTAGAATTCTCCCCCAAAAGCATTTAAAACAGTTTAAAAGAGGGGCCGTGAAGACTCACAGAAATCATACAATGTCTGAATGATGTAACGACAGATAACAGGCAACCGAGCAGTCCTAAATCAGTATAAGACAGCTTAAGGTCTAGAGTTTGGATTGACAGTTACGTCACTCCTAAATGATGGTCAAGTCTTGACGTTATGATGACCCAGGTGATTGTTGATAACGGACAGGCTTTAGGAATTATTTATTTTCAATAAATAATTTAATATCGATAACATTCCGGAAAAATAAGGTTATATATATTCTCAAAATATATAAAGATTTTTCAATGTTATAAAATGATTTAGGCCAATATTTAATTTTTATAAATATTAGTTTGAAATATGAGCTCAATTTTGTTTACAAAAAAAAAACGTTTGTAGCAAAAGCCCGAAATACCCGGGTTTCCATCGGTATTTGTCAACTCGCGTTATTTTCCAATATTACTAGAAATAGAATTATAATAATAAAAATATTCCTATTTTTATTAATGAATTTCCAGAAAATATAATTTTAGGATTTGAAGTCCTAAAGTGTCAGTTTTGCCGGTACGCGCCCGGTTTTGATAGTTTTGTCCCTACGACTAGTTTTAAGGCCCGATAAATTATCCAAACACTTTGTAAAGGGTAAACCAAGTCATGATAGGTCCTAATAAGTGTTCCAAATCAGTTCAAACAATATTTGGCATAACTTTAGAAAAACGAGTTTTCCTAGTCCTTTAAAAGTCTGTTTTAAAGCCGGTTTTGACCTAGTTTTAGCTCAAATCAAAAGGGATCTTTTTAGCAACTTTTTATCACTCATCTAAGTGTCTAAGTTTACTGTTGGAAAGTCTAAAAATTCTGCAAAATTCGGAGTTGGCCCGAGGGGTCGTTTTTAGGGTTTTCCGGTTTATGTTTTGCAATTTACGGGTACTTAGGGTCATTTCCGAGAAAAGTGCCTTCACAAAAGTTGTTCCAAAAGTGTCAAAATGAGTCCCTAAGGGTTCGGATCTGTCCAAAACGGATCTTGAGTTTTTGGCTAAAAACCTAGTAAAGTTATGATCTTTAAACATGGTTTAATGTGTGTTTAGCATTTCTAAGGCCATGGATCTAAATGTTTAGGCATATTAACATCTAAAAACATAATCTAAGGCATAGCACATCATCAAATCGTGGGAAACAAGTTCTCATGTGAAACTAGTTACTAAACTAACATCATTAGCAAAGATTAACAAAGATTAAGAGTTTTGTAGACTTTTATTTCGTATTTAACGTTAACCTTAAAGGCTTAGCCTAAGAATTCAGTTTTTGGACTTAGAAATTAAAAACTCGTGAACTTTCTAACGAGCCGGTTCAAATACCGCTAAAATGAGTTCAATCAGAGTTGGTTTGAGACGGTTCCTCACAGTTCTATACTTTTTTGGGTTCCCTTATATATATAGGGCTAGGATCATGCGAAAACATATATATATTGCGAAAACGTTAAAACAAATATTTTCTTTAATTCTGGAAAAAAGTTAAAAGAAAATTAACGTTTCGTTTTTTTGTGATGCACATGTGAAGCACAAAAAAAACCTCATACTTTTAGTATATGTTAATATATGTTTTCTAAGCCGCACCATATATATGTGACAATCTGGCCCTTCGGGTGGGACCCGAGCTTTAAAAACGGATAAAACTAATAAAGCTGATAAAACCGGCAAACCGGGAGTCGCGTATATAGGCGTAGTATGTCAATTAAGCTCGTGACGCTAAAGGATGAGAACTGGGAGTCGGAAATTCCTGCATGGAATGAAAAAGCAATTCAAAGTCAGAATAAATGGAATTAGACACTTGGGGCAAGCACTGAGGAAACAGGCCGGTGTGAGCACCGCTACCCCTGCCCAAACTCTAGGAGTCCTGTTAAGGACTTACTTGGGTTATCTTGAGTGTAAATAGGGACGTCACCTGCCGTTGGTGGAGTTTTTCCTATAGCAATGGCTATTACTTTACCGTCGAATCAACGTCGATTAATAACCAGCTTACCAAGTTTGAGTATGTTCGCAAATCAACTAGGAGGGTTGTTCGGATGCGAAGTCACATAGCAGCCGCTCGCATTTGGTAGAAAGCCTATGTCGATAAGCCTATCAAACACTGGAATTCTGAATTGAGGTTTAATCCTTCTAAGAGACTCGCTTTGGAAAATGGTTAATCGCTTCGAGAAACGAGGAGAGATAGACCCCACGTGTGGTGGATTGTCCGAGATTGTTGAACGTATTGGTTCAGACATCTGCAGATCGAATATTTCAAAGGAGCTGAGCGGCATGCATAATCGATGTATCTAATGAACGTCTGTTGGGCGAGCCGTTTGTAGTCTACACGAGAAGGTGGAAGCTGACAAGCGACTGCGTCCCATAAGGAAACTAGTGGAGATAATGAATCGTAAAGTCAAATAGCTCAAGCAGGATGATATTTCGATGGCTAAAGTTCGGTGAAACTTGAAGTGTAACCTGAGTTTATCTAGGAACGCGAGAATCAGACGATGCGTATTATTCAAGTTAGCCGCAACTACAAACGACAATAACTCTTAAATTTCGGGACAAAATTTCCTTAAAGAAGGGGATGATGTGAGAATCCGGGAAAAATCAATGCGAGAAATCTGAAACTTTTATGAGAATTAGAAACATTTTCTCTTACTTTGAGTAAACTACGTGAAACCTAGATCTTTACGGTTGAGTAAAGTGTAAGATGTTATTTTATAGTCGAGTAAAATGTTATGACTTGATTTCTCACTATTTGCAATGGGATTGCAATGATTAAAACTGTTAAACTTGGGAAACATATACGCTTAGCAACGGGGTTGCGATCTTAATTTTCAGGACGGAAATTCTCTAACAAGGGGAGGATGTGACAATCCGGCCCTTCGGATGTGACTTCACCAAAATTTAATTGGTGATATTAATATAAATTGTATGGATTGTTGAATATGGATGGTAATCTAAACAATGGTGTGATTATAAGTGAATCAAGTGGCTACGCGAGTCATCAACGCAAAGGAAAGATCAAACTCTTAAAGGTAACATGTAGCGGTATATTTGATTTCTATAAGGGATGTGAGTAATCTTAATTTAACTTTTATTAGCTGATATTATAGAAAATGAAATGTTAAAGATGAAAGTATGAGATTGACTGTGTTACATGATTGTTATGAGATGGGTGGATTCTGACACGATTGGGTTAAGCTGGAAGTAAGTGAAGGTCCATAGTGTAAAACCTGGGCATGTTTAGAGATTCATGAGTGATCATGATCTTAGAATGCTTCTTTGAATGATTAAGCGGTCTTGGTACAATTGCATTTGTGCCAAGGGCAATGTGTAAGATGGAAATGTCATGGTTGGGAGCAGTATAAACGGGAAATTTTATAGATGGGGCTAATGGGTTAAACGGGTTGGAATGAGTTCATTCACGCTTTTTAACTTGTTATTTAACCCTTCGTGCAAATAGAAATTGAAGCCATATTATGGAATGATGTTATGTGGTTGGGTAATATGACCCATTTGGGTTATAATTGTGTTTATATATATATGAAGTATGTTAAATGAAGGTATGTGTATAAGGGGAATATATTTAATGATTGTTGTGAGGGTAAATATGATGAATTAGAGTGTGTGTTTATGTTGAGCATTATAATGTGACCCATTTAGGTAAAGATGAATGTATATCATCTTGCGTGATATACTAAAAGTTGTAATGTTTCTGTTTGGTATGTTGTGAGTAATGTACTTAATGTAGTAATGTAACACGTAGAGAGTGGTTGATTAACGTTATAGAACGTGAATGTGATTTGAAAGTAATGCGGTATTAGATGGTGTTTGTATGATTATACACCATTGGATTTAATTGTTGAATTGATCATGTCATATGATCACGACGGGGTATGATGAAAGTGATCCTTTTGGGTTAAGCGGAATAGTTGTGGCAAAATGAGGTTCTATGGTGGTATTAGCCGTCAAATTGTCCCAACGAAAAGTTAAGCAACTTGGTACATTGCTAATATGCCAAGGTTAAATTATGAAGGAGAAATAGTAGCTGGAAGTAGATATAATGAACTGGTTTTTATGGGTAATGCCTTAGCGGGTCAAACGGGTCAGGTAGGGTGTTAACGTTACCCGGCAGGTGAATTTGAGAGAAAATGGTGTCATCGGTGTAAAGCTTTCAAAATGCAGGTAAACGTGTGTTAAATTCATCAATGGGAGGGCTGGAATACATGGAATTGAGGGAGGTGAAAATACAGGAAAAATGGTTAAGTTTGGGAAAAACTACCTGGAGCCCTAGAAAGTAGGCTCCAGGCGTATCGCCTGCTCCATCAGGAGCTCCAAGCGATACACTTGGAGCACCTGTCCGAGACTACTCCTTTTGTTTCTTGTGTTTGATCGATGCCTTGTGGCGATAGCTGATATGTGCCATTAATATTAACGTGTTACTAATGTTTATGGCAGGTTTACATTAGTAGGTGGGTCAAGATCGAATCATGGAGCTGTGGAACCGAACACCTAGCATTTTGGGACCGTTATGTCGTGTTCTGTTACTGTGAACGTTTTGTAAGCTTGTTAAGATGAAGCTGAAGGTGTTTAAACTCCTAGTTGGGTAAATATTGGTTAATAATGGACGGAAACCCTAACAAAAAGTGAAATTTTCTAACTTTGATTTTTGAATGACGTCTAATTCGGTTAAACGGGATCGGGGCTTTACAGCGTTGCCGCTGCAAGCCGTCGCTGCCTCCACCGACTTCGCGCGTCGCCCTGCCGCTGCCATCGCCACTTCCTTCTCCTGGAGCCGTCACCGCCACCTCGGTCGGCTGAGCCCGTCACCGCCACCATTCGAGTCGTCGGTACGCGACGAGTCGATCGGAGGAGATTCGCGATACACAAAATCTAGATCCGAACGGTCGGATCGTGTTTTTATGTGAAACCCTAGCGACTCGCTCTTTAGAACACTGCTTAGGTGTATCTAAACTCGGTTTTAGATTAGACGTATAATTTTAGTTTATTTATCATAATTGTTTTGGCATTCTTGTTGTAACACGATTGGTGTTTGCGTGCGTTTGGTGATTATGACCCTGTTGACGTGTTTACGATATTTTAGGTTTACGTGTTAGACTAGTTTAAATCGTTTAATTCCCTTGTGTAACGGATTACTTGTTTGCTCCGTTCAAACTCTGATTTGCTAATACTCCGTCAGTAATGATTAATTAAAAGTAAATATTTTTTTTTGTCGTCACCGGGCACCCGTATACCACTGTCGTAACTCAACAGTGGTATCAGAGCCTTGATCACCACACGCAAACCCTGACCAATCGATTTTAAACTGATGGATTTCGCGTACTGGGGATAAAACCCGAAAGTCGTGAAAGTTATACGAATTGCTTTTGTACTTATATTTGGTCGATTTAATTCCATCAAATATTATTCAATTCGTCAAATTGATTGATTTAATATACATATTTGGCTCGACCCATATTTTGGTTATGATTGATTGTCATGTCATGTTATGGGCCCATATTGGCCAATTTATTGTATTTTATTTTGGATTGGCCCACATGTTTTGGGTCCAAAATTTGTATCTAAAATAGATATAGGTTACATCTCTATTTTCTTCTATATGCTGACCTCCGCCTTGGACGAAATGACGAGCTTTGATGCGACTACCCATCTCGGCAAGTGTTCTTGTCAAAGAACGCTTCCTAGCATGGCAAGTATCCACGACCAAAAGACCGACGAATCTCAATCAAGACAAAGGAGCTCATGAAGCCAGTGGGAGTATTCGGTTATCTAGCGAGACCATTTGTTGAACCATCATGTCTCAATTGGTTTTGTCATGACTAGTTGAATCTATCCAGTTGGGTTATTTGGATCATTGATGGGATTAATTGTTGACCTCGTGTATACGGTTTCGCACGTTATTTGTTTAACAAGTCACGAACTCTAAAATTTTAAAACGTACACGAAAAATCCCAACACATGTTTGTGTGTTTGCGTTGCCGGCTGTCTTGGATCGTATACCGTCTAAAATGAATCTTAGTCGTCGTGGTGTCCAGATGGAGTGTTTATGTGCTAGTTGCAATTTGTACAAGGAGACAGTCGATTACCTGCTTATTAATTGATGTACGTTTTGCTAAGCTAGTTTGATGCTTGGTGTTGAGGTGGTGTAAGCTTCCTCGGACCCATTTTCTTTCAGTGAAGGATGTGTTCGCTTGGATCAACCAGTGGGACACGAGCAAAATTCTTGGAAGATTGTGTACGAGATTTTTCTTACTTTCCTTTGGTGTTTATGGAAGGCGAGGAACGAGAATATCTTCGAGGATCGAAAAAATCAGGCCGTAGATATATTTGGAGATTAAAACTTTATCTTTCTCTTGGATTAAAAACAAAAGTAAGTTAACCTTCTTAGACCGGAACAATTGATGTAATTTCTCAATTTACTTCTTTCATCACTTAATCTACATCCTTCCTAGTAGTTTTTTTTTAATAAAGTCGATTATTAAGAAAACTAATAAAAAACCATATCAAGTGTATCTACATTTTTTAATATTGGAAAATTATAGGATTGTATGCAAAAAAAAATTAAATAAATTTTGGACGGCATGAACAAAGGAAAATTAATTGAAGGAT
The DNA here is from genome assembly GCA_039602395.1 of Deinandra increscens subsp. villosa. Lineage (NCBI taxonomy): Eukaryota > Viridiplantae > Streptophyta > Magnoliopsida > Asterales > Asteraceae > Deinandra > Deinandra increscens. The sequence continues at coordinate 39,917,024 of JBCNJP010000027.1, forward strand.
TTATGAGGGGTGCAATTATGTGGGTAAAGCCAACATTACTTTTAGATAATTAATTGATTAGTTAATAATTCTGTAATCACAATAAATGATCGATATACCTACTGCATAAATCAGAATTGTCATCTACTCACAAGGTTTGACTCTTTTACACTGATCATACAGTAGTAATATACTATTTGTAATAAATTATATAACTGTATACTATTGGTAATAAATTATACTATTTGTAATCAATTTTTTTTTAAACAGTCAACAACAAAATTCTAAGTCTAGATGCATTGCGACGTATTAATTCGTGAAAAGAATTTACGGCTTATAAAGCTTATAAAATAACACTAAAATATTTACATAAACTCATTCTATACAAGAAAACGCATAAAAGGACAGAAAATAAATCTAAGATTTTAAACGAAAAAGAAAGTTATTATAAAGAAAACAAAAAATAATTTAGAAAATAGTGGAAAATTTTAAATTAATAAGAAAGTTAAAAAATATTCAATCTTATACGTAATCTATATATTATATGCATATATAATTTGATCTTGAATGATATTTATATATAAACGTAAATAAAAATAAGTATGTGATAACACGTGTGCGACATGTCTTATAATATGATTGGATAGAAAAAAAAGAGAAAACACAATATTAAAAATTAAAGGATGTAAAAGTTAAGTGTGGACGAAGCCAGCCTAAGTGTAACTTTATAATGATTGAAATTATCCTATATATAAAAAACAACTTGTATTCCCTTGGTCTTCTATGTCTAGACTCTGGAATTAGAGATTCGATCCTTAGAACTAACTTGAAACATGTACAACTCAAACACGATATGGATTTAAGGAGGTACGAAGCATATGAGTTGGATTGTCGATGAAAAATCAACCATCAACAATGAATTAAACGCGATTAATACAATAATTCGTGGGGTAGTTTAGGATATTAGTTAACATACATTCAAATAAGAGAGAGGACAAAGCCTCTTAAAGTGGCAAATTACAACCCATAAGTTATTTTGATAAGCAATAGCAGTAGACGCCCTCTAACCTCTTTTTAGTTTTACGTATCTTTCGTTTGGTCCTAAAAAGATAATATGGTGGTAAAACAAAGGTTATATCACCAAAATAGGTTTAAACACTCAGAGAAGGAATACCTCGTAGCCTAAAAAAGTATAGCTTATCCGAGCATTGACTTAGGAAAGCGCACCTATTTACCCTATACTATACACCACCACTCTGTCATTCATCTTTTCATCAAAATTCAACCTCGAAACTAAAACTAAACTCTAGCCACTTGTCCACTCCTACAAATATATATTCCTATTAAATACTAGTACACCTTTTTTATTACCATAATATTACAAAACCAAAAAAAACAGAAAGCAAAAAAGAAAAAAAATATCACCTTTACACAACTAGTCCAAATCCAAACTTTATAATAAATTAAGACCTGAACCTCACTTCACGAATTCAAGAAAAAAAGGAAAAGGAGACGAGTGCTTGTTTGTTCTATGAGTGATTAATTTCTTCTTCTTCTTCATCTTCATCACTTAAAAGTTCTCTCTGAAACTTAGATTTTTACAGAACAACATCATTAGAGAGCAAAGATTACTTACAGATCAATCAAGATGGTGGTAGGGTGGAGAAGAGCTTTCTGCACATCCACATCTCGAAAATCCGATTCAACCACCATGGAGGAGTATGATGACGACATTAGCAAGAGGCGTGGTTCTCCCAAAATTGGCACCAGATTTGCCTTCTTTACTTCTTCCTCCAATCCTTCTACGCCTAGACTCGGTGGATCTGATCACTCCGTTTCTAGCCCTAGCCTCCGTTGTCGGACCACCGCCGCCGTGTCGTCGAATCCTTCATCTCCGCGATCTTCTTCGTCCCCTTTCTCTTTTCTAAAATCCAGCCTACGACTGCACACGGTAATTGATATTATTATTATTCGTTGGAATTTTCACGTTTTGAAAAAATAATATTAATTTTGTTTTTGAATTGCAGCGGAGATGTGGATTATGCTTGCAGAGCGTGAAGAAAGGGCAAGGAATGGCGAGTTTCACGGCGGAGTGCTCTCACACTTTTCATTTTCCGTGCATCTCCGATCACGTGAAGAAACAAGGGAGCCTTGCTTGTCCGTTGTGTAGGTGTTTGTGGAAAGAGATGCCTATGCTGTCCGTAGATCATCAGATTCCGAAACATCATCTAATTGTTGATGATGAAATTACCAGGGAGAAGCTGGCTACGAGATTCATGGATGATGTTATCAGTAAGAGCCAATCTCCGATACGGCAACAATTACGGCCTGATTTGAAGGTTTATAACGATGATGAGCCGTTGGCGTCCTTGACTCCCAAAGCTAGGTTCAATCCAATTCCGGAATCTGATGAAAATTGCGATGAAGATTACTCTATCGAAGAATTTCAAGGATTTAATGTTAATGGAGGCAATACCAGTCATGCTGAAGATGTTGAAGTTCGGCTGTTGCCGGAGGCGACGGCAGTGATCGGCTCTTCTCGGAGACACGAGACGCACGCGATTGTTCTTAAGGTAAAAGCTCCGGCGGCGACGGAAAAAACACAACGAAGAGCTCCGGTCGATTTGGTCACAGTGATAGATGTTAGCGGCAAAATCACAGGTGAAAAACTGCAGATGATCAAAAAAGCAATGCGATCAATTGTTCTATCACTTTCATCCTCAGATCGCCTATCAATCGTTGCATTCGCATCGTATTCCAAACGGTTATTGCCGTTGAGAAGAATGACAACGAACGGCAGGCGAGCCGCCCGTCGCATCGTGGAGGCGATGGCCGTTCTCGAAGGCTCGTCCAACTCCAAAGACGCCGTGAAGAAGGCCGTGAAGGTTCTAGAAGACCGCCGTGAAAAAAATCCTGTAGCCACCGTCATCCTCCTCTCCGACGTCCTCGATCAACAATCATCCGTTTCATCGACTCGTTATTCTCACTCGCGAGGAGTCGACATTCCGATACATTCTCTGAAGCTCTCCATGACCGAAGACCACGTGTTCGCCAAATGCATCGGGAATTTGCTCACCGTCACGGTTCAGGATCTCCGATTGCAGTTAGGATGTTCATCACCGGCGGAAATCACAGCGGTCTATTCCCGTAAACCGCAACCTATCGTTCTTGGATCCAGCACCGTTAGAATCGGAGAGTTGTTCGCCGACGAAGAGAGAGAATTGTTAGTTGAATTAAAACTACCGTCGTCGGCGATCCGGGCCCACCAAGTACTATCCGTGCGATGCTGTTACAAACAATCGTCTACTCAAGAGATCATCTACGGTGCACAACAAGCTTTGCTCGTCCCTCGGCCCACCACCGTTAGATCATCTTCCCCATCCATCCAACGGCACAGAAACCTTTTCATCTCGACTCGAGCCTTAGCCGAATCACGCCGGCTAACAGAGCGAAACGATCCAAACGGCGCGTACCACATGCTTGTTTCAGCTCGCGCGTTGATTCAACAGTCCAGTCCGGCTCCCGATGACGAATTTAAACTCAGCTTAGAAGCCGAGCTGAGCGAGTTGCAAAGGCGGCTCAAGGTTCAAGCTCCGGCCCGGCAGGTTGGTAGGAGACTGGCGGCTTATACGGATGAGAAAGGTGAGCCGTTGACGCCGACTTCGGCGTGGAGGGTGGCTGATAAGCTGGCGAAAGTGGCAATGATGAGAAAGTCGGTCAATAGAGTCAGCGACTTACACGGCTTTGAAGATGCCAGATTCTGATAAAAACAGTCTAGGGCCTTCTTTTTGTTATTTGTTACAGTTTACACCCTTTAAGAATGAAAAGTTGTCCAGAAAGGCAGAATAATTGGTGTGGTCAGAGAAAGGATAATGTGGACAAAGGGTACCCGACGGGTTGAACCTTTTGCAGTAATCGATTGTAAGAATACAAAAGAGATTGATTAAGAAAAGCTATTGAAAGGGAGAGGGCCTCTATGTACTTTTGTTATCTTTCTAGAAAATTCTAAATTTATAAATTATTAGTTAATAGTTGTACACTATATCAAAATCAAATTATTATTATTTGTCCAGGTGATATTCTATAACATATCCATTATAAACATGCTTTCAAAGCAGATAACGGTTACATATACGACTCAAGTCATCATGCAAAATAGGCGGACAACAAACTGTGATTGAGGATATGATGGTTTGTGGAGGTCTTTTCTTTGGAAACTACCAATGGCGACTTGCTTCATTATCTATTAGGTATAGAGACTTAGGGTTGTATTCTGTAGTTGTGGCTTCATTTTATGTCTTTGTGGCATCAAGGGCCCAATCTTGGATGCTATAGGACCACATCTTACGAGACAGTGGAATTTGTGGTATGGATTCTAAATATGTTTGTGCTTTGGCTTGTCTTCGTAATACAATTCCAAACTTAGACTTCAGTGGTTTTACTAATAAGGACACCACCTCCCTAAAGCCTAACATGCATTGGCGAGTGCCCTTTTTAGTAAGACCGTGCAAAAAATGAAAGCTCTATTTACCATGACCGCTAAACAAAAGGCTCTTTTTGCGTGTCTATGTGCACCACACGCTCAAGACTTTCTTCTTACTATCCCCATTGACGGCCTTGGCCAGCATATATCGCCGGTGAAGTATCACACTATACTTAAATATCACCTCATGATTCCCCTATTTCCGGTTGACGAGATATGACCTGTTTGTCGCAAGGATTGATTGGATTCACTTGGAGAACATGGTGTACATTGCAGGAGCTTCCTGGATTTTAAGTATCGACACGATTTGGTTAGGAGCGTTCTTTTTGACATATTCAGGCGTGCGAAGATTACAGAAAAGAAAGAAACACCTGATTTCTTGACTAACCCGTTGGAAGGAAGAGCAACCCTCAGACTGGCTGACATGTTAGTCTTTGGATGGATAGGGAGAAACACGCGTACGTGGATCTGACAGAGGTTTCCCCTCTTGTCGGTGGGGTGGTGCTTTCAAAGTGGGTCAGGCTGCTTTAAAAGTGGGTCAGGCTGCTTTAAAAGTTGCGTTAGGCAAAGTGACTAAACATGAGAAAGCATGCATTGACAATCAACATGTTTTCATATCATTTGGTTTTATTACTTTTGGGTTTCTTGCGTCTGAAGCCGTAAAGCTACTTAGTAGAGTTTAACGGGTCATACATGGTAATGTTATGACCCAAGATCTATGAACTTAGTTTTTAAAAGATTTAGTTTCATAATTCAAAAAGGTCTAGCGACGCAACTTATTACCCGCTTACTTTGTGTCGAGTTAGACAAGTAATTAACAACTATATATCTATTGAACAAAACTTGTTCTTAATAAAAAAAATATTATCATTTCCTGTGTAGTGATATAGCCATGTTCAAAGGAAAAATTGTTTGTCATCTTTCTTATCTTGGACTTTTGGTAACCCATGTTAAAAGGAAAAAAGAACGTGAAAAGGACACATCTGACGTTCTCATTTGCTTGATCCATCTAAAACATTCTTTCCATTATCGTATACCTTATTGATCATATGAAAATCTGATAAGTAAGATTTTACTTCTTTAACGATTATGTATATTATTGAAGGAGAAACATGAAACATTTATATATTTGTAAAAGTGGGTTGAAAAAAATTTATTATTATTTTATTTATTTAACATTAACCAAATTTATTTTGAGTTATCCCCTCACCCAAATCCTTTAAGGCCGGACGGAGTGAGCGGCGAAAAGCGAGCGGCGCCGCAATCTTCCGCGGCAAACACCGCCGCCGGTCTAGCGGCTTCGGCGAAATCGTGGTTGCGAAACTAGTTCTCGCCGCTATTTTGGTTTTGTGGTTTTCAAGATTGTGACCGTTGAACGGTCTTAATTTTTAAAAAAAAAAATTAATTTTTTTTTTATATAATCAAACTTTCTTTTACTCTTTCTCTCTACACCATTTCTACTTCACTCTTCTCTTCTACACTCTCTTCTACACCATTTCTACCACTTCAACAATCAAACTCTTTCACTTCCACAATCAAACTCTTTCACGTGGAGATGATAGAGGCGCAAAAGGCAATGCTCGAACAAGAAGCATTCGACCGCGACGTGGCGACTTTTACAACTCCACACGACCACTTGAGGGGATCCTCTTTGCAAGTCAAACTCGCCCAAAAACGAAAGATAGCGGAGAAATATGGTTGGGAGTGTGACTTTTAGTGTGTTTTTTTTTTTAAAAAAAGTAATGTAGTGTTTAGTGTGTGTGTGTGTTTTTTTTTAAGTAATGTAATTTTTTTTAAGTAATGTAATGTTTTTATATTAATGTAATGTTTTTTTTTTAAATAAATGTAGTGTTTTTATAAAATAAATATAGTGTTTTAAAACTAATTACAAAATATATATAACTCAAAAACATTAAAATATATTAACCTACAATTCTTCATAATCCTCACCACTCCCTCCCAAAATCCTTCAAAATTCTTGAAATTTTTTTTTCTCTTTTCTGCGTGGCACCCTCCTATTGGTTACAACCCATTCTTCAAAATCCTAAAAATTCTACCACTCCCCCTCCCTAACATACCACACAGTACACAACCTTAAATCATACAGGAATTAATTGAAACCATATTTAGAGTTTTATTTGATTTGGAGTTCCCGCCCGATGGTGCAAATGGGGGCGCTCCCGGGTTCCCTCGCTATGAGGTTCGGACTCGAGACAGTGGGTAGGTCTAGGGTAACCAGTCCCAATACACTGCTGAGCCAAATTGCCGTTCAAAAAAAAAATTTTGATTTGGAGTTCCAACAGGTGATAGCGTCAAGAGCGTAAGGGTGATTGTAGTGGGAGATAACATCGGTACGTAAGGGTGATTGTAGTGGGTTAGTCGTGCAACGCGGTATAGGGACATGGCGAGCCTCACTGCTCGGGAACATCAAAACGGAGGTCATAGGGCTGCGATTTTTCTTCTTTCTGCAGCGCCTCTCCACCGCACACCTTTCCCCGATGGTGGGCCATCCTTCTTAAAACAACTATTTTTAAAAAAATGTTTTTTTTATTGCACTTATAAATACAACCACTTTGTACACTATTTTTTTCAACCATTTTATCTTTATTTTTATCTATATTCACTCTTAAAACTTCTCCAAACTTCTTCAAACTTCTCAAAATGGACCGAGTATGGACTCCGACCGAAGTGTTTGCTTTGGCTCGTGTGTTATTGAAAACATACAACGATTTGCTTTCGTAATGGTACGTTTGTTTATCATTGGTTCAAAAAAAGTTAGTAAAATTTGTATACAAAATATTTACTTTGATTAGATGGCTCCCAATTACACTCGAGATTGTCTTGGATTATCGTTAGCATCAAGTTTCATCTTATTATAGCGCACGACCAGTACCGTGACCTTGAGCCCATTGTGACCAAATGGAAAGGAACGCAACATAAAATCTCAAGGATCAATATGATCTACAATGACATCCTCAAGAACCAAAACAATGGCATTTTGCTCAATGCGCTTCAGGAATATAGATTTGAAACCGGATCCGATAATTTCACTCTTCAAGTTGAGTGAGAGTTGCTTAGGGAGAATGCTATAGTTTAATTTATGTTTTAGGTTTTATGTATTTCGTTTTAATTTTCTTGGCTTTTGTAAGTATTTTTTATGTCTTGTTTTAATTCTCGTGGGTTATATGTTATGAGTCTTATGGGTTTGTGATAGTTTATCAAAGTTGTCTTCCCCTTCTATTCACAATGATATATATACAGTTACACATATTATAGATTACACCCAGTATTAACATGTAGCCTAATATACCCCCTCAGTCTAAGGGGGAGGTTGACTGATACTTAGACTGGACCGAAAATCAAGAAAAAGCGCTTGCGGTAAACCTTTCATAACAATATCAACATATTGATAGTGGGATGGTATATGTAAAATGCGAATGTGCCCATTTTTCACTTGATTACGAACAAAGTGAATGTCAATCTCAATGTGTTTATTTCGCTGATGTTGAATAGGGTTCCCGGACATATATATTGTGCTCACAACCAAAGAGGTACTCGTGGGTGGCCGTCTAAGTTCAAGTAATAGATTCCGAAGCCAACAATTTTTTGCCACGACATGAGCTACTCCCCTGTATTCGGATTCTACACTAGACCGAGAGATTGTGGTTTGGCGTTTGGACGGCCAAGATATAAGAGTATCCCCAAAATATATGTAGTAGCCGGAGGTCGAGCGGCGTGTGTTAGAACACCCAACCCAGTTGGCGTCCATGTAAGCAATGGAGATAAGGGTGAATGTCGATGTATGTAAAGGCCCAAGTGTAAAGTATCTTTAGATACCCGAGGATCCCCTTTAATGCATTAAAAGGAGACGTCCGGGGAGCATGCATGTGCATGCAAACCTTTTGTACCGCATAGAAATGTCTGGTCTAGTGAATGTCAGATACTGCAGAGCCCCAGTAACGCTGCGGCAAAATTTCTGATCATCAAGCAAATCCCCGGAAGTGGCGCTCAATTTCCCGAAAGTGTCAACGGGACTCTGAAGTGTGTTGCAATCCATCATTTTGGCTCAGCTGAGAGTGTCAATAACATAAGTTTGTTGGGATATAAATAAACTATTAGGATCCCGTTTGACACAGATACCCACAAAATAAGTCAGTGGGCCAAGATCCTTCATGGCAAACTCGATGAAAAGGCGAAGGGCAGTAGAAGAAGCAGTGAAGATGATGTCATCAACATATAGTAATAAGTAAGCAGTATCGATACCTTGATGGTAGATGAACAGAGTGTTAGATTTAGATGTCCGATTATTGAATAACATCAACGTTGTAATCGAGGTACGATCCAAGAGTTACACTTTGGACAACAAACAAGAAATTATTAATTAAGTTGTTAATTATCCGATCATGATTAAGTGATATAATTATTATTTAGTGAAAATAATTATGGACATCAGGAATTAAAACGGTGGACGTGTATGCTGTTTGAATCTTGCATCCGGACTGCGTACCGACGCGTTAGGTCGTAACGGGTCGTTATGCAAGTTCTAGATAACGAGTCATTATCTTGTAATGGCTCGTTACGAAGCTAGTCGGATTTTGGTTGTGTTTATATGATACACTTAAAACTACAAGGGTTGTTAATGTAACATATAGGCTGACTTGGAGAACAAGTCGAATCAAGCCTATAAATAGAGATCATATCCCTAAACCCTAGTTATGAGAATTCTGGAGTTTTGAAGACAAGTTGGAGAACTTAAGGAACACACAAGAGAGAGAAGAGCAACCGCCATCTCCCTCCCTGCGTCCGACCACCGCCGGCCACCGGCCACCGCCGCCACTGTGTGCTGCCACCGCCACGACCGTTCGCTGATTTGATCCGCGAGTTTGTCTTGGCTTCCCGTTTCTCTATGAAAGGTATAATTGTTATTCGCTTTCAAATTTATATTTATGTTTTGGTTGTAAGAGTTATCGAAACCCTAATCGTGATCATTCGGTTTTCTAGCAGAACCGTTTGTTGAGCCATCGTGTCTCGATTGGTTTTGTCATGACTCATAAAATTAATTATATGGGTTATCTGGATCTCTAGTGGGATCGATTGTGAATCGACCTCCGCCTCACGCTTCCGCCTGTGACTTGTTATTATAGTTATCTACCTATAGTATATTTAGTGGCATTTAATCTTATGCCACTAAAATATTATCGTATCTCTCTTACACACATCTATATATATATCAATTCTAATGACACATTACAACAAAACCACGTTATTTACATTATAGAATATAAAATAAAATATCAATAAAACGATTAAATTGTAAATGTAGATCCAAATGTTACCAAAGGTAATTTTAACATTCAAACATGTTTCAATTTTCAAAAGTTTATACAAATAGTCTAAACATTCAAACGTAGCTATCACTCCACATCAACCATAGAAACATAGCTTCGAAATCTCTTGTTGTGTCCACCCTGTCATCATCAACCATATAATCAAGCATTAGTAAAAATTTAAAATCACCCCGTATTATATATGCATTTATAAATGAAATTTTAATTCGTGCGTACTAGTTTTCTTGTTTATCATCATATTCTTTATATATCATACCTCTTTAAACATGCCATTGTTACCCATGTCTTGCTTTTCATATGCCTACACTTAAATTATTAAAAACTTATTTGAAAATACTTCAAAGAATTGCTATCTCCAAGTACATAAATAACAACATAATCACGTTGCTATTTGATGTTCACTTCAAAATGCAAACGGGTCAAATGGGTAAGGTACTAGAACCAAGCCATTGTGTTATTAAAAAAGTAGCACAAAAGGCAACAAATATGTGCGAGAAACTAATAAACATTTAGAACTTACATGAAATGGTTTGTTGGTGATTATGGATTACATAAAATGGGCTGATGGGTGGCAAGAAATCACAATTTCTAATTAATTTTCATTATATACTAGTTCAAGTAGTTAAAAGTCTTACCTTTTTAAAAACAGCAAAGAATATCAATTGTCCAAACGACTTTCTTGCCCTGTGAAATGGAGATATTTGCAACAGCATAAGCATGTTTATACATTGAAACATAGTTAAAAAAAAAAGTAACATGTTAAAAGTAACTACCATTATCTTTATGACTTCTTGAAGATGGTGATATTCGATTAACTGGTAAAGAGTTGTTATGGGGCGAAGACCCAATACCAGGGACCTAAAACAAATAAATGAAACAAATGCTAGTACATAAACAC
>JBCNJP010000027.1:39928231-39995096 GCA_039602395.1 Deinandra increscens subsp. villosa
AGATTGACTGTGTTACATGATTGTTATGAGATGGGTGGATTCTGACACGATTGGGTTAAGCTGGAAGTAAGTGAAGGTCCATAGTGTAAAACCTGTGCATGTTTAGAGATTCATGAGTGATCATGATCTTAGAATGCTTCTTTGAATGATTAAGCGGTCTTGGTACAATTGCATTTGTGCCAAGGGCAATGTGTAAGATGGAAATGTCATGGTTGGGAGCAGTATAAACGGGAAATTTTATAGATGGGGCTAGTGGGTTAAACGGGTTGGAATGAGTTCATTCACGCTTTTTAACTTGTTATTTAAGCCTTCGTGCAAATAGAAATTGAAGCCATATTATGGAATGATGTTATGTGGTTGGGTAATATGACCCATTTGGGTTATAATTGTGTTTATATATATATGAAGTATGTTAAATGAAGGTATGTGTATAAGGGGAATATATTTAATGATTGATGTGAGGGTAAATATGATGAATTAGAGTGTGTGTTTATGTTGAGCATTATAATGTGACCCATTTAGGTAAAGATGAATGTATATCATCTTGCGTGATATACTAAAAGTTGTAATGTTTCTGTTTGGTATGTTGTGAGTAATGTACTTAATGTAGTAATGTAACACATAGAGAGTGGTTGATTAACGTTATAGAACGTGAATGTGATTTGAAAGTAATGCGGTATTAGATGGTGTTTGTATGATTATACACCATTGGATTTAATTGTTGAATTGATCATGTCATATGATCACGACGGGGTATGATGAAAGTGATCCTTTTGGGTTAAGCGGAATAGTTGTGGCAAAATGAGGTTCTATGGTGGTATTAGCCGTCAAATTGTCCCAACGAAAAGTTAAGCAACTTGGTACATTGCTAATATGCCAAGGTTAAATTATGAAGGAGAAATAGTAGCTGGAAGTAGATATAATGAACTGGTTTTTATGGGTAATGCCTTAGCGGGTCAAACAGGTCGGGTAGGGTGTTAACATTACCTGGCAGGTGAATTTGAGAGAAAATGGTGTCATCGGTGTAAAGCTTTCAAAATGCAGGTAAACGTGTGTTAAATTCATCAATGGGAGGGCTGGAATACATGGAATTGAGGGAGGTGAAAATGCAGGAAAAATGGTTAAGTTTGGGAAAAACTGCCTGGAGCCCTAGAAAGTAGGCTCCAGGCGTATCGCCTGCTCCATCAGGAGCTCCAAGCGATACGCTTGGAGCACCTGTCCGAGACTACTCCTTTTGTTTCTTGTGTTTGATCGATGCCTTGTGGCGATAGCTGATATGTGCCATTAATATTAACGTGTTACTAATGTTTATGGCAGGTTTACATTAGTAGGTGGGTCAAGATCGAATCATGGAGCTGTGGAACCGAACACCTAGCATTTTGGGACCATTATGTCGTGTTCTGTTACTGTGAACGTTTTGTAAGCTTGTTAAGATGAAGCTGAAGGTGTTTAAATTCCTAGTTGGGTAAATATTGGTTAATAATGGACGGAAACCCTAACAAAAAGTGAAATTTTCTAACTCTGATTTTTGAATGATGTCTAATTCGGTAAAACGGGATTGGGGCTTTACAGCGTTGCCGCTGCAAGCCGTCGCTGCCTCCACCGACTTCGCCGCCGCCGCTAACCCTAGCCGCTGCCATCGCCACTTCCTTCTCCTCTTGGTGTGAGCCCGTCACCGCCACCATTCGAGTCGGTCCTTCTCCTCTTGGTGTGAGCCCGTCACCGCCACCATTCGAGTCGTCGGTACGCGACGAGTCAATCGGAGGAGATTCGCGATACACAAAATCTAGATCCGAACGGCCGGATCGTGTTTTTATGTGAAACCCTAGCGACTCGCTCTTTAGAACACCGCTTAGGTATATCTAAACTCGGTTTTAGATTAGACGTATAATTTTAGTTTATTTATCATAATTATTTTGGCATTCTTGTTGTAACACGATTGGTGTTTGCGTGCGTTTGGTGATTGTGATCCTGTTGACGTGTTTACGATATTTTAGGTTTACGTGTTAGACTAGTTTAAATCGTTTAATTCCCTTGTGTAATGGATTACTTGTTTGCTCCGTTCAAACTCTGATTTGCTAATACTCCGTCAGTAATGATTAATTAAAAGTAAATATTTTTTTTTGTCGTCACCGGGCACCCGTATACCACTGTCGTAACTCAACAGTGTTATTAGAGCCTTGATCACCACACGCAAACCCTGACCAATCGATTTTAAACTGATGGATTTCGCGAACTGGGGTTAAAACCCGAAAGTCGTGAAAGTTATACGAATTGTTTTTGTACTTATATTTGGTCGATTTAATTCCATCAAATATTATTCAATTCGTCAAATTGATTGATTTAATATACATATTTGGCTCGACCTATATATTGGTTATGATTGATTGTCGTGTCATGTTATGGGCCCATATTGGCCCATTTATTGTATTTTATTTTGGATTGGCCCACATGTTTTGGGTCCAAAATTTGTATCTAAAATAGATATAGGTTACATCTCTATTTTCTTCTATATGCTGACCTCCGCCTTGGACGAAATGACGAGCTTTGATGCGACTACCCATCTCGGCAAGTGTTCTTGTCAAAGAACGCTTCCTAGCATGACAAGTATCCACGACCAAAAGACCGACGAATTTCAATCAAGACTAAGGAGCTCGTGAAGCCAGTGGAGTATTCGGTTATCTAGCGAGACCATTTGTTGAACCATCATGTCTCAATTGGTTTTGTCACGACTAGTTGAATCTATCCAGTTGGGTTATTTGGATCATTGATGGGATCAATTGTTGACCTCGTGTATACGGTTTCGCACGTTTTTTGTTTAACAAGTCACGAACTCTAAAATTTTAAAACGTACACGAAAATCCCAACACATGTTTGTGTGTTTGCGTTGTCGGCTGTCTTGGATCGTATCCCGTCTAAAATGAATCTTAGTCGTCGTGGTGTCCAGATGGAGTGTTTATGTGCTGGTTGCAATTTGTACAAGGAGACAGTCGATTACCTGCTTATTAATTGATGTACGTTTTGCTAAGCTAGTTTGATGCTTGGTGTTGAGGTGGTGTAAGCTTCCTCGGACCCATTTTCTTTCAGTGAAGGATGTGTTCGCTTGGATCAACCAGTGGGACACGAGCAAAATTTTTGGAAGATTGTGTACGAGATTTTTCTCACTTTCCTTTGGTGTTTATGGAAGGCGAGGAACGAGAATATCTTCAAGGATCGAAAAAATCAGGCCGTAGATATTTTTAGAGATTAAAACTTTATCTTTCTCTTGGATTAAAAACAAAAGTAACTTAACCTTCTTAGACCGGAACAATTGATGTAATTTCTCAATTTACTTCTTTCATCATTTAATCTACATCCTTCCTAGTAGTTTTTTTTTAATAAAGTCGACTATTAAGAAAACTAATAAAAAACTATATCAAGTGTATCTACATTTTTTAATATTGGAAAATTATAGGATTGTATGCAAAAAAAAAATAATAATAAATTTTGGACGGCATGAACAAATGAAAATTAATTGAAGGATTTATGAGGGGTGCAATTATGTGGGTAAAGCCAACATTACTTTTAGATAATTAATTGATTAGTTAATAATTCTGTAATCACAATAAATGATCGATATACATACTGCACAAATCAGAATTGTCATCTACTCACAAGGTTTGACTCTTTTACACTGATCATACAGTAGTAATATACTATTTGTAATAAATTATATAACTGTATACTATTGGTAATAAATTATACTATTTGTAATCAATTTTTTTTAAACGGTCAACAACAAAATTTTAAGTCTAGATGCATTGCGACGTATTAATTCGTGAAAAGAATTTACGGCTTATAAAGCTTATAAAATAACACTAAAATATTTACGTAAACTCGTTCTATACAATAAAACACATAAAAGGACAGAAAATAAATCTAAGATTTTAAATGAAAAAGAAAGTTATTATAAAGAAAACAAAAAAGAATTTAGAAAATAGTGGAAAATTTTAAATTAATAAGAAAGTTAAAAAATATTCATTCTTATACGTAATCTATATATTATATGCATAATTTGATCTTGAATGATATTTATATCTAAACGTAAATAAAAATAAGTATGTGATAACATGTGTGTGACATGTCTTATAATATGATTGGATAAAAAAAAAGAGAAAACACAATATTAAAAATTAAAGGATGTAAAAGTTAAGTGTGGACAAAGCCAGCCTAAGTGTAACTTTATAATGATTGAAATTATCCTATATATAAAAGACAACTTGTATTCCCTTGGTCTTCTATGTCTAGACTCTGGAATTAGAGATTCGATCCTTAAAACTAACTTGAAACATGTACAACTCAAACACGATATGGATTTAAGAAGGTACGAAGCATATGAGTTGGATTGTCAATGAAAAATCAACCATCAACTGCGAATTAAACGTGATTAATACAATAATTTGTGGGGTAGTTTAGGATATTAGTTAACCTACATTCAAATAAGAGAGAGGACAAAGCCTCTTAAGTGGCAAGTTACAACCCATAAGTTATATTGATAAGCAATAGCATTATAGCAGTAGACGCCCTCTAACCTCTTTTTAGTTTTACGTATCTTTCGTTTGGTCCTAAAAAGATAATATGGTGGTAAAACAAAGGTTATATCACCAAAATAGGTTTAAACACTCAGAGAAGGAATACCTCGGAGCCTAAAAAAGTATAGCTTATCCGAGCATTGACTTAGTAAAGTGCACCTATTTACCTATACTATACACCACCACTCTGTCATTCACCTTTTCATCAAAATTCAACCTCGAAACTAAAACTAAACTCTAGCCACTTGTCCACTCCTACAAATATATATTCCTATTAAATACTATACACCTTTTTTATTACCATAATAATATTATAAAACCAAAAAAAACAGAAAGAAAAAAAATAGAAAAAAATATCACCTTACAGGCTTACACATCTAGTCCAAATCCAAACTTTATAATAAATTAAGACCTGAACCTCACCTCACGAATTCAAGAAAAAAAGAAAAGGAGACGAGTGCTTGTTTGTTCTATGAGTGATTAATTTCTTCTTCTTCTTCATCTTCATCACTCAAAAGTTCTCTCTGAAACTTAGATTTATACAGAACAACATCATTAGAGAGCAAAGATTACTTACAGATCAGATCAAGATGGTGGTAGGGTGGAGAAGAGCTTTCTGCACATCCACATCTCGAAAATCCGATTCAACCACCATGGAGGAGTATGATGATGACATTAGCAAGAGGCGTGGTTCTCCCAAAATTGGCACCAGATTTGCTTTCTTTACTTCTTCCTCCAATCCTTCTACGCCTAGACTCGGTGGATCTGATCACTCCGTTTCTAGCCCTAGCCTACGTTGTCGGACCACCGCCGCCGTGTCGTCGAATCCTTCATCTCCGCGATCTTCTTCGTCCCCTTTCTCTTTTCTAAAATCCAGCCTACGACTGCACACGGTAAGATATTATTATTATTCGTTGGAATTTTCACGTTTTGAAAAAATAATATTAATTTTGTTTCTGAATTGCAGCGGAGATGTGGATTATGCTTGCAGAGCGTGAAGAAAGGGCAAGGAATGGCGAGTTTCACGGCGGAGTGCTCTCACACTTTTCATTTTCCGTGCATCTCCGATCACGTGAAGAAACAAGGGAGCCTTGCTTGTCCGTTGTGCAGGTGTTTGTGGAAAGAGATGCCTATGCTGTCCGTAGATCATCAGATTCCGAAACATCATCTAATTGTTGATGAAGAAATTACCAGGGAGAAGCTGGCTACGAGATTCATGGATGATGTTATCAGTAAGAGCGAATCTCCGATACGGCAACAATTACGGCCTGATTTGAAGGTTTATAACGATGATGAGCCGTTGGCGTCCTTGACTCCCAAAGCTAGGTTCAATCCAATTCCGGAATCTGATGAAAATTGCGATGAAGATTACTCTATCGAAGAATTTCAAGGATTTAATGTTAATGGAGGCAATACCAGTCATGCTGAAGATGTTGAAGTTCGGCTGTTGCCGGAGGCGACGGCAGTGATCGGCTCTTCTCGGAGACACGAGACGCACGCGATTGTTCTTAAGGTAAAAGCTCCGGCGGCGACGGAAAAAACACAACGAAGAGCTCCGGTCGATTTGGTCACAGTGATAGATGTTAGCGGCAAAATCACAGGTGAAAAACTGCAGATGATCAAAAAAGCAATGCGATCAATTGTTCTATCACTTTCATCCTCAGATCGCCTATCAATCGTTGCATTCGCATCGTATTCCAAACGGTTATTGCCGTTGAGAAGAATGACAACGAACGGCAGGCGAGCCGCCCGTCGCATCGTGGAGGCGATGGCCGTTCTCGAAGGCTCGTCCAACTCCAAAGACGCCGTGAAGAAGGCCGTGAAGGTTCTAGAAGACCGCCGTGAAAAAAATCCTGTAGCCACCGTCATCCTCCTCTCCGACGTCCTCGATCAACGATCATCCGTTTCATCGACTCGTTATTCTCACTCGCGAGGAGTCGACATTCCGATACATTCTCTGAAGCTCTCCATGACCGAAGACCACGTGTTCGCCAAATGCATCGGGAATTTGCTCACCGTCACGGTTCAGGATCTCCGATTGCAGTTAGGATGTTCATCACCGGCGGAAATCACAGCGGTCTATTCCCGTAAACCGCAACCTATCGTTCTTGGATCCAGCACCGTTAGAATCGGAGAGTTGTTCGCCGACGAAGAGAGAGAATTGTTAGTTGAATTAAAACTACCGTCGTCGGCGATCCGGGCCCACCAAGTACTATCCGTGCGATGCTGTTACAAACAATCGTCTACTCAAGAGATCATCTACGGTACACAACAAGCTTTGCTCGTCCCTCGGCCCACCACCGTTAGATCATCTTCCCCATCCATCCAACGGCACAGAAACCTCTTCATCTCGACTCGAGCCTTAGCCGAATCACGCCGGCTAACAGAGCGAAACGATCCAAACGGCGCGTACCACATGCTTGTTTCAGCTCGCGCGTTGATTCAACAGTCCAGTCCGGCTCCCGATGACGAATTTAAACTCAGCTTAGAAGCCGAGCTGAGCGAGTTGCAAAGGCGGCTCAAGGTTCAAGCTCCGGCCCAGCAGGTTGGTAGGAGACTGGCGGCTTATACGGATGAGAAAGGTGAGCCGTTGACGCCGACTTCGGCGTGGAGGGTGGCTGATAAGCTGGCGAAAGTGGCAATGATGAGAAAGTCGGTCAATAGAGTCAGCGACTTACACGGCTTTGAAGATGCCAGATTCTGATAAAAACAGTCTAGGGCCTTCTTTTTGTTATTTGTTACAGTTTTCACCCTTTAAGAATGAAAAGTTGTCCAAAAAGGAAGAATAATTGGTGTGGTCAGAGAAAGTATAATGTGGACAAAGGGTACCCGACGGGTTGAACCTTTTGCAGTAATCGATTGTAAGAATACAAAAGAGATTGATTAAGAAAAGCTATTGAAAGGGAGAGGGCCTCTATGTACTTTTGTTATCTTTCTAGAAATTTCTAAATTTATAAATTATTAGTTAATAGTTGTACACTATATCAAAATTAAATTATTATTATTTGTCCAGGTGATATTCTATAACATATCCATTATAAACATGCTTTCAAAGCAGATAACGGTTACATATACGATTTAAGTCATCATGTAAGGAAGGCGGACAACAAACTGCGATTGAGGATATGATGGTTTGTGGAGGTCTTTTCTTTGGAAACCACCAATGGCGACTTGCTTCATTATCTATTAGGTATAGAGGCTTAGGGTTGTATTCTGTAGTTGTGGCTTCATCTTATGTCTTTGTGGCATTCAAGGGCCCAATCTTGGATGCTATAGGACCACATCTTACGAGACAGTGGAATTTGTAGTATTGTTTTTGAATATGTTTGTGCTTTGGCTTATCTTCGTAATACAATTTCAAACTTTGACTTCAGCGGTTTCACTAATAAGGACACCGCCTCCCTAAAGCCTAACATGCATTGGCGAGTCCCCTTTTAGTAAGACAGTGCAAAAATTGAAAGCTCTCTTTACCATGACCGCTAGACAAAAGGCTCTTTTTGCGTGTCTATGTGCACCACACGCTCAAGACTTTCTTCTTACTATCCCCATTGATGGGCTTGGCCAGCATATATCGCCGGTGAAGTATCGCACTATACTTAAATATCACCTCATGATTCCCCTATTTCCGGTTGACGAGATATGACGCTGTTTGTCACAAGGATTGTTTGGATTCACTTGGAGAACTTGGTGTACATTGCAGGAGTTTCCCGGATTTTAAGTATCGACACGATTTGGTTAGGAGCGTTCTTTTCGACATATTCAGGCGTGCGGATATTCCGGAAAAGAAAGAAACACTTGACTTCTTGACTAACCCGTTGGAAGGAAGAGCAACCCTCAGACTGGCTGACATGTTAGTCTTTGGATGGATAGGGTGAAACACACGTACGTGGATCTGACAGGGGTTTCCCCTCTTGTCGGCTTGGGGTGGTGCTTTCAAAGTGGGTCAGACTGCTTTAAAAGTTGCGTTAGGCAAAGTGGCTAAACATGAGAAAGCATGCATTGACAATCAACATGTTTTCATACCATTTGGTTTTGATACTTTTGGGTTTCTTGCGTCTGAAGCCGTAAAGCTACTTAGTAGAGTTTAACGAGTCATGTATAGTAATGTTATGACCCAAGATCTATAAACCTAGTTTTTAAAAACTTAGTTTTGCAATTCAAAAAGTTCTAACGGCGCAGCTTATTGTCCGTTTACCTTCTGACGAGTTGGACAAGTAATTAGCAACTATGTATCTATTGACCAAAACTAGTTCTTAATAAAAGAAAATTATTATTTACTGTGTAGTAGCCCATGTTAAAAGGAAAAATTCTTTGTCATCTTTCTTATCTTGGACTTTTGGTAACCCATGTTAAAAGGAAAAAAGAACGTGAAAAGGACACGTCTGACGTTCTCATTTGCTCGATCCATCTAAACATTTTTTCCATTATCATATACCTTATTGATCATATGAAAATATGATAAGGTAAGATTTTACTTCTTTAACGATTATGTATATTATTGAAGGAGAAACACGAAACATCTATATATTTGTAAAAGTGGGTTTAAAAAAATTATTATTACTAGTGTGCAGGCCCGTGCGATGCACGGCCGGGGGGGGGGAACTTTGACCGACCCTAACATGCTTATTATGTTTGTATACGTGAAATGGTTTTGACCATACCAGTGCTTGGAAAAAAACGTAACAGTGTAAGTAAAGAAGGTCTCTAACTATTTTTTGGCATTAGCAATAGTCATATATTCAGTGTATTTGCTAAAGATAATATACACCATCCATATATAATTAGGAAAACAGTTGTAGGTCTAAGTTGTAGAAGTAAGATAGAAAGAGATACTGATAAGGTATTGATGTGCCTGAGGATTCATTACTGTAAGTTAGAGGCCTTCTTTACTTACACTTGTGTTTTTGAAGTAATTGCCAGATGTAAAAACTAAACAGCTAAGATTTTGTGGGCTATACATATACATAAATCTTCAATTTTGAACAAACCTAAATTCAAATATTTCGATTATGATCTCAACCGTTAACAAACCTAAGAACCTCAAACAACTTTTATCAAAGCTTATTATTAATAGAAACAAAATGTAAAGTCTTTCTGTTTTTTATTTAATTTTTTTTATAAAAACGCAAAACCATCTAAACGGGTTATAAGAAAACGGGTTGGATCTTTAAAGATAGGTGTGTAGTTGTCAAGTATTTTCATTAAACAAAATGTCCATATACTTAATCTTAAGTTTATACCCTACACATAAACCAAATGAATTGTTCAGAGAGGTACAAATACACTAATAGTTCATTACCATCATTGTTGAGTGCATGTCATTAAGCCTATATAAGATTGGAAATATCAATTTTATTAAAACTAAATGATCTCCAGCTTCAATTTATCTCAATTTATACCCTTTTTAATAAATACATTAGTAAGCAATTTGCTACAAATTTATAAATATTTATAATATATTACAATTTAGGTTAGTAATGAGTAGTAATTTAACGGCGTGACTTAACGATGTTAATTGTCTTTTATTTAATGGTATGGAATGGTCTGGAAGTACCACACAGTTTCATACCCAAATAGCAGCTCCAACCCTCCATCGCCTCTTCTGATTTCATCATCATCGTCGTCTGGTCATCGGTCATCTATAGCTAAACCCTCGACGACAACACCCACTTCTCATTTCACCATTTCAATCCCTTACCCAGTCGTTACCGAGACAACAGAAATGCTAGCCGAGTTGAGAGAGAGAAAAACCATCGCCGCCACATCGAAGAGCCACCACCATCGGAACCCTAGCCGCTGTTGTTGTGGGTGAAAAGGAAGGAAATCATGATGAACAATTCATGGTGAATCGCTCACGTTGTTTAGAATGATGGAATTTCGTGGATTTTTATCTGGAAGCATCACAATCCTGTTTCTCTCTGTGTAATTGATTCTGATTTTTTTAATCCTTTTTTTATTATTGTAGATTTTGTTTGATTTGTTTTCTTAGAGAATTGTTGATTATCAACATCTCCGTTAATTCGACTCCCGCTTTGTTCTTAAGGATGAGCTTGAGGTTTGTCACTGAGGAAGGACCACAGTGAATGGAAGGATAAGTGGTAAGTTTCATCTGAGTAGGTGTAATACATGACTAACACCCCTAATACGTATGTTACTGAGTGTATCTTGATTCTTGAATGCTTTTAATATATTCAACGGCCAGGTTGAAGGTTGTACAGTCTTAATGGTACCTCACTACTTGGGAAAACATCAATTTATGATTAGCAACAGGTCTGCAACAAATGGTCGTTGTAAATTTTGCAAATGCATGCTCTATGTTTTGGGTAGGTGCCATATTTGCACAAATTGGTTTTATCTTAATGATTTAGTGTCCGCTTTTATAAGCTTGACTCTCTGGAGACTTAAGAGTAAAACACACATTTTTTCTACGTTATTTTTTACTTTTTGTTGATAGTAAACTTATATTTTACTCATTTGTGCTTTGTAGAGGTAATTTCTTTGGTGTTTGTTTTGGTCTTAATGGGCTCTTAATGATTCAACATCTTAATCATCCAGATATAGACCGTTTGTTTCACACATTTTGACCTCCTCTTAATCGTTAAGTGGTCTTATTAGCCTCTGAATCGGTCAGTTAAAATACCATATTTGAACAAAAAAATAAACGCCACTCTTTCTCTGCCCACCCTCAAACATCGACGACTCTCTCCACCTCCATTCTAGGCGGCGATCTCCTCCACCAGTCTGGCCACTATCGTCCACCAATACAGCCGCCGTCTTCCACCAGTCCTCTCGCCATCCTTCATCAAGGTACGATCTCCATCCACTCGTAATCCTCCAACCTAATCTGTGTTTTTTTTCTACGATTCTGGACCCATCTCCATCTATGTTGCTAGTTTTGTTGTTGAATCGCATCATACTATTTCTATTAGCATGATTCCTAACTTGAATTTTATTGTCTTTTACATACCTTTGTGATTTCACACCGACCATGCGGTTCATGTTCATTGAGGCTTTACCTCTTTTTCAACAAAGCTCTTGATCCATGTGAATGGTTGCTCAATATTTTATGTATAAAATTAAAAAGAAGAAGCATAAAATTAACAATTTAAAGAGAAGAAAAATAAGACGAAATTGACAGTTTCCAACTATTAGCATCCGTATGATGGTAATAACTTTAAAAGTGCAAAATAGTGCATTGAGCTTAACTTTTATATATAATATGTATAATATTAAAAAGAAGAAGCATAAAATTAACGATTTAAAGAGAAGAAAAATAAGACGAAATTGACAGTTTCCAACTATTAGCAGCCGTATGATGGTAATAACTTTAAAGGTGCAAAATAGTGCATTGAGCTTAACTTTTATATATAATAATAATAATAATAATAATAATAATAATAATAATAATAATAATAATAATAATAATAATAATAATAATATAGATTATAGATAATCTATACACTCAAATAACCATCAGGCGATTAAAATAAAAAAACGTTGTTTCTTAACGAATTAAGTCAGAATTCAATCTTAATTATTTAATGGGTTTCTATTCAATGTTTAAACCAACGATCTTAATCAATCGATATCTAACGTCTTGATTTATAAAGTTTTTAAAAATTATCAAGGGAAATGTTTCTAATGAAATTGAAAAAAAAAATCATTTTGTTACTCGACGGAGATATTACGTTGAAAGTCTCAAACTTATCTTTTAATTATTTTATAATTTTTGAATTTAATTATATATATGTATATATTTATATTTAACCTCTTTTCAATAGAAATTTTATTTTTGTTTTAGTTATCTAGTAAAGAACAAATACCTGTATACAAAAATAATAAATATTTATATATATCATATCATCAAATCATCATATCATCATCTTATCTTAATCCTAATAAAGCAATAAAATGGTTGCCACGTGTCTTTATTTTAGAGTGTGCACATCACCAATGCCACATGTCAAACTCACAATCAAATACAAATTTAGTAAATTATCAATTAAGACTAATTACCAATTTTGTCCATATTTAAATTTTATTTCAAAACAAAATGACAAAATTAATGTAAATTTGATAAATTTACTTAATAATTTGAGTCTTTTAAAAAATAATCAATAATTTGTCAATTATAATAATTTTTAATTTATTGAATTATATCATTTAATGTTTTATAAGGATTTTATGTCAATCATAATTATCAAATCTCTTAAACAATTTTATTTATTTATTTAATATTATGAACCTAAATCCAGCCCGTGTAGTACACGGGTTACTAACATAGTATTATTATATGAAAATATGAATGCTGAGGTGGCATCACCACGAGCCCTCTTCAGCATGAATTTCCCGCCTAAATGACTCCCCCACTTATTTACACGCGGATTTCATCAAATACCCGATCCATATCTGATTTTACCCTCTCACTTAAAAACCCTAAATCACGCCTCGCTCCCTCATCCGGTCAAGAACGAATCATCAATCCGACGATTCATCTTCAGCTTAACTTCTTGTCCTCTCTTCACGGCGATTAGTTTTTGTTCTCTGATATCGCAACCAACGATATCCATCATACGAATCTTTATCAATCAACCACATTCAGGTAAACTCAGAACAATAATCATCTACGTCTCTGTTTATTTTTCAAACATCCGAGAAACCCTAGCTTTCTGATTTATTTTTAATCGTCACGGTTCATCATCAGTAGTCATCATTATAACAGTTGGATAAGACACACTTTTTTCCGTGAATTTTAGGTTAATGTTTTTAAATTAGAATCATATTTTTCTATTTTTGACTTCCGAGTTCTAAATCATCATCTATTGTAATAAACGAAAAGATTTTCAGCTGAGGTGGCATCACCACAGCCCTCCCCTGAGTCACCGAAATACCTCACTTTTCACCAATTAAGGGAAAAAAAAAATCACGCCGGGATAATTTTACAAAACACGCGGGTCCAAGTGGGTCGAATACTTAAAACCCGTAAACTTAATCCTTAGTATATCGTTGGTTTCTAACCCTAATTCCTCTCAAACACCAACAGTTCGATCGGCGCTGTCTCTTTTCAGGAAATCCGACCATCGATGGAGTCTCACCATGCGTCTGCGAAGGTATTAGATCGATTACCCCCTATTTTTACTCTGTGTTGTTCAATCAAATACCGTTGCTTCACTCGATTATGTTTTCCATTTGTTGATTTTCCAAGTGATTTCGATGTTTTCCGGTTGTTTATCTCGAAGGGGTTTGGTTGGATTCCAGGCCTCAACGATTATGACTCGGATAAACATCCGATCAGGTATCGAGTGGAAACACCCGAAAAAGGCTCGATTTTGATTCTGTTTCGATTAGTTCTATTCGAGCCCTAAACGCGTTTTAGGGTTTCGATTTTTGGATTTAATTAGTTTGTTTTTACAGAACCGTATACCCTTTTCATGATGGTTTGTATTTTCTGGGTTATTTCATGCAGTTTGGCTTGAAAACATAAAGTAACCGATTCATTATTGTCTTCTGATTTGTTTATAATAGTTACTGATGTTTGGTAACTACTATAAATCAAATAACCAGTCACACATAATTTGTATATGTGATTAGTAAGCACTCACACATGATTTGTTCATAGTATTTTTTTTAACTATGTATAGACATTAGATGCTGTGGTCATGAGGTTTATGATCTTGAATAGGCAGCATCAAAATTTGGTTAAAGTTAAGTAAACGAATTTGCTCATTGTTTATCCGAATATTTTTTTCAGATCAAGAGGTTCTTCAAGATTATCCGTTATGCCAACACTGATCAATTCGTAAGTGTTTTTATTCTTATGATTCGTATTATATTATTACTCCCGCCCCTTAAAAGATGCGCCCCTGTTCGTGATTAATATATCGAATCATCTGTTTGCACAATTATTGAATGAATATACAATAGAAATCAATAAATCAGAAATATCTTCCCATTTTCCTTTGTAAATCAGTTTCATATGGACATTAGTGCACGTAGTCGAAAGAGCAAGCAATCTGCTTCTGCCAAGTCATCTTCATCGCAATATTTTTCTATTAGTAGTGCAAAGGTGGTTCATAGGATCGTTTGTTGGATGGTTTAAAATTATAGAGTATTGTTAATTAATCCAGTAGCTTAGGGAGTACCAGTTTTTTGGTTCTAAAACAGTCTCATCTGGCCGATTTAAAGAAGAAACGAAGGATAATTTAATGATTACAGTGGTTTGGCCATTACTGATAGCGGAGCTGTTACGGGGTCTAATTCACTATTCGTTGGAGTTGTCGGGTCAGGCGAGTCAGAAAATATCGGGTCAAACTCCATGGATGCGGATCACGGTCGGGTCAAAAATGTTAGCGACGTCCACAAGCAGTTTGCCATGCATGAACTCTTTTGGATCATCCGGGTCAGCCACGTCACTCTAAACAACCCGACCCATCAGTTGGTCTTTTGAATTATTCCGGAAAGTACCCACGTTTTATCACCTGCCATATGTTTTAGTATTTTAAGCATGTTTCATTTTCTTTAGTAAATCATGGCTCCACGTTTTGTTAACTGCAATTTTATGTTCTATGTAATTGAATTCCTACGTGAAGAAATGGCAGTGAGTTTTAGATTAAAATTTTGGTGCAAGTTTCTTTGTTGAACTTGAACTTTTCCATGCTAGTTCAAATCATGGCAGATTTGAATGGTGTTCTTCGAGTCTAAATCGGAATCGAGTGGTGTGTCTGTATCTTGATTCTTGTTTAGTTTTGCCCAACGATTCATTCGAGTGGTGATTTCTGTATCTCGGATTATCCGTTGTTTATCTCTTCGGTTCGAATCGGGTGGTGAATCTGTATCCCAATTCAATCGTTGTCTATCTTCTCGTTTTATTTCCCGTTCATAATCATTTCCGTCACCGAATATATAACATTTGGTATCAGAGCCGAAACGATCCGTTTCGACTCATCGTCCTTTTTCTTCAACCCAATTTGATCTCTTCCGTTTCAAAAAAAAAAAATACCTCCTTGTTTTCTAATCCAATCTGCTACTGTCGTTTCTTCCAAATTAACAAAATCCAACTTTTGTTTTTCTAGCAATTCAATCATTGTAAGTGTATCGACTTCCACAAAATGATACAAGACAACAGAATCATGGAAGAACAATTGAAAGACTCCGACATTGAACCTCGGTATGATGACGATGGATCGGTTCCCGATGAAAAGGAGTGCATATTTGTGAAATGGGTTCTTTACGGTTTCACCGAACATGAAGATGAATCGTCACCAACGCAAGATGTACAACATGTGGGTGTTGATGGTGATAGCGGTAAGCCTCCTCGGGAAATTGTCGTTGGATGTGTGAACAAATTCGCAATTAATTCTTGTTTCAGGTCATCAATGCAACAATCTAAGGTAATTGAAGGAGTCACCGAGATTAGTACAAGGAATCAAAAAGTGAAGCATGCATTTGAAATGAAGCATGGAGCCTATAAGTCAAATAAGCAAGCTCCAAACCCTTGGGGAAGTCATTTGGATGTTCATGTTAAAGTAGAGGGTTTTCGGTTACATTTGTATTTCAAGCACAAAAGATGCAAGATGAAAGGTAAAATTTACACCGTGACTACCGAGAATGAACTGAACAATGCGCGCAAGCCAAAATTTAGATTCTTTGAGCAAAGTTTGAGGTCAAACTTTTCTAAAGATCGGGAGGATGATAGCGGAGCTGTTACGGGGTCTAATTCACTATTCGTTGGAGTTGTCGGGTCAGGCGAGTCAGAAAATATCGGGTCAAACTCCATGGATGCGGATCACGGTCGGGTCAAAAATGTTAGCGACGTCCACAAGCAGTTTGCCATGCATGAACTCTTTTGGATCATTCGGGTCAGCCACGTCACTCTAAACAACCCGACCCATCAGTTGGTCTTTTGAATTATTCCGGAAAGTACCCACGTTTTATCACCTGCCATATGTTTTAGTATTTTAAGCATGTTTCATTTTCTTTAGTAAATCATGGCTCCACGTTTTGTTAACTGCAATTTTATGTTCTATGTAATTGAATTCCTACGTGAAGAAATGGCAGTGAGTTTTAGATTAAAATTTTGGTGCAAGTTTCTTTGTTGAACTTGAACTTTTCCATGCTAGTTCAAATCATGGCAGATTTGAATGGTGTTCTTGGAGTCTAAATCGGAATCGAGTGGTGTGTCTGTATCTTGATTCTTATTTAGTTTTGCCCAACGATTCATTCGAGTGGTGATTTCTGTATCTCGGATTATCCGTTGTTTATCTCTTCGGTTCGAATCGGGTGGTGAATCTGTATCCCAATTCAATCGTTGTCTATCTTATATTCGGTGACGGAAATGATTATGAACGGGAAATAAAACGAGAAGATAGACAACGATTGAATTGGGATACAGATTCACCACCCGATTCGAACCGAAGAGATAAACAACGGATAATCCGAGATACAGAAATCACCACTCGAATGAATCGTTGGGCAAAACTAAATAAGAATCAAGATACAGACACACCACTCGATTCCGATTTAGACTCCAAGAACACCATTCAAATCTGCCATGATTTGAACTAGCATGGAAAAGTTCAAGTTCAACAAAGAAACTTGCACCAAAATTTTAATCTAAAACTCACTGCCATTTCTTCACGTAGGAATTCAATTACATAGAACATAAAATTGCAGTTAACAAAACGTGGAGCCATGATTTACTAAAGAAAATGAAACATGCTTAAAATACTAAAACATATGGCAGGTGATAAAACGTGGGTACTTTCCGGAATAATTCAAAAGACCAACTGATGGGTCGGGTTGTTTAGAGTGACGTGGCTGACCCGAATGATCCAAAAGAGTTCATGCATGGCAAACTGCTTGTGGACGTCGCTAACATTTTTGACCCGACCGTGATCCGCATCCATGGAGTTTGACCCGATATTTTCTGACTCGCCTGACCCGACAACTCCAACGAATAGTGAATTAGACCCCGTAACAGCTCCGCTATCAATTACCCTGCTCATCAATTCTCAAATTAAAATCCATTATATTATCATCCTTAACTAATTGTTATAGTTAATACCAATCCAACCATTTTTTTACTAATACTTATATTAATAACGCTCTTCTGAATTAGATATCTGATAGTTGAAGTGGTGTTGTGTTTAGTTTTTTGGTCTTTAAGTTGAATGTTATTAGGGTGCTAATGGTTTTTTCCTTATTTTTGCAGACTCTTGTCTAGTCAGAGTTTTACTTTTTTCATGGCACTGCTTATTTGTGAGTTATCTCTAACCCTTTTTAGAACATTCAATTGGCTTCCCAGGTTATGAAATTAGGATTGTGAGAGATAAAATTTTCAGTTGGGTAATAGCCCAATTTGCATACTCTTTCATCTCCTTAAAAAGTTTACAATAGGCCAGAAACACTTAGATGGGTATAAATTCAATAGGCTTGGATGGATTATTTGAAATGCAACGTAAAAAGAGGAGATTTCTCAAAAGAAGAAAAGGAAATCATACTCAACTCTTATTCAGTTCATGGTAACAGTTAGAATTGATAAGATCTTTTTATAGGGTTTAATGCATGTTAGATGACATTGTAGGTAATTGGTACATACAACTTGGTTCTTTGTATCGTTATTTGTATTATAATGTAATTGCATATATATATATATATATATATATATATATATATATATATATATATATATATAAAGACACATTTGATAGTCTAGGATGTTTTAAGTTAATTTGATTTAATTTTATCTAGGTTATAAGCATTCGTTTCTGCGTTACTGTGTTGTGGTGCTTCATTTTTAATTCACAGGATTGTTTGTTTTATTGTTACAGCATAATCTGTATTTATATAAATGGGTTTTGCTAATCTACTAATTTTATTAAATAAGGAGTGTAAAGTGGTCAACATGAAGAAGAAGCTATGGTGAAATCGGGGGTTGCTCAGGTGATGCGGGCGGTGGTCGGCCGACCATCGATCTGGGTTGGGTTTTTGGATTAATCGTTTACCGTTCTCATTCTACGATCAATCATTTTCTACTATTCTTCTCCATCGTCATCCCCTCGCTTGCACTTCAGGTTAGCAATTTATATTCATCATTTATTAGACTTTTTCTATATTTTGTTCATCTTCAACGTTTAATATTTTTAGTTTATCAATCATAATAGCCCAATTTGCATACTCTTCCATCTCCTTAAAAAGTTTACAATAGGCCAGAAACACTTAGATGGGTATAAATTCAATATGCTTGGATGGATTATTTGAACTGCAACGTAAAAAGAGGAGATTTCTCAAAAGAAGAAAAGGAAATCATACTCAACTCTTATTCAATTCATGGTAACAGTTTGAATTGATAAGATCTTTTTATAGGGTTTAATGCATGTTAGATGACATTGTCCTAATGTGTGATTTTAGTTTAAATTGTGAGAGATAAAATTTTCAGTTGGGTAAATTAGAACTATGCTAATTTGGGTATTATATATCCGGGAACTGTTAGTGGTACTGACTACTGATATGGATTTAAACAAAGAAAAGAATTACGTATGTTTATAAGTCTCTTCTCAACAGAATCACATGAACATGAAAATGATGACAAAGTCGCAGTTATATACATATCAGGTAGCCATCATGTATTTTGAGTGGTGTTGTGTTCTACTTTCACTTGTATTGGCTGAGAATTTTGTAACAAATCATTTTGGTAGAAACTCTAGTGTAAAAGTTAAGTTCTTATATTAGTAGGCATCCATTTAAGTATTAATAAAAGCAGTACATAATGGCGGAATATTAAGCATTTATGTATAGGTAATAAGAGTAGCACATGTGCATGATATGATTGATCAGCGGCTTGAACAACACACGAATGAACAAACTCTGCTCCATTCCTCTTCCTTCTGATCTCTACCCCGTCTTCGTTGAACGCAGCAACTTCAATCTTGTCGAACTTCTTTCATTTTAAGCATACCTTTTGTATACCATGCCTAGTGAATGCATTTAGAAAAGACAGTCATGTGGCATCGTCAGCTCCCCACAGTGCGATGCACGACCAAGGTTAATGGAGAAGAATATTAAATAATTTCAAAAGTTTTAACAATAAGTTTTTAGAGGTGAGAAACATTCGAATAGTGTGAAAAGAGATGGATAGTTCATGAAGAATGTTATTCGAATGACCTAAGCGCTTCAAGTTAACATAATGAGTTTACATTCTCCAAGACCGTTAGTGACCATATGCGAATAGTGTAAAGCGCTAGTTGTTTCAATAAAATAGCATTTTTATAAATATTTTTTTTTGTCTACCCAAGATAAACATTGAACAAAAAAAAAACAGAACAAAATTAAAAAACTGATAATAGAACATGTATAGGTTCAAAATATATCGCAGATTAACACTAAATATCAAAGATAGTGGATCAACCAACAATTGTATACAAGAACAAACATTAAAAAAGTTAAATTGTTCAAGGATTGGTCATTAGTAGCAAGTTTAAGTATGTTGGAACACAAATCAGGATATATGACGTAAAGCACCACAAACACAGCCTAACAAACCTTGAAGTGAGCGGTTTCATCCAATATAAGTTTCGCTATTGGAACTTTTTCATGTGAAAAACCAAAAACTCCATTGCCTAATATCACCCTTATTTGTGAACTGACTATTTGTTGATTTCGTGATTAGTGGTGAAGCTTGAAAATATCAAGTGGGGAGTCGGGGTCTAATTATTTTTTTCCTAACGTCAATTTTTGGGTAAACGGGGGGTCGAAACCGGAGTATATCGAAATTTTCTACACGAAAATTGTAAAAAATTATATACCCCTTACATCGCAAAAAAAATTTCGGGGGGTCGGGCGCCCCTCCCGCCCCTTAAAAGATGCACCCCTGTTCGTGATTAATATATCGAATCATCTGTTTGCACAATTATTGAATGAATATACAATAGAAATCAATAAATCAGAAATATCTTCCCATTTTCCTTTGTAAATCAGTTTCATATGGACATTAGTGCACGTAGTCGAAAGAGCAAGCAATCTGCTTCTGCCAAGTCATCTTCATCGCAATATTTTTCTATGAGTTCTATGATTGGTTATGATGATTTAGGTGATTCCAACTACGTAGGTGAGTTCTGTAATGCGAGCTAATTTGTTAAAAGTGACAAAGTTGATGTTGATTTGGGGATATTTAAACAAATGTAACACGATTCAGAAAGGAAGCTGGTGGCCATTAATATATGATGGAAAGCATTCTGAACGATTAATCTTTACCTCAATGAAAAAGTCCAAAATTGAACCTCATGCAGTCACATGGGTCACCCTCCTGCAAGTGTGCAACCATTTTTTAGACCCGTTTATTTGCAGATGTATTTGTACTATAGTATTGCGATAAATTCATGAGTTAATAAATAATCTAATGATGTTATCCAAACTGTCAGCTCATATATTAATTTTTGATTCGATGAAGATTCAAGGTACCATTTCTTGGAGCTCATATATAAATTGAAGCACGTAGTAAGTTTGTGGTGTAACAAATGCAATCATGTAACATAACTTTTACGATATAGGTTTAATACCTTGAGCGTTTGGTCCCTACTAAACAAATTACAACTTCCTATGTATTAAACTTGACCTATACAAACCATCACAATCTTCTCCGCCATTCGCTTATGTTCAGAGCGTACGTCGCACCCCTTAGCAACGCTGCTACTCTCCTTCCGTTCCCAAACTGCCGTCAATTCTTCTGAAACGGTAGCAACAACCATCACCACCGGTTACATCCTTCTGATATTGTTTTTCCTTCCTAGGTTTTGTTTTGTTTTTTTTTTTTTAATTAATTTCTACTACGGACAATCGCTGCCATTTGAAGCGGCCGCTGATTCTGCCTTTCGACCGTTGAGAATTCCTCTTCTTTCCAATCGCCATCAAGTTCCTTCTCTACAATAAATTCTTTCTCTTTTAATCCACAAAGAATCGACTTAATTGATGATCCTCATCATCTAAATCGGATAACAGAAAATCGTATAGGATTACTGTTTTGATTTCCTCTCATTCCTACCCTAATTTTATTTCTTCACAGGGGAGAAATTACGTTGCGACGATGGAAGTGAACAATGGTGGTTGAGGTAGAAAACGAATGAGAATGTGATAGGGTTCGAAGAGAGTCGATGGTATGAAAAAGACGTGGCAGTTCGAATGTACGATGGTAGGAGAAGGCGATACTTTTTGATCTCGTTTCACCCTAATTTTATTTCTTTGCAGGGGAGATGATGATCATCAGTTCATCCTCCTGTTAAACGGCACATATATGTAGATCGATTTAATCGACGCATTCAACCCCACCCAATATTTTATGACGTAAATTGAATCTCTGGATTTTGAAGGATTGTTTATGGCAAATTGTTGCTTAGATCACCGTAAAAGTAGAACCAATTCAAGAGTATTTCAAGTTTGTTGTGATTAAATTATTTATCACCATAAAATCTGAAGCAATTCAAGATTAATCTCTGGTATGATATCCTTTCTTTAATCTGTTAGCCTTTGGATGAAATTTATTGTTGGAACTTCTATAATTTTCAAAGAATTTGGATTGTTTAGGGAGATTAAAGTTTTCAATTGTGCTTTTCCAATTTCCAATTAGGTTGTGGCTTCAATTTGTATAATGCGACTTCATTGGCTCTGGATTTTTTAACGCCTAATCCAAGTGAGTAATAAAACTTTGCTTTCACAATTCTTTTGTGTGTATGCTTCCACATTTTCATCTTACGGCTGATCTCTCAAAGTCTTAGGGATTTTAAGATCACAGGTATATATTTCTGATTCATCTTACATGTATTTGTCATGCTTTCAATTTTGAATTAAATTTTATACCAAGAATCAATGTGTTTTGTAGTGCATCAATTTCTTTTGTGGAAATAAATCAATGCCATGGATTTTCAGTAAACTAATGGTCCCAATCTTTAATATTTGATTTCAATACTCTTCGTATACCATATGTAACGGGTCAAAATCATAAAGGGTAGGTTAAAACTTCTCAGATTTCTTCTCAAACTCTGTATGTACATAGGAAGGTAATATATATTTTGAATTTCATTTGTTCCTTTACTTATGTATAAAAAAAATAGACTGGATTTTGCTGATAAGTTGTTTTGACCTGTTTTCTGACTTCCAAATGTTCTTATCTGTTTGTTTTTTTTTTTTTTTACTTTCATAGTGTACTTTTTGAATGGTTACGACTTGGTTTTTAGTCTTTTTATATCTTGTTTTGCTAATCTTTTTTTTTAAAAAAGAAAAGAGTAAGAGTCATAAAAAAGAGAGGCATAATTTGCATAGGATGTGACCGTACAAATACTTCTTTTTGCGGTAGTGATTAAACTTTTTTTCAAATAATTTTAGGTACCATATCCTCAACTTTGCTTATATTAAACGGTTTTCCTTACAGCAGAGTTGTGGTCAGAGAAGATGAGAGGGGGGTCATTTGTTTAAGAAGAAGAAGACAATGAAACGAAGAGATACCACTCTACTTGGCCAACCATGCAACGAACAATATTGAACAACATTGCTATGAGGTACGAATTAACAACCTACAAATGCAAAACAAAGAACATTTAGTAGAATAGAATAGCAAAAGAGACGAATTATAAAAAAATAACCAAAACAACCCGTTTTCCACCGACGTTACATTTTATTCACGCCGGTGAAAGCAACAAAGGTCAATCCTTCCGGCGGTACATTTTCTTCCCGCCGGACTCAAAGAGAAAAGTCAATGGTTCCGGCGGTACATTTTCTTCCCGCCGGACTCAAAGAGTGGGTTGTGAACAAAAAAGATGGCACAAAATTTAAATTGCTAATGACTTACACGGTGTAGGAAATGACGGGTAGGGGGTGAACAAATGAGGTCTCCATGCCTTTATATATGATCACAAAAATGTCATGAATTAATTAAAATGAGGTTGCAAGAACTTGAAAGGGTCATGATTATTGCATTGTTTATTACCTATCTTTATTATCTATATAAATACAACAATAATAACTATTGTTATAAGTGATAATAATGGTATGGGAGTTGAGAAAATGTGAAAAGTCTTGTGTTTAAATATTTTAAATGTCATTAACAAATTGAATAATGATGGTTAATGAATTCAATTCATTTTAACCATACGTATTTGTATCTATATATGATTTTTTATATGATGATGATGGTGTATGATGATGGTGTATTTGTATTTATGACACAATGCTTAACCATGCAATACATTATGTTTTTTTTGTTGTACATAGCATTTATGATTTCACATTTATGAAGGTGCAAAATAGTGCCATTGCTTAACTTTTATATATATATAGATTTTATTTATTTAACATTAACCAAATTTATTTTGAGTTATCCCCTCACCCAAATCCTTTAACATACCACACAGTACACAACCTTAAATCTTACAGGAATTAATTGAAACCATATTTAGAGTTTTATTTGATTGGAGTTCCAACAAGTGATAGCGTCAAGAGCGTAACGGTGATTGTAGTGGGTGATAACATCGGTGCGTAAGGGTGATTGTAGTGGGTTAGTAGCGCCACGCGGCATAGGGACATGGCGAGCCTCACTGCTCGGGAACATCAACACAGAGGCCATAGGGCTGCGATTTTTCTTCTTTATGCGGCTCCCATCCACCGCACACCTTTCCCCGATGGTAGGTCATCCTTCTTAGGCTATGTGTAGTCATAATGCCCCACCATGGGGCGCCATTATGTGACATGTGGCAGTGACGTGGCAAAGGGGGGGGTTATGGGGGATGAGTGTGTAGTCATAAAGCCCTATAATGATTACTTCAATTATTAATTTTTTTTATTAAACTAAAATCAAAAAAATTATAAAACCATAACATTTATATAAAAAAAAGCGATACATTTCACAGAAAATAAAAAAAAAACCGGAACATTACTTAAAAAAAACCGACACTTAAAAAAAAACCGACACATAACATAAAAAAAACAACCCTATAGCAAAAAAATATAACATTTAAATAAAAAAATTTATTTAATGGCCAACGAATCAATTTTAACGGCTAGTTTGAAAAGTCAAGGGGGAAGAGGGCGCCATCTAGGTCACGCTCACCGGACGAAAAATGCAACATGGCGCCCCGGGGGGTGCCCAGGGGCGCTATGTTGGGCGCTTTGATGGGGGTTTTGGGGCTATAACGTCCGATTACACATAGCCTTAAAACAACAATGTTTTTATATTGCAATTATAAATACAACCACTTTCTACACTATTTTTTTCAACCATTTTATCTTTAATTTTATCTATATTCACTCTTAAAACTTCTCCAAACTTCTCAAAATGGACCGAGTATGCCCTCCGGCCGAAGTGTTTGCTTTGGCTCGTGCGTTTTTTAAAACATACAACGATTTGCTTTCGTAATGGTACGTTTGTTTATCATTGGTTCAAAAAGAGTTAGTAAAATTTATATACAAAATATTTAGTTTGATTAGATGGCCCCCAACACTCGAGATTGTCTTGGATTATCGTTAGCAACAAATTTCATCTTATTATAGCGCGCGACCAGTACCGTGACCTTGAGCATTGTGACCAAATGGAAAGGAACGCAACATAAAATCTCAAGGATCAATATGATCTACAATGACATCCTCAAGAACCAAAACAATGACATTTTGCTCAATGCGCTTCAGGAATATAGATTTGAAACTGGATCCGATAATTTCATTCTTCAAGTGGAGTGAGAGTTGCTTAGGGAGAATGCTATAGTTTAATTTATGTTTTAGGCTTTATGTATTTCGTTTTAATTTTCTTGGCTTTTGTAAGTATTTTTTATGACTTGTTTTAATTCTCGTGGGTTATATGTTATGAGTCTTATGGGTTTGTGATAGTTTACCAAAGTTGTCTCCCCCTTCTATTCACAATTATATATATACAGTTACACATATTATAGATTACACCCAGTATTAACATGTAGCCTAATATACCCCCTCAGTTTAAGGGGGAGGTTGACTGATACTTAGACTGGACCGAAAATCAAGAAAAAGCGCTTGCGGTAAACCTTTCATAATAGTATCAGCATATTGATAGCAGGATGGTATGTGTAAAATGTGAATGTGCCCATTTTTCACTTGATTGCGAACAAAGTGAATGTCAATCTCAATGTGTTTATTTCATTGATGTTGAATAGGGTTCCCAGACATATATATTGTGCTCATAATCAAAGAGGTACGCGTGGGTGGCCGTCCAAGTTCAAGTAATAGATTCCGAAGACAACAAATTTTTGCCACGACATGAGCTACTCCCCTGTATTCGGATTCTACACTAGACCAAGAGATCGTGGTTTGGCATTTGGACGGCCAAGATATAAGAGTATCCCCAAAATATATGCAGTAGCCGGAGGTCGAGCAGCGTGTGTTAGAACACCCAACCCAGTTGGCGTCCGTGTAAGCAATGAGAGATAAGGGTGAATGTCGATGTATGTAAAGGCCCAAGTGTAAAGTATCTTTAGATAACCGAGGATCCGCTTTAATGCATTAAAAGGAGACGTCCGGGGAGCATGCATGTGCATGCAAACCTTTTGTACCGCATAGGAAATGTCTGGTCTAGTGAATGTCAGATACTGCAGAGCCCAGCAAGGCTGCGGTGAAATTTTTGATCATCAAGCAAATCCCCAGAAGTGGCGCTCAGTTTCCCGGAAGTGTCAACGGGACTCTGAACTGGGTTGCAATCCATCATTTTGGCTCAGCTGAGAGTGTCAATAGCATAAGTCTGTTAGGATATAAATAAACCATTAGGATCCCGTTTGACACAGATACCCACAAAATAAGTCAGTGGGCCAAGATCCTTCATGGCAAACTCGATGAAAAGGCGAAGGGCAGTAGAAGAAGCAGTGAAGATGATGTCATCAACATATAGTAATAAGTAAGCAGTATCGATACCTTGATGGTAGATGAACAGAGTGTTAGATTTAGATGTCCGATTGTTGAATAACATCAACATTGTTATCGAGGTACGATCCAAGAGTTACACTTTGGACAACAAACAAGAAATTATTAATTAAGTTGTTAATTATCCGATCATGATTAAGTGATATAATTATTATTTAGTGAAAATAATTATGGACATCAGGAATTAAAACAGTGGACGTGTATTATGTTTGAATCTTGCATCCGGACTGCGTAACGACGCGTTAGGCCGTAACGGGTCGTTATGCAAGTTCTAGATAACGAGTCATTATCTTGTGAAGCAAGTCGGATTTTGGTTGTGTTTATATGATACACTTAAAACTACAAGGGTTGTTAATGTAACATATAGGCTGACTTGGAGAACAAGTCGAATCAAGCCTATAAATAGGGATCATATCCCTAACCCTAGTTAAGAGAATTCTGGAGTTTTGAAGACAAGTTGGAGAACTTGAGGAACACACACGAAAGAGAGGAGCAACCGCCATCTCCCTCCCTGCGTCCGACCACCGCCGACCACCGGCCACCGCTGCCACTGTGTGCTGCCACCGCCACGACCGTTCGCTGATTTGATTCGCGAGTTTGTCTTGGCTTCCCGTTTCTCTATGAAAGGTATAATTGTTATTCGCTTTCAAATTTATATTTATGTTTTGGTTGTAAGAGTTATCGAAACCCTAATCGTGATCATTCGATTTTCTAGCAGAACCGTTTGTTGAGCCATCGTGTCTCGATTGGTTTTGTCATGACTCGTAAATCTAATTATATGGGTTATCTGGATCTCTGGTGGGATCGATTGTGAATCGACCTCCGCCTCACGCTTCCGCTTGTGACTTGTTTGACAAGTCGAAATAAAAAATTAAAAAATCCATACACGAAAATCCCAACAGTGTTATCAGAGCCACTTATAACTCCATATAATCGATTTATATTGTTTGTTGGTTGTGATTGTGTATGGAATAGAGCCTTTCATGTTTTCTTTATTTGAACCGCGTAACGGCTCGTTATGCAGTTTCGGGATAACGATTCGTTAAACTGTAACGGGTCATAATGCACACCCGGGATATCGACTCGTTAAAATGTAACGATTCGTTAAGACTCAAGAATATTTGTCATTGTTTGTGGTTGTTTATTATTTCCAGTTGGTTGTTATTATTTCCGGTTGGTTATTTAATATTTTCGGTTGGTTGTTTCTTGGTTGTTTGTTTTTTTTGGATTGTATGTGGATGTGTAAGATTTGATATATAAAAATGTGGTCAAGCTTTAAATGGTAATCACCAAGTGACCAAACTACACCAGGGCAGTGAACTCATCATATGCAGTATAGTATTGGTAAGAACCGGATATCAATCCGTGGACGCGTGTGTAGTCTCCCGATACTGAATCTTCGCTAATATTTAACCAAAGAAAGTAATTTGGTGAACTAATAATGAAAACTAATCTAAATTACTAAAACCAACAAAAACAGCTAAAAACCGGATAAAATGATGGAAAATCAGAAAAAGCAATGCATCACCTAGACTCGACTCCTCTAGACTTGCTCAGACCCTCGGATGACTAATACCATGAACAATATCAGCTAATGTGGAAAACCGGACTACCTAGGACTATAGACACGTCCCGAATAATCCGGAAATCCTAAATGAAGCACGAATAACAAAACTGTGAAAACTACCTAACGGACTAGCTACTTCGATCAAAGTAAACTAATCCTACCTGAAATAGGAAACTACGAGATGTCTGTCAATATAGTGCCTATACAATGCAACGATGATGATTTCAAACACTTATGACCTAGAAACCGCTAAACATGATAAATAGCATTAAATCTTATGTTCACAAGCAATCTATCATATTAAACGATGTAAAACAAGCTTCTAGCCTATGAAACGATTCGGTCAAACCTATCTTATAAGCATATCAACTAAATCAGCCCCAAATCAATGATAAACCATCAAGTAGGAGTTTTCCCATCAAGCATCAAATGTTTCACTAATAAAAGTCAACCATTTAACAATAAATAAATCAACACATACTAGTAGTTCTACTAAATAAAGCAATTTATCCACATGATCCATCATTAACCAAAACCAAATCTGCAAACTTTATCATTATAAACATTCAAAACCATCATCAAAAGCAATTTAACACAAAGTCATGGTAAAAAGTCACCCGAAACGGGTCCAAGTTCGTCTAATCTAGGCGAAGCAGTATAAAATCAGCCAAGCATGATCATGTAACACAATAAAAATACAATCTTGATGCAAAACATGGTGAAAAATAACAAAGCAAACGGATCAAAACGAAGAACCTATGCGAAAACGCAACCCGGAGTGGCTTGGATCTTCAATCTCGAGTCCAAAAGCTTGAATCTTGGCTCCCAAATCTTCTTCTAAAGTTCCAGAACTATTTTTATGTGCTTTAGGGTTTATTGGGGGTTAAGGAATGGATAACGGCGACTCAAACGAATTTTTATGAGAATTTTTTAGGGTCTGATGGTGTTCAGGTGGGGATTCTGTAAAACTGGGCTGTGTTGATAAAAGGTTATAAAATAACAGAACCAAAAATAAAAATCAGTTGCTGCTGTCATTGTGGTAAGTATCTCGCTGGAGGAAGTAGAGGTCACAGGTTCGATTCCTGTGACCTCCGAATCTTTTTTCTTTCTTTTCGTTGGGTTGCTCTTGCTAGTCTCCTGTCTGGGCCTGCTGGTGGGTTGCTGATGACAATCAGGACTGGGCCTGGCTCGACAATGTGGACTGGGCTCGGCTGCAATTGCTGATCTTGTTTATTTATTTTTTTCTTCTTTAATCCATATCTTCTGCTACTGAGCTTCGAATCCGCTCTCGATTTTTGCGGTTTTCTTCTAAAATCATCACGAACACACCAACCACGTAAAATTCAACAAATAAACCCACCAATAAATATCACACTCTAATAATCACAATTAAAAATCCAAATTTAAATATGAAAATTATATATTTCTCAAATATTAATAAAAAACCCAATCAAAAATCAATAATTCAAATATTAAACAATTAAGCACCCATTTTGATAATTTTAATTTTAAAACTTATTTAAGTGCGGGATTTTTACATATTTATTTTATGCATTAGATGTTACGCATCAAATATCTCCACACTTAAGTTTTGCTTGCCCTCAAGCAAAATCTCATGCAACACTTCCACAAACCAAACGAAAACGCAACGCCTCACCCAACCCAATGCAACTACTCAAGCCCACATGCATCCCCAAATCTCAAGATGTTAGGCCCGTGAATGCATTAGATGTCACGCATCATATGTATTCTGTTTTTCGGGTATTTTAGGCCCATGAATGTAATAGATAGGTTTTGCCTTTTAGTTTGTATTAGTTGTAAAACCTAGACTACATCAAGACGGGAGGGAAGCGACCACAAGAGGACAATGTCGGCCGGAGATGATCGCAGCGCGCGACAGAAGACCAAAGGAGTTGTCCTAGCATGCGACGTTTCCTAGGAGCAATGGCGAAGCTTGAAAGAAAACCCCGTGGGGGCGAGGTTAAAAAATTCTACCAAGGAGGCGATACTTAAAATATAAAAAATTTTTTTTTGAGGGGGCGATACTCAACACATATAATTTTTTTTTATATAAAAATCATGAAAATAGATACCCTGGACGATAAAACCACAAGGGCGGTCTCCCCCAAGGTATACTCTATCCTTCGCTCCTGGTTGTATGGAGCTCTGTGTAAATCAATGAGTCGTAGGGATGGCAATGGGCGGGGTATGTGTTGGGAATCGAGAGACCGAGCCAACAAGATTTGGATAGATGTGATTAATATTTAACGTCCGTTTATTATATACCATCCCTATAACACGGTGAAGACCATGACAACTCAAGACAACACGACTCAACAAAGAAGAGGCTCTAGTGAATATTATTTATTGTTTAAATATTGTCACTAGTTAGTATTTTACTATTATGCCCTTAATGAGTCTTGTACTATATATAGTGAGTCTTTCCATTATGAAAGACATGCATGAGTGATACAGAGAGAGTTAGTCATGGTTCTTTGAAGCTTGTAAGGGTTCATGAACTCACCTAGTAAGTTCATGATACCCGGGATGTGTGGGGTAGGTAAAATGTAATCATTTGGTTATCTTTATTTATCTATCATTCCACCTTGTTTTATCATCTATCTATCGTGTTTTTCATATATCCATGTTTTACTAGCTTCGCTCATCATCATCATCACATCTCAAACACCATCGTTGTTCATATCCGGGTGTTCATTTGTTTCTACAAAAACGAGTTACACAAAGACTCATTCAATACAGTCCACCACATCAAATCTTATCTTGCATGTCTCTCTCAACCCGCCAGTATAAGCCTTAACTTTTACACCTTTATTTTTCTTCATACTTACTATTTTACTCCATGTTTTCTACTGTATAAATTTCGGGACAAAATTT
This sequence comes from Deinandra increscens subsp. villosa, assembly GCA_039602395.1. Lineage (NCBI taxonomy): Eukaryota > Viridiplantae > Streptophyta > Magnoliopsida > Asterales > Asteraceae > Deinandra > Deinandra increscens. Next base: position 39,959,192 of record JBCNJP010000027.1, read on the forward strand.
CTCTAAGTTGGGGAGACTGTAACAACCATGAAATTTAAATTAAATTAGAATTTACCATTTAATCGGTTTTTATTTATTTACTTTTATTACTTATTTATTTATTTTCTAAAAATATTAGTGACAAAGAAATGAACGTTTGATAAGTCATAAATTTTCGCTTTCGTATAAACTTGTTTTGCATAGAAGTTACACATAAATATTTAATGAGTTACAGGTTTTGATCAAAAAAGACGATGAACTCAGAAACACGAACACAAGACTACAGCTCGAGCTTGTTCGTATACTAGTTTCTGTTCAGTTCAATGATGGTGGTAAAGGTAGCATCGATGATGAAAACGACAACAGCAAGGTTACCCGTGAAGAAAAAGACACTAACAATGATTCATCTTAGGGTTACCATACACAACTGTAGGTGGTGATGATAGAAATATTTCGATCTGGGTTTTCTGTCGAAGAAGGTAATGAAGGGCGATGGAGAACACCATAGGTCCGTTTCTGGTTTGATAACCTGAAGAAAATGAACGGGTCATCCGGAAACCAACCTACTCCAACTGGAAATCGCGAGTCAACCAGAATTCACGAGTCAACCGGATCTTGAAGAATAAACCGGAAGATTTGGAACTTCAACCGGAACTCGACATCAACTGGAATTTGTGGTTCAACTGGAAAACCTGTTTTCAAATTGAAAAGTCAAGTTCAACCGGAGAAATGGAACTTCAACCGGAATTTGTGGTTCAACCGGAAAACCTGTTTTCAAACGGATAAGTCAAGTTCAACCGGAGAAATGGAACTTCAACCGGAATTTTGTTTTCAACTGGAAAACTCACCATCAACCGGAAGTGAACTTTCAACCAGAACTCAGAGATGAACCGGAAAATCGCCGTTCAACCGGAAGTGCGGTTTCAACCGGGATTCGATTTATGTTCTCTCAATTCACCGGTTCTCGCTTCTGCTCTTCTCAGGGTCGCCATAAATTGCCCTCAGGCCGCCCCTGTTTATTTCTGTTCAGATCCCAGTCATGCCTATGACAGCTCTTTGCCCGAGTTCAACCTTTGTTCAGTCTTGAATTACCGGAACATGCCAATCAGGCATCCGGTTCCCTTGTTTCTCGTCAACGGAAAAGATGAGAGGCGGGGATAAACGTTTCCGGTACACGTTTTTGATTTATAGCCTCTAGGGTTTCCTTTTCTATTGAAGAAATGGGCTCGAAATTTCAATCAACCGTTTGGGCCTGCTTATTTTAATCTGTTGGGCTGCTATTTTCATGCCTCACGATTTGGGCCAGTTTATTTCTCTTTGATTGGGCTGTCATAATTTAAAGAAGATCGGGCCACAAACATGAACAAATTGGGCTACAGAAAATTAGCAGATTGGGCCAGACCTGAATAAATAATGCAGTTGGGGTGCTGTCATTGTTTTTTATTATTTTTGTTGTCAACCTACAACCAAAACAAACCTCAATGAAGCCAGGGGAATCCATTGCAACCTTAATGAATCGTACAATCAGGTACATCGTAGATGCCAAGCTATTCTTATATTTAATTCTTGCTTCGTTATAAGCAGATGTGTTTAGAAGCAAAGTTGATAACTAAGGATGTGCACAAGTTTGTGTTTTCTACATTAAAATGATGAAGGGTTAGCCACTGTTGGATTTTGGCTTATTGAATTTCAAGGGTTTTTTGTTGAAAAGGTTGTTTCCGGGTTTTGACTACAACAACAACATGCTTATTTATTTTGCTACGAGTTGCAAAAGTCTAGGGGGAGAAGATGTGATGATATGATGAGACTTTTTGCAATATTTTTAGCAAAAGAAAGCAACGTGATTTTTAATCTTCGAAGAGTCCTCAAGCCGTAACAGTTGCGACAATGCCATTGCGGTAAAAATCGAAGGCAAGATTAATAGCACAAAAGAAGTGGTTTATCTATGTGCAAAACATTGATTTGGTATTCGGCCAAGTATTTCAAGATGGTTGAATTTTGGGATTGAGTTTCTAATTTTTCATAGATCCTTTATCTCGTTTACTTTCAACAATATTGGCTCACTTGAGTTATGATTGAATCCTCAAGTAGCTAGCCATTGTGTTGAGTTTTGTAAACACCCTATGCATTTATAGCCTTTGCGAAATTTCGGGCTAGAAGATGTATATTGTAGGGGGAGCTTCACAAAGGAGAATTGAAGAATGAAAGACGTGAAACAACATGAAGATTATCTTGAAGTCAAGTTGTAAGATTACAAGAATCAATGTCACAAGTGTTGAGTATTCCATCTACCAAATAGGGGGAGATTGTTGGGAATCGAGAGATCGAGCCAACAAGATTTGGATAGATGTGATTAATATTCAACGATCACTTATTATATACCGTCCCTACAACACGGTGAAGACCATGACAACTCAAGACGACACGACTCAACAAAGAAGAGGCTCTAGTGAATATTATTTATTGTTTAAATATTATCACTAGTTAGTATTTTACTATTATGCCCTTAGTGAGTTTTGTACTATGTATAGTGAGTCTTTCCATTATGAAAGACATGTATGAGTGATAGAGAGAGTTGGTCATGGTTCTTTAAAGCTTGTAAGGGTTCATTAACTCACCTAGTAAGTTCATGATACCCGGGATGCAGGGGGTAGGTAAAATGTAATCATTGGGTTATCTTTATTTATCTATTATTCCACCTTGTTTATCATCTATCTATCGTGTTCTTCATATATCCATGTTTTACTAGCTTTGCTCATCATCATCATCACATCTCAAACACCATCGTTGTTCATATCCGAGTGTTCATTTGTTTCTACAAAAACGAGTTACACAAAGACTCGATCCGCTTCCGCAACCAAGGTATTTGGTCACCACCTCCGTTTTTCAGTATGCGACGGGTATTAATAATCCTAGTCCCATACCCGAAATAAAAAATACGTCCCATACCCGGCCCATTACCCGTTGGGTATATATCGGGTAATTACCCATCGGTTTTCGGGTAAAACCGCAGGTATCGGGTATATCCATTAGTTTGTTAAAAAAAAATCTTTTGGATTTTAATGTCGATAAATACATAAATACACAATAAAAAACTTCAAATCTAAAATATATAATGTTTCAGGCATATAATTCCAAAATGAGTTATTATCCGCTTTCATATATTTGAAATACATATTAAAGAAATACGTTCATTTTCTAAGCCGACATTAGTTGATTCGACTTTTTATGAATCTACATGTTATGTTGATTTGTCATGTCTTTCTTACAATTAGAAAAAAATAAAGGAAAAATATCATTAATAAACCATCGCTAGAATAACAGAAAATATAATATTTAGGACTTGGAATATATTTACCTCCGTAACAATCTTCATAGTCACGCTCCATCATTTAATAATACACATGGGTTTCTTTTAAATAAGTTAATACATTTTTAAGAAAATGAAACAAATTCAATATATTAAACTAATGAAAAAAAACTTGTATAAGAAAACTAAAACAATATATATATATATATATATATATATATATATAGGGTGAGGTTTATTGTAGACCCCATAAAAATGGTAGACCTCATAGACCCCATTTTTACCGTTCGATCATTAACCCCGTGAGTTTCTTGTGAGTTTCTTTGGACGGGGGTACAATGGTAAAAAATAAATAATAACAAACATCGCTCATTAGTCAGTGAACTCCTAAAATCTTTAAAAGAAACCCTAAATCCTCTCTGGAACTCCTAAATCGGCGATTCATCCTAACAATGATTCGACCAGTGATCGATTACTCCTAAATATCCATTGAAATTACTCCTAAATCCTCTTAGTTTTCAATCGATGTGATCGATTATCGCAATCATTCATCCTAAGTCTGCCATCATTCATCATTCATCCTAAGTCATGAAGCATGTTAATACTACCGTTCCCTCCGTCATGTTTCAGAAGGTCTCGTCGTAGCTTGGAATTACCATTCCCGACGTTTTCGTGGCTCCTCCGTGCCTCCGTCCCAAACATCTCCGCCGACGAACCTGGGGCTCCCTCCAATCGCCATAAAGTTAGTCTGAGTTTTACCTCCAGTGGATTTAGAAACACCGAGCGGTAAGAAGCTGTTATCTAAGCTCGTATCTCCCTTCAAAACTATCAACCGCTATTTAGAAAGTGAGTTCTTCAATCTCTTTCGCTCTCGACTGTCAAATTAGTGTGTATGTATGATGAATTTGCAGGCACTTGTGAAATTGAACTTCGATATTTGGGTTAGTTATCATTTTTAGGTTTAGAATGGTGAAGGCTGCAATTATTTTGGAATTCAATTTTGATTTCTTGTTTACTTATCATTTTTAAGCTTAGTAAGCATTTGTTTCTTGTTTACTTATCATTTTCTATTCACTTTTGATCTTACCTATTTTGAAATTGAACCATAGTAACATTTTCATATATAGAAGAACAGTGTTGTGATTATGTGTTGCTGCACCTGTTTCTTTTTGTTTTGGCATTAGGGGTAGCCTTTTAAGTTTTATAAGCAAATATATACATGGCATTTGAGTTCAGTTAGTTTACTTGTATATAAATGAGTATTTAAAATGGTTTGTAAATCGATCAGACTAACTTGGTCAGGGACTTCTTTTTGCTAATTGAATACAACTACATGTTTCTGGTTTCATTTCATTTTTTCATAAGCAAAATATTATGTTAGTGATTTGGATATAAGTATGAATGAGTTTAATTTGAACATAGGCGGTGAGTTTTAAAAACAATGAGTTTTATTCAGTTCTAGAAAAAAGTTTGAAACCTCATATAAAAGGTGAGTTTTATTCTATTGCAAGTCTTAAGACTCACTTGAGTTTTTAACATTGAGTTTTATTAAAACTCAAGTATACTACTATGATTAAAACTCACTTGCAAAACTCAAGTTTGCAGATTAAATTCCAGTGAGCTTTAATACTCACCGAGTTCGTTATATCACAACTCATCATTGAGTTTTTATATTTTTCGGTTCTTTTTGTGTTTAGTTTTATTAAAACTCAAGTACACCTTGATTAAATCTCAGTGAGTTTTAAAAAGTAACTATCTTTAAAAAACAGAGTTTAAAGAAAAACATAGTTATAAAACTCCTTGCAAAATTGTACTTGATTAAAAACACACCTGAGTTTAAAAATCTCAGTTCTAATATAAGTTCAACATGAGTTTTAATTCAAGTAGGTTAATTGAATTACTAATAATTTATGTTTATTGTTGAGTTATAAAAGTAGGTGAAAAATCTAATAAATTTCCAAAAAAATAGCCTCTCATAATCTCTAAGGCGGCCGATGAAGATTCTTCGATAAAAAAAGGTAATCAATAGTAACTTATGAGTTTTAGATTGTTATTATTATTGACATTATGAGATTTATGATAATCATTGACTTTTTATGGAAATTTGATGTTCACGAACTACAGTGACATCATTTGATATGTTTGATTAAAACTCACTTGTTTAAACATTCAAAATTTGATATGTGATTTGAGTTTAATTAGGTTTTGATTTAGTGAGTTTTAATACAGTAAGTTTTAACTCTAAGATGTGATTGTTAACATCTTTCATAAGTTTTTTTATGTTTGATATTTTTCTATGATATTGGTTTGTGAAATTTTATTGGAATTAAATCTCAAGTGAGTTTTCTTTGATTTTGGTTTGCAATTAAAAACTTGTTATGACCTAAAACTCTGTTTTTTAAAAGTCACTATATAAAAATTAGAAGTTAGAGAGTTTTATAAAACATATTGTAAAACAGAGTTTAAAACTCACTAACTTTTAAAACTCATTGTCAACATTAATTGTCTAGTGGCTAAGTCACTGAGTTTTAACTGAAGATGATAATGATAACTATAATCAATGAGTTTTAAAACTTAGTGAGTATTAACTGAAGGTGTATAGTAATAATAAAAGTCAGTGAGTTTTAAATCTCAGTGAGTTTGCATTCCTCAACATCTCCTGTCTCTAATGAACAAATGTTGGTGCTATTTTGTAATTAACTATATTTAATTAAACAAATCTTTAACAGTAGGTGAGGTGAAGGAGGGTCTGAGATATCTGGACTTATGGATGGAATATAATACATTCTAAGAGGAGAAAACTATTATCATCAAGTGTTTTTTTCCTACTGCATATATTTGTTTTGACTTTCTGAAGTCAAATGTCATCTCTTTATTCTATAATCTTGGAGCCATCTCATGATCAATGCTGAATGATGACGGGGCATGACTGATATGTTCAGAACTTAGGATTTCGTTGTGCTCGGTATCGGCGTATATGAGGGACCATGTTCAAGCCATCGATGCTGTTGTTTCTTGTTTTGTTCATGATTTGTGTGCTTTATGTGTTTTCTTTTTTGTTGTCTTTTTTTTCCTTGTTGCAGACATATTGTAACTTCGATCTAGCATCTTGCTAGTTTTTATTAATAATTGATTGGCCGTTCAGGAAAAAAAAAGGTTGATGCCTACTTTTGTTTTGTTTGTTTTTTACTGATAGATTGGTTCCTCTAGTCCATGGTTTTGGCATTTATAATTTTGTTGTGGTCAGGAAAAGGCTGGCCAACTGAAGGACCAAGCTAGTCAAGTTGCTTCATCTGCCCATCATCTGCCCAAGACTCAATGTAGCATGTTTTAATTTATCATTTTAATACTTATGAGTTGTCTATTATATTATGTTTTTTTTATAATAAAAATAGATGTCACCGGTTTTGATGTTAGAAAACCAATTTCGTTTGACTAAAAATGTTAAAAATATCATGCAAATGCAGGCTGGACAACAGATGAAGGCATAGCAGATGCAGGCAGAGCAGATGCAACCGGAGCCAACAAATGAACCGCGAAGGACCATTTCATCAACCATCATGGCTATCTATTTCATTAATTTTGACATCATATTTGTATTTAGTTTTGTTTTTTTGTACCCTGGGACAAAAAAGAGATTCGGATGTACTCACGCTTTTAAATTTGTTCTAATATATATATTTTTGTACCGAAGAATTATGATACTCATAATTTTAACCACAATCACCGAAGGAAATGGAATGTTGTCTAGTATTTTCCTTTTAACTCTTTCTAGTATAAGACTCATTGCAATTTTAAGTCATTTATGTATAAGACTCATTAAAATAAAACTCTTTAAACCTCAATAATGTTTAAGACTCACTGATATAAAACTCTTTAAATCTCAATTAATTAAATCTCACTGAGTTTAAAACTCATTGAGTTTTAGCTGAAAGTGATAATTTATAAACTCAAAATGATTGAACCGTTTTCGAGGGTGGACATAGTTTTAAAACAAGTTGGTTTTTAAGTTCAAAATTTTCATTGAGTTTAAAAGAACTCAACTGCAATAAAACTCACTGAAAATAAACCTAACTGAAAATAAAACTCACTGAAAATAAAACTCACCGAAATTAAAACTCACTGAAATTAAACTCACTTAAATTAAAACTCACTAAAACTAAAACTCACTAAAATAAAACTCACAACTGCAATAAAACTCTCTGAAATAAAACTCATTAAAATAGAACTCACAACTGCAATAAAACTCACTGAAATAAAACTCATTAAAATAGAACTCACAACTGCAATAAAACTCACTGAAATAGAACTCACAACTGCAATAAAACTCACTGATTCTTATACATAATTTTAGTGAGTTTAATTAAACTAAATTATGTATAACTTATTGTTTATTAATTTTTAGTGAGTTTAATTAAACTCAATTATGTATAAGACTCACTGAGTTTAAATCATTTATTTGATTTAAAACCTACTGTAATAAAACTCACTGAAATTCTTAAAACTCAGTTATATTTTGTATATCAGTTTTGATCATCTGAATAGATCCACTGCCATCATTATTTATCATGATAAACAACCAAACATTACTAAAAAGTTGCCACTTTGACCAAAAAAACACTTCTCTATGCAATTCCTGCCATTTAACCATACTGAATAACTTATCACCCCATGTTATGCTTACAATCTCAGGCTGGGGGCTCCAATTCACCGGATTACTACACAGGTCAAAGAGTTGACCAGAAAAGTCAGCCTTTCCCAGATTTATATCATTAAACACTAAACACATAACGAACAAAACAACACTCTTTAAATTTCTAAAGTAAAGCCAAGACATATAGTTGTACCTTTGATTAGTAAATTCATTCCTGTCTAAAAAAAATTACAAGAGAATAACAAGAAAATTACAAGACGTAAAAACATAGAAAACACTCTACCATCAAAAGAGTAAGATTGACCAAAGATACAATGTATAAAAGAACACCAGCACCCATACTTGCGAGTAACATAGCCCCTAAATGCAACGTGAAGCAAATCAGGTTTTTCATCTTCACTGTGGCTGCCCCTGTGCAGCCTCACCACGCATCCCATGGGCCGACACTGTGCAAAATACCAACTTGTTACATATGTTGTTTTCCACTAATAGGTTTTCTTTTCGACCCATTAGTATACTTAGCATATTCACGATGCAAAACAACTTAAAAGAAAAATAACTATCATAATAAAAAAAGGCAAACATAGTCAGAATGAAATATGAAGACTTAGCTTTCTTGTTAAGAGATATCAGACCATATAAACACAAAACATAAAGCATGGAAAAAAAAGCCAGGGAAATATGATTGTTACCTAACATTTGCAAGCACAGAGGCAATCCGTACACACTAAACAAATGCTTAAAATATAACTTACACCAACACAAAGAAAGAGCAGCATTCACTAATGAAAGTCATATTAACTGCATGTTTTTCAACATAGGATTGTCCTGCTCTAAAAGGAAGTATAATCAAACAAAAAAAACCATGATAATTAAGACGTTACAATACTTAAAATTATGAACTAAAGGTTCTCCCAGTTCCAAAACATAAGACTTACAACAAAGTGGAATTTAGCTTTAGATATATGGGAACGTGTATGAAGTACGTAACAGAGATCAAAACCTACAACGCGGGCAAAATGTAAACTTAAAAAAGTAGGTTTCCAATATACAAATAACCTTATCTAAAGTAGGAAAATTTGTGAATGTAAGAAATAAAAAAATGCTCACAACAAAACGAAAATTGATTCAAGATACATGAGAATAAGGACATGTATTAACTACTAAATTGATCATCTACTAAATTGAAGCTCAAATATTTAGTTTGCAGCAACCCCACTGATGTTATGTTATACACTACACCCAGCTCGAAATAAAAAATAACATGTAGGCCCGCCTTCTTTAGAGCTTTGACCTCCTTAAAAGTTCCTTTTTATTTTCTTTTTTTCACATAACACCCAGCTTTACTAGATTAATAAGATTTAGTTAAAACTCACTGCAAACATATTCCAATAACTCACTAAACTTGTTTAAAAACATCTTGAATATATGGCCTTTTACAACTCACCAAGGATTTAAAACTAACTATACTTGAACATATGAGTAAAGTATATATTAATATTATTAATATTCATGTTAAAACTCTCAACAAACCTGAAGTAAACTCAAGAGTGAGTTTTATATCCCGTGTTGGGGGGGGGATGTTGCGGCGTGCGTTCTTGGTGTGTGTCGGGGTTGTGATGGTGTTGTGTGAGTATCCATTGTGTTATTCAGGGCGACGACTGCACTTATTTCGTGTGGTGCTGTTTCGTTTCGGCATGTGTTGTTCCATTCATGTTTGGGTGAGGGAGTGGGGCTGGCATTTCTTTGTAGGAGTCCAGTGGTGACTGGTGTTTTAAAATCGTAGTTGCTAGTTTGTTTGTGTATTAGTGGTGTCTCTGGCTTGATGCACTTGTTGTGACCGAGATGGAGGGGTGGTCAAATATATGGTGCTGAGGGTAGTGGAAGGAAGGTCTCCGGGTAAGAGTTGTACAGGTGCTGCGTATCACTTTTTCTTAAAGAAATAGAGTGTCGATGTGAGGTTGCTGCATCTGTTATGTGGTTAGGAATTGGTTGTATGGGGCTTGCTATTGCAGGTTGTTTTTTATATAGGAGTGGAAGGATTATTTCATTAATCGTGGCTAAGGTTTTGGGGGTGTGTATAATTTCCTGCCTTATATTGGATCTCAGATGCATCTTTTTGCTCTGTGTCATCAAGGAGTCACTAATTTTTTTAAAACTCACAGCTTAATCTAAAACAAAGATTACAGTAAACCTATTCATCGATTTATCAATAGTACAACTAACGAATTCAGATTGTGGATGAATACATAGTTTCATATCTCCAACAACATCGATTTTTGTTCAGTAAAAGACACACACAACTCATAGATTATCAAACAGCAAGCACAATATTGTTTAATTAAAACTCACTTAAGTTTAATTTGTAGTGAGTTTTAATTTGATTATCAAACTCATTGATTATCACATAACTCACAACAAATCAAATACCGCAGGTAATTATCAAAACAACATCGGTTATCAAAACTCACAACAAATCAAATAACATTGATTATTAAATCTCACACATAATTATCAAAACAAGCCATAATCGGAGAATGAAACAATACTTCTACAAACTTACAGATAGAGAGAGAGAGAGACAAAAGTCTAGGGTTTTGAGTTCCGATAGCCGAGCGATTGAAAACCCTATAAATTCCACAAAACCGTGGAATCAAGATTGATTATTACCGTTCCAGATGCGACATGATAAATCAAGATTGATGAAGATCAGTGGAGTCCGATTGATGAAGAACAGTGGAGTCAAGATTGATCAGCAGATGGAGATCCATCTTCAAGATTGAAGATGGCGAACAGGAATGATCGATCTTCAAGTGATTACGATTCTTTCTAAACTTAAAATGCAAAAGACCTAAGTGCCCCTCCGCGTTGTTTCTTTCTAATCCTCATTAAAATTCAGCAATCAATCTTAGCCATCAGATTAAAACGATCCAAGGATTAAAAATGGGGTCTACAGGGTCTACACTTTTTAAGGGGTCTATAATGAACTTTTTATATATTATATATATATATATAGGGTAAAGTTCAACGGAAAACCAATTTTTAATTGAAAAACTAGAAAACTAAGTTTAATGAAGGGTATGAGTGTAATTTTACACCTTTTTATACAAGCGCCGTTTTCTTTTTCTTTTTAAGCCTAGGTCATGTATTCTCCTTTCTTCTTCTCCCCAAGAACAACCGTGAATCATGTCGATCTCTCAAATCTAGTATGTTCTTGAAGATCCACAATTTCGTATATGAAATTTTAGTTCAAATTGTCTATTCCTATTGAATCAGTTAATTAGAGAGAAGCCAACGAGGAGTCTAAGAATTTCCGTTCAAATTGTCGATTCTTTATGAATCAGTTCAAATTGTCGATTCTTTATAAAAGTAATATAATTCAATGTCATGTAGCGATCTGGATTCCTCCTCTCACGACGGGGAGTATAAGAATTTCTGTCAAATCAGCCGCGATAGTAAGTGCTATCTCAAGGTTTCGCTTTGAGTAATTGATTTATTGGGTTAAATTTATAATGTATATCGTTTTTCTTACGATTAACGGAGCATGATTATTGATTTGTTTCTGGCTTTCTGCAGTTGCATTGATAATATCGTGCTCTGATTTGTTTAGACTTTAGATCAGTCATACATGGACGAGTTTAGATTTTAATCGTTTAAATTTGCGTTTGTAGACATATTAAAGCTGATATCTATTGCCTCCTAGTAATAGAGAAACAACAATTTCAATTGGGTATTCCTCTAAGCTTTTAACAAGTAAGATGATGCAGATTATTATCAATAACAACTCTAAAATACCGTGTAAAAAGAGTTTGGAAGATGCATTGATTACATCTAGAAAGCTTATCAATGTTACACATGCTTCTGAAGATGATGCAAGTTCTGTTGCATTGATCACTGATGGAACAAGCCTTGTTTATATCCTTAACTATGAGCTTGAAGAGGAGGTTAATAATCTTTAAACCTCACATTTCTTTTGCTTGTTTAATTTTATTAGAGGTGGTGATTTCAACCTGTTTACTTGTGAATTGGTTTAGATTACGTTATATATTTAAGACATAAATAAGAAAATAGCTTAATAGGAAAAGGTTCAAGTGGTCAAACAGGTCAAAAATCATTCAATTTAAAGCATTATTGGAATAAAATAACATTTGTAATCATATTTGGTGGGCTAATTATTATAATTGTGTGTGTGTTATATAGTACTTTTTAACTTTTAGACAATAATCATATGGGTCAACCCACCCCAACATCTATACAAAAATTTACCATTGTGACTCTCTAACTAACCCGCCTAATCTGCCATCTTCAAATTTCATAGTATGAATTTCTTAGCTTTTTTTGTTGTCTAGATGTTCGAGTTGGGCAGGAAATTTATATAAATTGTTTTTTGAAGGGGTTAGGTTCCTTGTTCCATCCAAAGTTGAGAAATGCATACTGAGTTTTGGAGTTTGTTTGGCCACAAATCAATCTGTATGTGCCCTCTTTTCCCCTCATATGAGTGTTTATGAATTGGTAGCTTAGTTATTTGACCTTTGTGGTAAATCTTTAATAGCTTCATCGATATCAAAGAGCATAACTTTTTTTTTGTTCTAGACAATTTAACGAGTTCATTTAACTTATTTTGCTACTATGTATAATCTCCCACTTGATTTGATGAAACATGGATTATCATCTTGAAGCCTTGCAGGGTTGAAAAGGGATGGTAAAAGGTACAAATGGAAGTTGATATCTCGGGAATACACAACTAGTTTCTTTTGCTGCTATATGCAATATCCAAATTATAAGATGCCATGATGTATTTTGGAATTTTGTGACCTGACTAAAGGAAGGTAAGGTTCAGTGGCGGATCCAGACATTTTAATCAGCGGGGGCAAAAAATAAGTCCATGATTAAATTGGGTCAATTTATTTTTTGGTAAAACGAGTCAGGTTATAATGAGTCAGAGATAAAACAAAAATAATACACACTTATTTGCTTAAGGATATTTAGAATTTATTCATATTTACTTACTTAACGATACGATAAACTTTGTAGCATCTTTTGATCAAACTTAAACATGTATAGAAAAAAAATTGTAAATCAGTTCAATTGTATGATGCACCAACAATAATAAAAACACTACTTATCTACTCAATTTAACAATTTAATTTGTTATAATTAGGATGGGGTGGGGTCTAATTGACAAAGCAAATGGAGTTAAGGTGTTGCTTCCTTTGAGGTCAAGGATTCGAGCCCCATCAAAGACGGATTGGTGTAATATTTATTCGTTCAAAATATTTTTTGTTATAATTAATACACAATATTTTAAATCGGTTATAATTAATATCAAGTAGATACTAGAGTATTAAACCATGTTGATTTTATGGTTGTTTAAAATACAAATGAAACTTTAATGTGTAATTCGTAATTATACTTCAATTAAAATTAGAATGAATATTTTGAAGGAAAAAAAGGTACCATTTTGTTAAAAGAAAAAAAAATGTACTCTAGTCTGAGACAATTTGGCATTTTCCTATTTCATAGGCTTTCTCTCTCCCTTCTGGTTTACGTTTACTGGTTCATCTTCATCATATCAACAATATCATCTCCATTAACAAGCTTCTTCAAATTTTTTCATGAGTCTTGCAATAATCATTAAAATTATTGGTTTCCTTCTCTTTTTCTCTCTATCTTTCCCTCCTTAAAGGGGCCTTTCACATATTTTATGAAGGGGCATGTTAAAAAAAACTAAAAATTTTATACTACTCACCTTGAATTCCAGCGGGTGCCTCGCCCCCCGCTGGAGAACTACTGAATCCGCTGACGGTAAGGTTAATCCATGAGTTTTAAGGAAAAGTCAAAGAAGGGTACATGGTTTTTGGGCTGAGCTTGGCGAAGAGGCTGGGCAAATTTAGATCTAAATGAAGCATGTATCTCATGCGTTCAAGTTAGGATCTGCTGCTTTTTTTTCGGGTGCATATTTTCACATTGGTGGGGTTCTGTTTTTTTTTTTGCTCTACTCGTCTAGGCGGACCTATCAATATAATACTGTGTGTGGTCGTTTTTCTTTTGTTTTGAATATTGATATGTGTTCATGTAAGCTGTCCTTATGGTTTTGTTTGACTCTCTGTACGATTTGCTAGCTCCTCGATAGTGTTTCTTCATCAATAAAGTTGCAGTTAAAAAAAAAAATCTTGCATGATTGCTGCATGAAATGCTCAAATCATCCTCATTAGGCGATTCTTGATCAAGTTGAAGGCCTGTACCTATATTTACTGCATGGATTATATTTCATTATGAGTAACCAATATATAGCTAGATTTTTCTATATAATTTATTCTAAGATCAAGACCTCTAAATTATACTAAGCAGGTTATAACAATTTAATTAACCTTAGTCTAGAATTTTCCTCCATATTTCTCAAACCGACAATTCATTAATGCGTTTGTACCCCGTACTATTTCGTTGTGTGTGCATTGTGATGATTTAAGTGATATTGTTTCATATTCAATTCATTAATGTGTCTGTACCCCATGTTGCATATATATATGCAACACCCCTTGTTGTATATCTTCCTACTCTAATAAACAATTACAACTTTGACACATGTCAATACTAGATTAATTCTCACAAAGATTTCCCTCCAAAATCTACTCACTAATAAATTTCTTTTTCATTGGAAATTATATCATATTTTATAATCATGTTATATTTTTATTTATTTATATTTATGGAATTATGACAATCACATATTAATTTATATCTTAGTTTACTTAAAACTATTTTTTAAACTATTATTGTTTTCATTTTTAATAAATATTTATAAAACTTATAAAATATCAATAAACACTAAACAGTTACAACTTTTGACAGATGTCAACACTAAATTAATTGTCACAAAAGATTTCCTCCCATATCTACTCCCTAATAAATTCTTTTTCATTCGAATTTATATCTTATTTTATAATCATGTTATATTTTTATTTTTTTATATTTATGAAATTATGACAATCAGATATTAATTTGTATCTTATTTTACTTAAGATTATTTTTTAAACTAATATTGTTTTTATTTTAATAAACATCTAAAAAGCATATAATATACCAATACCAATAAACACTAAACAATTACAACTCTTGGCACATGTCAACACTAGATTAATTCTCACAAAGATTTCCCTCCCAAATCTACTCTCTAATAAATTCTTTTTCATTGGAAATTATATCCTATTTTATAATCATGTTATATTTTTATTTATTTATATTTATAGAATTATGACAATCACATATTATTTTATATCTTATTTTACTTAAAATTATTTTTTAAACTTTGTTTTCATTTTAATAAATATTTTAAAAACTTATAAAATACCAATAAACACTTATTTACCAATAAATGTTTATGTTGTATTTTTCAAATATAAAAGTAGAGACATGCTCTAAATCTTGTTTTCTGATAGACAAGGGTAAAGTCACCAATCCTCCTACTCTAATAAACAATTACATTTGAAGACACATTTCATCACTAGATTCATTCTCATCATAATTTTCCCGCTTCTCTCTCCTATTAAATATCAATTCTCTCACTTATTAAATGCTAAGAATTTTAAATAATTAAATATCAAAATATAAATTTTCTTATATCAATAAGTTATTATAACTTAATAAATCATAATAAGATTTTAATTATATCTTATATTAATTATATTTATAACTATAATTTCATTACACTTGAATTTTAAATATGAAAGATAACTCGTTTGACTAAAAAAATGCAACTCTATTATCTTCTAGAGAAATTTCATTACTAACAAATTATGAAATTGGATTTCATATTAGTTGTTGTAGTTTAGTTATTGTTTAAACTTAGATATGACATGGAGATAATATAAAATAGTTATCTTATAGAACATAGATGATATAACATGAAAGTTTAATATTTACTTTAGTTATAGTAAGATTTTTATTTTCTTGAAATATTTTGAATTTATGAGTTTCTGCTCTTTTTCTTGTGTGTTTTTATCAATTTGTGTACTATTTCTTATCAAATGTATTATTTTGTGTTCATCCACCTTTTATGTTAGTTTTGTCTATATACTAAACCTAACAAAGAAGTTTTATTTTTTTTCCATATAACTGACCAATTTTACTACTTTTGATGTCATATATTACGTGGAGAGTATGTTTGATCAAATATGTAAATGACATGCTGTTTAGATGTGCATCTAAATCATATATTTTTCAACAAACATGTGTATTGTTGGATTTTTTTAATGCTACATATTTTTTGTACAAATAACATATGTTTCTACTTTTTGTACATAACAACTTGAAAAAATCAGATAATGTGTTTCTTCTGGTATGAAATTGCAATCAACCGAAGAGTTTAAAGAACTTGTGCACCGATCTCTTTGTGCTTTTCGTAATGGATGATTATTATTTTACAATATAATTTATTAAAATACATTTTTTATATGAATCTTTAACGTGAATTATGTATTAAATTTTTAATAATTAAACCCGTGTAGTACACGGGTTCTATACTAGTATTACAATATATGATTACATATACGCACTATATTTTAAAAATTATGAACATATTTTTATGTGTAATACTTTATGTTGTGTACATAGAATATATGATTACATATATGCAATATAATTTAAAATTATAAAGCATATTTTTACGTGTAATACTCTATGTTGCACATGTAATTCTTTATGTTGCATATATGCAACACCCCGTGCTGCATATATGCAACACCCCGTGCTGCATATATGCAATAATCTATGTAGCATATATTATAATGTATGATTACATATATGCAATATACTTAAAATATTATAAACGTATTTTTATGTGTAATACTGTATGTTGCGTACACGGAATACATGATTATATATATGCAATATAATTTAAAAATTATGAATATATTTTTATATGTAATATATATGTTGCATATGTAATACTTTATGTTGCATACATGCAATATTACCCAATGTTGCATATATGCAACACCCCATGTTGCATATATGCAATAATCTATGTATCATATATTAGAATATATGATTACATATATGCAATATACTTTAAAATTCTGAACATATTTTTATGTGTAATACTGTATGTTGCGTACACAAAATATATGATTACATATATGCAATATAATTTAAAAATTATGAACATATTTTTATATTTAATACTTTATGTTGCATACATGCAATATTTCGTATTGCATATATGCAACATTCTATGTTGCATATACATGTTTACTGTTAAAATGAGCAAAACACTACATACACTTTAAAAATTATATATTTACACTTCATGTTACATTCTATGGTGCATATAGTAATATTCTATATTACTTGATCCTCACTATTAGTAATCAGTACATACACTTTAAAAAATTAGTAATCAGTACATACACTTTAAAAATTGCATGTTTACACTACATACACGTTTGATACACCTTTAAGCATCTCATACTTAGAGTTCATGTGTAATATGTGTTTAAAGCGTTCGTTACACATCACAACTCCAATACAATCCGCCACACCACCTTCATATTCAATTCAATGGTATCCAAATCACTTTTAGCTTTCTTCATTCTCTTTGCCACATGCACTCTTGCTCGCCGCCACCACCACCAACAAAATCAGTGCCAGATTTCAAACATCGAATCCCCTGAGCCATACAGACTAATTTGTTACCTACAGACACAATAAAATGAAACTAATTATCATAAGTAGAGAATAATTGTATGATCATTCTTCCTTCTATGATAAATCATTATTCTTATTTAAATAATCAATAGCTTAGAGACTTTTATCATAACTCCAAAGTAGCTTAGAGGCTTTTATCATAACTCTAAATATTATAATGTAAACAACTTTATAATCAAAACATCAAATGTTATAAAGATATAAACAAGTTTTATAATCCATTGCGTAACAATGGCAACTCCATGACGGTGTCCATGTGATTCATAACTAAGTTCAATTGTCGCTACCGAATCATTCAAGTTTTGCAGACCAGGGATCAAAATTTTCAGAAAAAAGTTAGTGTTCTTCATTTTTTACACGATATGATTTTCGGGGTTTCGGTGAAATATTTGACGGATTATAGTGAAACGAAAGACTATTCTTGATCAAAAGTTTGTTTCGATGCTCTTCGGAGTGGTTTCATATTCAATTTTGCACAGATTTGATCGAACTTTATAGAACATATACTAGTGTGTGTTCGAAGTGGTTTCATGTTCGGAGTGCTTACCGGTTCAATTTTTTTGTAAAAGATAACATCATAGTGATTGAAATCAAAATCAAATCACATTTGTAATAATAGTACTGGCATTAGAAATCATAAGAAAAATCAATTTTGCAACAGTGGTAATAATTTCAGCATGAGAAAAGGGTGTCGAAGTTAAAAAAAAACCATGGTTTCTCTCCGACATCATCCCGGCTTCAGATCTTCGGATACGAGATTGTTGATTTCGATTGATTACCTGGTGATTTTCTGTATCCTTGATGCCTATTTTCATGTTCGATCGTTGTTTGATCCGTTGATTCGTGCGGTATTTTTCGATCGCCGCTATCTCCTTGAAAATAACCGTCGCAAATATAAGAGGGGGGGACATGAAGTTATGTCAGATCTTAGTTTTTACAATTTTCCAAAACTGCCCCTGCAGTTTGTAATGTTTAAAAATGGACGCGAATCTTAAGTGTTTTACACAACTTACCAAATTTACTTGGTTTTCTAGTTTTCCAAATAAGAGTAGTTTTCCAAGGAACCTTACCCTATATATATATATATATATATATATATATATATATATATATGAAATATTTTGGGTATTTTGGGTAATATATAGGGTAATACGGACTAGGTAACGGGTTGGGTATCGGGCGGGTATCAGTTAATCCATGCCCGTACCTGAACCCGAAATATTTTTATTTATCAATCACATACCCGGTCCCATACCCGAATATTCGGGCCTATACCCGGCCCGCATGATTCGGGTTTCAGGTATACCCGTTGGGTCTGGGCTTTTTTGCCATCCATAATGAGTCGCCACCACTTTCTATGGTGTTTTCGTGGCCGCAGATTTACCATTTGTGTCGGCTGTTTAGTGGCTGCGATAGTCACACAACCATGGGGCTTCTGGAAGCCTACTGTTTGGCGCCATTCTCTCTCTCTTGGTTCTGAACTAAGTTATGCTTTAGTTGTTTTTGTTTTACTGGGACGGTGCAATTGGCAGGCTGGACTCCATTGAGGTTGTGATGATCTGAGCCAAGGGTTCTTAACGATTTGTTGTGCAAGAGTGTGATGATTTAAGATCTGAGCCTAGGATTTTTAACGATTTGTTGTGCAAAGGCTATGATGATTCAAGATATAAGCCTATGGTTTTTAACATTTTTTGTCCAACGGTTGTGATGATCTATGTGTTAGACTTAATTATATTACTTAATATATATATATATATATATATATATGTATATATATAATATATTATGTCCTTTAATCATTTATCTTAAATAATCAATTGCCTATTTAACCCTATCTGGCATTTATTTGATGGGCGTAATTACCCTTAATAGATAGACTAGGGTTTCCCCTTGGGTGTATATATAGGGCCTTATTAGAGAGATTAGAGGCTAATCACCACACACATATTTCGACATCTCTCTATCTGCTCTCTCTCTAAAATTGTAATCCCCTTTACGATTACCACCATCATTAGCATACACCCTAAAGGGGAACCAAAGCTACTCACATGATGGATAACCTAACTGCTGCTTATCTCAACTAGATGATAACAGGTAACCTTTACATACATGTTTATCAGTTTATTGTAATAACGATTCCGGATTCGATCAACATGTGGTATCAGAGCATATGTTGCTCAATCGAATCATAAATCTGATTTCGTTCATATTCTTGCTATCCACGAAACCAGACATGGTTTTCGAATCTGTTTTAAATCTAAAAACCCTAATGCGTCTTAATCATTAATTCGGTTTTAATCACAAAACCCTAATTCGCTTTTATCAGAAAACCCTAACGGATTTCGCGAGATTATTATCTTTTCGATCGAAATACCAATTCTCGATCGAAAAGCTTACTTTTCTACCGGCTTTACTACCGGCTTTACTACCGACTTTTCTACCGGCTTTACTACCGGCTTTTCTACCGGCTTACTATCGGCTTTTCTACCGGCTTTACTACCGGCTTTCTACCGGCTTTACTATCGGCTTTACTACCGGCTTTTCTACCGGCTTTACTACCGGCTTTTCTACCGGCTTTTCTACCGGCTTTTCTACCGGCTTTACTACCGGCTTTTCTACCGGTTTTCTACCGGCTTTTCTACCGGCTTTTCTACCGGCTTTTTTTTATTGGTTTTTCGATCGAATCATGTGGCTTATCCCTGCTCTTCGATCGAAAAGCTTACTTTCCGATCATATGGCTTCGCGATCGACCTCTCGATCGGACCATACCACTTTTCGATCCGATCGAAAAATCCACTTCTCGATCGAAAACCTACTTTTCGATGGACTTTTCGACCGGCTTTTCAATCGACTTTTCTATGGACTTTTCGACGGACTTTTCGACCGTCTTTTTGATCGGTTTTTCGACCGACTTTTTCGACCAGCTTTTCGATCAGATGCCCATTTTCGGTCGAAAAGCTTATTTTTCGATCGGGTACACCTTTTCCGACCGGATACCCTCAGAAATTTTTGGGGCTTAATATTAATTGTGTTTTGTATAAACCTTATAAACTTACATTTTTACAAAACCTAACACCAAATAAAATCAGCTAACAACTTGATTTGTCTTATTTAAGTTAATAAAGGACATCTGATAAAGTTTCAATGCTGGCCAAAGCAGATTTGTTACCTATATATGATGTCATTTAACCTCATCTTACAAGTCAACTTATTGACACTGATTTATAATGAAAATTAGATTAATTTATTAGCTTGTCTTAATCAAGTTGATGACATCTTCAAAATGGTAATTCTGGCCAACGGTGATTTACTATCTTAACTAATGTCATTCAATTATACAATACAAGTTGACTTACTTAAATTAAACTAACTTATTAGCTTAACTTGATAACATCTTTAAAACCTCGATTCTGGCCAACGCTGATTCGTTGTTTTGCAATGATTATCAACTAAAATTAAGCATTCGCCTTCCCTATACAAGTGTTTCTCTTCTGGCCAACACTGATGAGTTGCACATGTATTCAGCGAACCTAATTTGTACATAAAGCTTAGATGTATCATTTCTGGCCAACGCTGATGTGATACATCACTTTATGCACATACCCTTAACTTGTTCATAATGCTTAGGTGATAGGCAAGTAACCAACGTGAAAGCTGATTCATTTAGGTAGAACCTAACTAATCTGTTATTTTGGTGATATAACAGACTATATCACATCTTCTTTTGTTTCATAATTGCACATTATTATTATTATGCATCATTATTATACCTTTAATCTCCATAACTAATCCACTCTAAATTGAAATATCACTAAATGTTTCCATAAAGTTTTCCTCTCATCATTATGATCTTGATTATCTCTTAAGACAAAAGACTCTTAATTACTCTCTTTGATAAAAGGTTTTACAGCCAGAACAATATTAAAAGCGGGTAAAGTCTATTCAAATTGTCTATCATGATAACCAAAATCCCTTTAAACAATGCTATCAGGGGAGATGTTTCAGATTTCCTAATCTAAACATCGTGTAAGTAATAAATTTTGAAAGAACTTCTAAAGTGCATGCAAACATTTAACATCTAATATGCTTAGTACAAAGTATACATTAGGTTAATGATTTAGTGAACACATCATAAAACATGACCCTTAAAGGGCTTACACATGTTTCAAATTGAAGTTTTTCTAGTGTATTTCTTAGCGAATCCTTTCTTAGCACAATTACATGCTACTTAAAATTAGTCATGACACTTATAAGTACCAGAAGGAAAATGAGTGCTTGATAGCATCGTGCATAAAGGATACATAATGCCTTAAATTAGAAAAACGGATTTGTTCACCTCACAATCACTAACCCTTATATAATTAAAATAACTTAAATAAGGAGGATAGTTCTAAATTCTAAAATAAGATACAAGAAAACTTCCAGTTCTAAATCCTTATAGGAACAACTGGCTAACAAAGAATAATCAACAATGATAATTGTGCCCATTAATTTTCAAACTAACACAGTGGATTAAAACTAGTCTTATAAAGATCTCTTACAATCCATACACTAGGAATAAACCAAACAACCACTATTATGAGAGTAAGTGACAAAATCAATGTCAAAGTTGTACAAACCATGAAAATCTATCAATGTACTACACTTTATGATGCCTTATTATGATCCAAGCTCACTTGGAACCTAGTATCATTACTAAAGTAAGACATCGACGATTATAAGGTTTCCAACGATTATGGAACATGTCACTACTACCCTAAACTCTCAAAGTTGTTGGTTACACTTATCTGGTTGTCTTTACGTGGATTGAAATCTTTATAAATTATAACTAGATGATTCACGTTCACAATCTTTGTTATCACATAAAGTGAGAACTTAACAATGATAATACATGTGTTAAAGGATTATCCAAGGTTCCACTAAGAGTTCTAACTTACCAAAACTCAAACATATTAGTGGATCCTATCCTAAAACGAAATATCTGGGCATAAGTCATTTATCACTCACATAATTGATTATTTATTCTTGTATCTAATTAAGAAGAAACATCTTTCTCACCTAAAACTTTAAGGATAAAGTTGAAAATCAACTTAACCAGAAAATGAAAGTTGTGAGATTAGATTTAATAGATTAAATACTAAGATTGACATACAAATAATGGTAACACTCTCAAATCCATTAGGATCATAGTAGTGTGAACCAGTAGATCA
This sequence comes from Deinandra increscens subsp. villosa, assembly GCA_039602395.1. NCBI lineage: Eukaryota > Viridiplantae > Streptophyta > Magnoliopsida > Asterales > Asteraceae > Deinandra > Deinandra increscens. The sequence goes on from JBCNJP010000027.1 coordinate 39,982,050, forward strand.
TGTATGGTACTTCTAAAGATACATCATTAAGTTATGCATCTAAGTATCCTTATAAACATGATAATAAATATGTCCTCTAAGTTATACATCTATTTCAATATACCAAGGCTCTAAAAACAACAATTCATATGCTAAACAAGTTTACCTAATATGTCCCTAAAATTCCTTCTAAAATCCGGACATGAAGGAAACCAAGTATAAACCATATGATTAGTTATTAGCCGCAATTAAACCTTAAAAGTCCTCAACACTAAGCATGTTGCATGCCAAGTTCCTAAGAAATTCTAAGATTAGTGGGAGCAATCAAATTCCTTATCAATGACTTCTCTCCTAAGGTCAGTGGGAGTAGTGAAAAGTCCTTATGCATGACTTGCCTGAAAGTACAAGAGGCGGGGGAAGAGACAAAGTTAAATCTAACTCTAAATTTAACTTCGGTTACACCTCTTGTACACCACGCTACTATAACACTGATCCACTTCCACACACTTAGAAATAATGTTACTCCTAATATACATGACTTAAATGCTCAAGAGGAAATCTATGAAACTATTAATGTTATGCTTCAACTCGTTAGATCCAGCTTAGTAGGTCATCAAGGTATGAAGTTTCCTATTAACTTTGATGATTATGAACCTACCTTAATAAAGCTTACATGGATATTGGAAAGATTACTAATCGTATCTCTGATTTAAGAGCCATTATTAGAAATCAATCAAATCATCTGATGGAATAAAGCTATTATTAATGAGCTTAACTCCCTAAATTAGAATAACGTTAGAAGTTTAGTTTTCCATAGCTAAACTGAAATCCGAAAGGAGAAATTAAACGTTATAAATTGTTGTTTTCTAAAGGCGATTAACAAGTTAAGAATTCCTTTTCTAAAGGGTTCTTTGAGAGATAATCATTGTCCTTATTACTCACTCATAATTACGAGTGACATTTAATGGCCTTATAAGATATCTTTCCTTAATACTCACTTAACATGAAGACAAGTTCATAAACTAAACTTAAGGTTTCAAGCCTGAAAGTTAAAGAACACTTAGTCTTTAAGATGAGTAAATATAAAGGGTTAATATAAGCAAATTTACAAGTGAATTTAAAATTTGATGAAGCTATAAATGTAACAATTCTTCATCAAGAATAAGTGGATAAATTGGGCCAACCTTAAGATGAGTGGGAGCAACTAATACAATACTTGCCCTTATATATACATTATTTTAGGTAAGTAATATGTTAGTTTTGTTGCATGAGTCAAAGTGACTTATTCTCGCATAATTTTGACATTAAAGTCTTGAAGATGCTTCTTATACAATAAGCATCAAAATACATCAAGATCAAACTAATAAGACATTAATTAAGTCTTAATTAGATTTTACCATGTGTTGAACATATTACAACATGCAACATTGCTCTTTATCTGTAACTCTAGTAACTAGAGGAGATTACTAATAAAGGTTCAAATCGTATGTTCAAGTCTATACTCGTTTTAAGATATATCCTTCATTGCTGAAATACTAAGAAATGATGAAAATCATTTCCTAAGTTTAGTGTATCATAAAGCATTTAAGATGTCATTTCACTATCTATAAGAAACGAAAGACTATAAAATTTAAACTATAGAAGAAGTGAGAAACTTAAAATAGTTAACTATATCTAAATTTTGACTTTATTGTATTCAAAGGATATTAAATGTCAACTCAGGGGTATATCCTTATGTCCGCGGACATATTTATCTCATGGATCATGGAGGAGTCATAAGAACCTGATAACAACAACCTAAGTTATTATGACATGATTTGTCACTAGATGTTGTTGGTAAATTTATCAGTAGACTCATGATTCCTAAACTCCAATATAACATATTGAAGACTTAGTGTGATAAAGTCGGCTGCCCCAATCTCTTAAAACAATAACAGTTTTGAGCGGAGCTGCATTAAATTTTCAATACAAGATTATTGTTCATTTAAGAACAAATAGAGGAATCTAAGTCCTTGTATTGAAAACATTCATGATATGCTTAAAGGATCCTATAACTTAAGGTATATCCTCATAAGTCTTTTAAAAGATCATCACTAAAGACGAGGTTTACTAATGACCAAGCATATCACAATATGAATGACTAATTATTAATTATTCCTTATCCGTTTGATTTGGTCTCTAGATATGTTATGCATGCATTATTGACATGTAGACAGTTTATTATAAATCAACGCTAAGGGCTTACTTTTGTAATTGATTCTAAATTTATGTTGAATTTTAAATTTGGGGTTGTAGTATGATTAATGGGGGTCTTGAATTGGATAATCAACTCTATGATTGTAATTTTTCTGCTTCAATTTTGGTTTAAAATTCAAATGAGTATTAAATTCTGATCAGACTTAGCTAATAACTCATTATAAATGATCATTCGGCCAAGTGGGAGAATGTTAGACTTAGTTATATTACTTAATATATATATATATATATGATTTCGTATATATGTATATAATATAATATATTATGTCCTTTAATAATTTATCTCAAATAATCAATTACCTATTTAACCCTATCTGGCATTTATTTGATGGACGTAATTGCCCTTAATAGATAGACTAGGGTTTCCCCTTGGGTGTATATATAGGGCCTTATTAGAGAGATTAGAGGCTAATCACCACACACATATTTTGACCTCTCTCTCTCTGCTCTCTCTCTCTCTCTCTAAAATCGTAATCCCCTTTACGATTACCACCATCATTAGCATACACCCTAAAGGGGAACCAAGGCTATTCACAGGATGGATAACCTAACTGCTGCTGATCTCAACCAGATGATAACAGGTAACCTTTACATACATGTTTATCTGTTTATTGTAATAACGATTCGGGATTCGATCAACACTATGATCTAAGCCAATGAATTTATGTGCAAATATTATTTTGATGTTTCTGATTTTTGGCATGATCCATGATCAAAGTATATTCAGTTCATTTTGAAATTGTGGTACCTTTGTTTTGTTGAAAAAAGGATATGAAACAAAGAACATCTAAAGAATACAGTTTTAGGTATGGGTTGCCTTTGGCTCTTTAAGTGTTTTTTTGATGTCTTATTTTATTTCTCATTGACTATATGTTATGAGTCTTATGGGTTGGCTCTGTAATTTGAAGTTAGATGTGATGGGAGCTGATTAATTATTATGTGATTGTATATGAATCGATTTACAAGGATTTGCAATTTTTCATCTATATATGAAGGTTTTGGTTGGTTGTCTATGTATCTTTTTAATTTTGTTTGAGTTAGTTACTGCCTTTTGCAGTGTATCAATTCTTATACTTATTGTACCATAATTTCAGTTTTCTCTTTGTATTAACTTATGTTATCTTATCTTGCAGGCTTGCAGAAAGGGATTATGTAGGTTTGTGTATTGTTTGTGCATTCGAGACAGAAATCCAATGGTTTATAGCTAATGGTTTATAATGATTCCTCTACAATATAGTTCATTCAAAAATACCTAAATGCATCGTTTATTTTGATTTTTTTTATTGAAATTGATGAACCCATACTTCTATTCGATAAATGAAACCTCATCTACGAAATAACGATTACATTATCGACCCCCTCGTACAATGTAGAATCTGGGTATCTTCAACGATCAGATAGAAGTTCTAGGACGAATTGAAGAGGATATCAGACTACAAAGATGGTTGAATGATGATGGAGATTGTCTTCTTCGCTAAAACCTACACAAACAGCAAACCGTTGTTCTTGGAGCGCAGGACAGGGTGTCCTGCGACCAAGCTCCGGCGTGAGAATCAGTATTGGTTCCGGTGAGAGTAAGAAAAGAATGTAGAAGATTAGGGTTTTCGAACTTGTGTATTTACCTGATGATTGATGAGTATTTATACTTATCAATCCTTGTCTTACTCTGGATTGTGCGTCTACCACCGAAAAGGTACGATCCATGCTGACGTGGCCGTCCTTGTGTCCCCTCAGTGGAGGCCGTTAGTGGCTGTAACAACGTTGTAGGAATGTTTCTAACACTGTCGTGTGAGCGTTGGTCTGTTGTGCGAACTTCGGTAGGTCGGGTATCGACTGGCCGAAATGAAGCAACCTTTGTTAAGAACTTCGGCATTTGTAATGGCCGAAGGTATGTACTTATGGATAAGCCTTATGACCTGGCCGAAGTGTGACCTTCGTGGAATCACTTCGGCAGGTGACATAGGCGGAGGTTGCTGTTGCTTGGTCGACCCTCATATGCTGATGGGCGGGCCGACCTCTGCGTAGCCGAAGTTAACTTCGACTGTGATGTGTGGTCGACCTTATTCGGGTCGACCCTTGTGTGTTGTATTGTTTGTTGAACATACACACGTCATCAGCCCCCCAGTCCGATGTATGATGGTCTCGACTTCGTCATTGGACTAAATTTGTATGGCGGCTGGTCGAAGTCTAGCGCCGAAAGCTGCTTGGGCCGCCTAATGGGCTTTGGTGGGCCTGTTTGGGCGAAATGCGAATGGGCGACAACTGTAGGGTTTACGTGTCGGGCCGTCGACGATTGATGGGACGTGGGTAACTGAAGGGTTGCCCCAGTCCTATAAATACTGGTCAACGGTTTCATTTGATGCTTTACACCTTACAAATTTTCTCTCGATCTTTCTCTCTGCGTTTCTACTTCGGTATAACGGCATCAAGTCAAGTTTGCTTATTTCACTGCCGTGCTCGTTAGCATCATCTGCTGTTGTGTTTACGCTATTGTCTTTTTACTGGTACGTATATCCTCTGTTTTTGATTTTCTTGTTTACATATCATGGCCACGAAAGGGGGTAAAGGTGAAGCGTCGGAGTCGTCCAGACGAGGCATTAGGGACTTCCGCTCGGCGTTGACGAAGAATGGGTTAAAAGCGCATTGCGAGACGTATGGTATATCTCGGAAACTTGGGCCGGTGTTGCCGACGGCAACGCAGTCGATAAAAGATGTCCCTGATGGCAAGATAGGGTTATATACTAAGCATTTTAGTGCCGGGATGCTTCGACTCCCTCTGACAAAGTTCTTTCGGGAAGTACTTAAGTATAACCGCGTGCACATAGGTCAATTACATCCGAATGCGCTCCTCCGGGTTACGCACTTCGAGGTTTGTTGTAGGATTGTGAATGTCGAACCGTCTATTGGGGAGTTTCATGCGTTCTATCGATTGACGCATCAAGGTGATTGGTTCTGCTTCGAGCAGCGGGCCATAACGTATGAGGATGGGACTTTCAGCCCTCGCTATCTGACGAAGCTGCCGACGTACTTGAATGTGACATCCGAGAATTCCAAGGTTAACTTCCGTTAGACAATTCCGTTAGTTACGTTATAAGTGTTAACTTAGTAACTAATGCTTAACTAGGCCGAATACGTCCACGTCCTTTGGTTGATCACCGAACCCGTCCATACGTGTCATGTGTTTACTCATTTTGTGGAATTATGTGCAATATGATTTAAATGCATGATTATTATTAAAAAGAATGACTATTTAATTATTTGATAAATTATGTGACAAATTGCTTAATTGGATAATTATAAATTTAACCGGGTAATTGAATGTATGCATACATGATTAATATTGGACAAGTAATTAGTCTAATGATGGACTAATCATTGGGGGCCCAAATCCCCATGATAAGCCCACCATGGCCTTTTGTATTTAAACTTAATGAAACCCTAATCATTCTCCATTTTGCATCCATCACACAAGAAACACACACACTCTCACTCCCTCTCTCTCTCACGATTCTGGACCAGCCCCAAGAGCACCCAAGATCAGCCATCTTTTCTGTAGAAGAAGATCATCCATCGATCCTAGACCAAACCGTGAGTCCCATGAACCATTTCTATGTGTTTTCTATGTGTTTTCTTCATAAAGCATGCCTAGATCTCTATGTAATCGTTAGATCTTCTGTAAGAATGCTTAGGAATGCTAGATCTATCATAAAAACTACAACTTTACGTGTGAAACTGATCCATAATAGAGATTCATGCTAGATTAGGTCATTTTGTGTAAAATGTGTTCTTGAAGATTTGATGATGAAAATGCATGTTTATGATGTTAAAAATGCTCCTGTGATGTTCCTAAATGATTATGTATGCTTAAAAATGAATTACATGAAGTATGGAGGCTGTTAGAAAGATTTTTAGTCAAATTTACGGGTTTTTAGCGACTAGCGAAACTGTGCCTTCATCAGGCGAAATTATGTAGCGAAACTATGTATATCTCCTTCCAGCGACACTATACAGTGAAACTATAGTGTCGCCGGGTAAACCAACCAGACCTGTCCGAACGAAACTACCGAGCGAATTTCCCTGAACGAAAGTTCAAACCAGTTTCGGGCGAAACTAGGCTAGCGAAACTGTGCCAACAGTTTCGAGCGAAACTAGCCTAGCGAAACTGTGTCATCGGGTATTGCCTAGCGAAAGTGCTGCCCGTGCACACAGCGAAACTGCCTAGCGAATCTATACTAGCGAAACTGTGACCAGACCTAAACCCAAACTTGTGCAACTTACTTGAATGTTACGCCATAACTTACATGATTATGCTATGATGAAACATGCTTGATTTCTGATTTATGTGAACCCTTGTTTATGATCAACCATTGGTGTCGTGTGTCGGTATGTCGAGTCGTAGTTCTGTAGGTCCGAAATCAGTCAAACAACACGATATCTAGACAAATACGAGTGCGGAATCCTCGTATAAGCTTGATTCAAGAAACAAGTAGAAGAAATAGATTCAATCTAAGATAAAGATTGAATCTTGAATGATAACTCTCTTACTTGGAAGCTGATCGTAAACAATAACAACACAAGAAATCGTAAACTTGAATGTGTATTTGAAAAGCTTGAAGAAATCGTGAACATGAGGTGGTATTTATACCACCTCATACAATTACAAGGCCAATCATAAACATGAAAGAGCCCAATCATAAACACTAACCTAGCCCAATCATAAACATTTAAATGGCCCACATGGCCTATTAACTAAGCTAGATTAAGCCCAAACACAAAAGCCCAACTAATGTTCATGCCTTATATAAAATAGCCCTACAATCTTCCCCTAGGCATGAACCATTAGACCACTTCACGGCAGCAGCAAGTCAAATCTGAATGTGTTCTGAACGTTGTTTGACCACCACTTGTTCGCTACAATCCGCTCTGCAGTCCCATGAAAGATTCCCACCCTCACAGCATTCTCCATATCATTTTCATCACCAAGTATAGGCTGTGAGGCGAGAAGCTTTATGTCTCTTTCTCCAAAACGCAGCAGATCAACTGGATCATAGAAGCGAAACTGCCTCAGACCTTTGCATAGAACCACCACCTCGTGAGTTGTTGGATCATAGCACCAGCAGTCAAAGTTTTTGACCAGTGTACCGTCTTCGATTTCATCCAACATATTGATCACTCGTGTGCGCTTGGTGGGTGGTCTTCTAGCTTCACCAATTGCATCTCCAGTCACCGGGTCTGTTCCCGTCTCAACCCATCTCACCTGCTTCAGGTCAAAGTCAGCAAAATTGTTTTCCAGATGGCTTAAAAGGTTGTTTCTGATAAGATCCCCATCTGAGTTGTTCCACCTGTTGATGAAAGGAGCTCGGAGCAAACTTCTGATCTCAGGCTCAGTCCATGAGTGGAATTGTCCACGAGTTCTGTAATACTCAACTGGACTGTAGCCGTCACGGATCACAGCAAACAGTTTCTTCTCCGTGTCATAGTGCCAGCACAAGATGGCTTCACGACTCCCCCTTTTGTCAATAGAGCTTTCACCAACATCGAGGGCGTATTTTGTGGGGGCTGGTCCTTGATAGAATTCACGGAACCAGTTGTCGTGTCCTGCAGGGGCTTTAGAGATGACTCTGCCACTTCGGGCGTAATCTGGCATTTCCATATTCTCATCACCATCATCCTCAGCTGCTTCATTTGTACCTTGAGTCGAAGAGCTTTGACCCGAGGCACCCGTGATGTTAGGCCCTGCACCATCTGTCAGTTGATTAACCTTCCTTCTCAGATCCTTTATCATCTTGTAAAGGTACTCCATTCTTTCCTTGTCTGCCACTTCATACTCTCTCATATATTTGCTGTTTGCCTCCTCCTTCTCTCTCAAACGCCGGTTTTCTTCCATGAGAGCCTTGATCTCATTCTGTCTGGTTCTATTCTGAGAGATCAGGAAGTTGATCTGAGGATCAGCACTAATCCTCAAATCAACTGGAAGCTCAGCAGCCATTAATGGGCGGAAACCAGGAGCTGCGAGTGGTTGGCTGGTCGCGGTAGAGAGGCTCACTCTAACCGGACTGGGAACAACGAAGGTGTTCTCAACCTCCATGAATTGCCTATCTTCACGTACAGGGCTTTGCACGTTCAGAATCGGACTAGCTTGCTGCACAGGGGCAGGTTGATTATCACCTTCTTCAGTCTGTGTGAGAGACGGTTGCTCTTGAAGTGCTTCATTAACAGTTTCTTCTTGACCACTGGCACCCTCAGAACTGGGTCCAGCTGGTTGTACAACCAAAAGGCTTGAGCTTGTCTTGGTGAACTTGAACCGTATGCTCCTAGGATCAGATCTCTTTCGCGGAGATGGTTCACGAGCAGGGACGGGTTCTTCTTCCACAACTTCATCAGCGTTTATATTCAGCTCAGGAGGTGTATCATCACTGCCAGACGACCCAATCATATCTTCTCTTGATCTTTTATGGGTTAGTGGCTCCAAGTCCCCATAAATATCATCTTCAGTTATGTCCTGGCCAGTAAGGATGTCATCCACTATATTTTCTTCATCGGATGGAATGACATCATCTTCTTGAACATTGACAGCTGGAGTTACTGTCAAGTCTTGATCTTCGGCAATCGATGCATTCACTTCAGGCACATCTGCCTCTGGCTCAGAATCATCTAACACTTGTTCCCGAGCCACTTCTGGAAATGCACCTCTCTTAACCCATTCCAGTCTTCCTTCAAATGTTTGCTTTCCCGCTCTATCTTGAGTTTGCAACCCAAAGACCCCATTATCCATGACCTTTACATCTAGCTTCTCAATTCTCTCCTCTATCATCGGATACTTCTTCATCACTACCAATTGCACAAACCTAGGAGTCATTAAAAATTGCTCTCTGGCGCTCAGCATGGCATTGCCTGCCCAGTCTAGCAGCATCATCTTTGAAAAATTAAACTTCCAATCCAAGGCAAGTGCTACAAGAGCTGTTCCGTGAATGAAGTTCAACTGATCGAAACTTGTTCTCTTCCCTAGGAAGGACTTCTGCATATAATGAGCTATACACCTCCAATAATGAGGCAGCAGCTTCTTGAAAATAGGCGGAAACTTTCCCTCGTACCCCATAGATTGAGCACCAGCAAGAACTACCTCCTTTGTGTAAGAGATTGGATCAGAAGCTTCATCTGTTATGTTTAGGCCCTGCCTTATGTCTTCTTCTTCAATTACAATTTGTCTGTTGCTGATCGTTGCAGTAATCCTAGTCTTGTCAGAATTCACTCTAGCAGACCCCCAAAACTCTCTGACCAACATCTCGTCGATCAGAACATTCGTCCTTAGAGCATAGTTGATCTTGCACGTGTTCATCCCTGCCACCAGTGAGTAGAATAACTCCATGTGTTTTTCTGGTGGGTCTTCTAGGTATGCCGGCATGCAATGGTCTGGTTCATACTTTATATCTCCAATTAACATCTCTTCAGCCATCTGAGAAATACAAGACATGTGCATCAGACATATTCAATCTTTTAAAAAGCAAATATGATTATTAACCCTTTACTTGTTCAATTGACGATCACATTTTACTTTCGAACTTCACAAAATTTCAATTCGAACATTTTTTTGGGAAAATAATTGAGTTAAGCACATGCTTACAAACACCGACAAATTTTATCTCAAAGACGACCAACTTAAAGTGATTCTTAAATTAATTAAGTGTTTAAGTCTCAAATCCTTATTAATTCTCATTTTATAAGTGTTTACGACCCACCATATGGGTTTACGATTTATGAAACGGGTTTACGATTGGTTTGAGTGAAGCCCAATCGTAATCAGAAGAACCAATCGTGAACGCCGAGTTTACGATAAGGCCCAATCGTAAACATGATTTGTCGTATACTCGGATCGTAATCCCACTTTGTCGTTTACAAAGGTCGTAAACACTGATCGTGAACACCAAATCGTAAACAGAAATCGTAAACGTCCCAAAGGTCGTCTTCTTCACAACACCGATCGTAAACACAGAAGGCCTCCATTTTTAAACCTGCAACATACTCGTAAACGCGTTAAAATCCATCATTCAGTTAAAACGAACAACCAAGACTACCTTTGATGGGATTTACACACAAAACCGACTTCAACTCTTCGAGAAATCAACTCGAAATTAGTGAATGGTGACAAAGAACTTGAGTTAGGGTTTCGGCAACAAAAACTGTGAATAGATCTACGAGATCTCGTGAAAGCAGTCAATAGAGATGGGGCTTTTGGTTGGAAAGCAATGGCGAGGGTGAAGCCGTGCACGGTTGAGATGAAGGATGATCGGAGGTGGCTGGATAGGGATTCCGGCGAGCGACGATGGCAGATTTAGGGTTTCAGGGGGAGGTCGTAAACGTGGGAGGGTGAAAATGATGAATCGTAAACGAAAATTGGCTTTTATACCCATTTTTTTTAAATTTTCAACTTTGCCCCCTCATTCTTTAAAAATGCTCCAAAAACCTCCCAAACCTCATAAAACAAGTTAATTCTTCTTAAAAAATGTTAACTTTGAGAATTTTACAAGACTTCCCCTCAGAATCATACCCGAGTATCCGATCATGATCATTAAAAAAAATTAAAAGTTAAAACAGATAAAATCAAAACCAAAATTAAATATTTACAACTTACCACAGAAATTTAAATATTTACATACCTGGTGCTGGTATTTTTCACAGATAATATCAGACAGGTCTTTGACTGAGGAACCCTTTTCAGCTTCCGTTACTAGACACTCTAGACAATTGTCAGGTGGTTTGAACACAGAAACTCACATCCAGTAAAGTGCTTAAATATTGTACAGATTTACCGATATGTTTAACCGTCCCCACACCCAATTTTCCATAGCAAAACCTACCCAACCTCAGAGTTTATTGAGGATTCACAAACCCCCAACTTGAGGAACCATGCAACACTGCTTTTGACTACCACTTATTTTCTGTTTTTCATACATTATCAGTTGATGATCAGGTCGGCCGCATAAGCACGCAGAGAAGACCAACTGAATAATTTTCTTTTCTTTTCTTTTTCTTTTTCAGAATATTCATTTTTTGAATTCTTTTTCTTTTTCTTTTTCTTTCTTGTGGTGATGTCTTATACAGTATAAGCATGGCGTGTGAGAGAGTGAATACTAGGTAAATACCACTCTCAACCCGTTTTTGTCGGGACTTAGTTTTTTAAACCATGTAGACTAGGATGGGAAACTAAACATGTATAGAGTTTAAGATTACTGCACTTACTTAGATGATCATTGTTTTGGTTGAGCTTACCGACATATCATCTTCGAGAAATCTTTCACATCAGCCTTACACGTGTCAGTCTCCAACCGTCATTAAGCATTTAAGTCCTATCAAAAGACATCATAAAAACCTTTCAGTTTAACCAGCACCATTTCTTCCCCTGTTTTTGTGAGGCTTTTGAAACAAGACTTAATTTTTCAGTCATTTTCTATTTTTTTTTTATAATATATATATATATTTTTTAAGTAAAAGTTAAAAAATCAAAAACTCTGTACAAAAACATAGATGATCAGATCATTCCTCGAAGGCAATCATCTTCAGGCCTTCAACACAAGATTCAAAATTAGGACGAGGAAGGGGTTTTGTAAAGATGTCCGAAACATTCTGATCGGAGCTTACCTTTTGAAGCTGAATCAGCTCACGATCAAAGCAATCACGTATAAAGTGTACCTTGATATCAATGTGCTTGGTTTTGGAATGTTGGACGGGGTTTTTCACAATCTCAAGAGCAGCAGCATTATCACAAAATATGGGAGTGTTAACGAATTCCATACCGTAATCCGTGAGCTGGTTTTGGATCCACACTACCTGTGAAGTACCGGCAGATGCGGCCACGTACTCAGCTTCTGCAGTTGATTTGGATACGGTATGCTGCTTCTTGCTCTGCCAAGAAATGAGCCTATCTCCCAGGTACTGACATCCTCCAGTAGTAGATTTCCTGTCAAGGTCACTACCTCCATAATCACTGTCAGTAAAAGCATATAATTGAAAATCAGTGTTCTTCGGGTACCAAAGACCAAGCCTAGGCCTGCCCTTCAGATACCTGAAGATACGCTTAACAGCAGCTAAATGAGAGAGTTTAGGGTTAGCCTGATATCGAGCACACACGCAAACTGCATACATGATGTCTGGCCTGCTTGCTGTCAAGTACATTAGTGATCCAATCATCGACCGATACTGGAATTCACTCACTGACTCCCCGTTAAGATCCGCTGACAAGAGTGGTCTGGATGCCATGGGAGTGGCGATGGGCTTGCAATCCTGCATCTTGAACTTGTCCAGAATCTCATTCACATACTGCTCCTGATGAATAAGAATCCCAGAATCATTCTGCTTGACTTGAAGTGCAAGAAAGAAACTCATCTCGCCTTGGTCACTCATCTCAAACTTCTTTTTCATGATCTCCTCAAACTCGGTGCACAATTCTTCGTTTGTCGATCCGTAGATAATATCATCTACATACACTTGCACCATGATAATGTCTTCTCCCACCCTTTTCCTGAACAATGTTTGATCAACGACTCCTCTTGTATATCCATTCTCCACCAGGTGATTGGACAATGTTTCATACCAGGTTCTTGGAGCTTGATGCAAACCGTACAAAGCCTTATCCAGCAGATAAACGTGATCTGGATTTTCTTCATCTATGAACCCTGGTGGTTGAGCAACATAGACTTATTCGTTCATCTCTGCATACAGGAAGGCAGTCTTCACATCCATCTGATGTACGGTAAAATTGAGATACGAAGCCACAGCTAGAAAGATCCGAATTGCTTCCAATCTTGCCACCGG
>JBCNJP010000027.1:39995596-40012975 GCA_039602395.1 Deinandra increscens subsp. villosa
CACTTCAAACAACTAATCAATTTACCAATTAAGATAATCAAACTTTCAGATAAAAGCATTTCAAATACTATTCAAGTAAACAGTTGAACATTGTATGTATATCAGCCCAAAAATATTAAAACATTTAAAAGTGGGCTCGTAGAACTCACCTTATCTCTTTACTCGATAAACTCGGACATAACCTCCGACAGAATCCTCGGTAATTCGCGTATCGTATGACATTAACGCATGGTTTAAAATTATAAACATATCATATGTTTATTCTATAATCTATTATCTTAATAATATCTAATTATTAAGGTTTACTTCTTTTATAGGTCAAAATGACCAAAATACCCCTATAGGTATAATATCCCTTTTTAATTGATAAAATAAAGACGCACATTCCTATAAGTAAACGCTCACTACAGGATCGCCCAATGAGATATGGCAGGTGCCAGTTGGGATTTATGCGATACCTCCACTGTAGGTCCGGAAAACTCCCAAACACACGATATTTCTATCACAAACGAGTGCGGAATCCTTGTTTATGATTGATTCAAGAAAAGGGATGAAGAGAACACGAGAATACGATGATTCAAAGATAAAAGCTTGATCTTTGCACACAAGAAAACTTGTCGGGTACAAGATCTGAAAATCGTAAACTCCCTCTCTCTCTGATTACGATCGTGAAAACCAATGCTCCACAAGAAATCGTAAACCTGTTTCTCCAAAGGCTTACTTGATCATAAACATGAGGTGGTATTTATACCACCTCTTACAAGGCCTTGGGCCAATCATAAACTCTAACTAGCCCAATCATAAACCCAAGCCCATGCCCAATCTAATAGTAAACTAGCCTAAACATAATAAAACTAGCCTACTAATCTAATTAAACCCTCTAAGCCCAGCCCAACTCATTTAATATTACAAGCCTCATAATCTAGCCTCTACAATCTTCCCCTAGGCTTGTGATATTAAATTTCTTCGATCTTTCAAATTCTTCTTCTTGAGTGGCTGGCATAGATGTTGATGAAGATTCTTTCCGCAGAAATCTTCAATGGGTTTCATGATGGGCACATGGGACTTCCTCTTGATCAGCATCAGCTTGAACTTCTTGAAATGAACAAGTTAATGAGAGGAGGATTCTCATTGACTTGTTTCTCTTGAAAGAATTGGTTCTTGCTGAATCTTCGGTAACTGTCTTGAATCTTTAAAACAATTAGAGGTTAAATTTTGAAAAACCTCTAACTGTGAAGACCTTGATTGTTGAACTTGGATCTTCATGATCTCTGACTGCTCTCTGCATCACTTTCTTTTTCAAAGATTGACTTGAAATCTTCAGCTTCCCCTAAACTTGTGAGCATTTTCTTTGAAAAACTTTTGAAGCTTTTGGATACTTGTAAAGATACCAACAACTTCCCCTGAACAGTTGCTTTTCAGATGGAAGTCTTGTCCGGTTGGTTCTTTAACTTGAGCAGCAGCAACATCTTTCTATCATCAACCTGTCTGACACACATTTGAAAAAATATACACCAACAGACATTTGATGACTGGTCTTTGGGTTAGAAGGTAATTATCATCTGTTCAGTTGAATCAAATTAACATAATTTTAACAAAAAACCCTAATATAGATTACGGGTTTTCTATAAAATTTCCCCTGAACCCAAGACCTCTAAAGACTTCCCCTTAGCTGATTACTTCCCCTCAGCTAAGGACTTCCCCTGAGATAATACATATTATCCTCGAGTTCCCTTCGGATACTATGTATTATGGAAGTCTTTTCGGATAATAAGTATCATCCTCGAGTTCCCTTCGGACAATACTTATTATCCCCTCTCCTTCCCCTAAAAATTTGTCAAGATCTGACGGAGGAAGTCTTTTCCATTAGATAATAAGTATCATCCTCGAGTTCCCTTCGGATAATACTTATTATCCCATACTCCTTCCCCTAAAAATTTGGCAAGATCTGTCGGGGGCATATTGTCATGCATTGAAGCCCATGAAAAACATATTTTGACTTCTCAAGTCGACCTGGCCAAGACGAAAACACATAAAAAGGAACTTAACGACTCACACACGAAAGATAAAAATAAACAACTACTTACCAATATAAAACATGAGAAAGTTTACAAGGGATCAAACCATATGAATCTGACTGAGGAACCCTTTTCAGCTTCAGTTACTCGACTAGTCCAGGTGATTGCCGGTATGTTTGTCCGCTTTAAACTCAAACCCGTTTAATCCCAACCGAATGCGTCATGCTTAATATAGTACAATATTACCGTCATGTTTAATTGTCCCCACACCCAAGCGTACACAGCAAAACCTACCCAACCTCAGAGTTTATTGAGGATTCACAAACCCCCAACTTGAGGAACCATGCAACACCGTTATGACTACCACTTATTTTATTAACCATCAGTTGGTGATCAGGTCGGCCGCTAAGCACACAAAGAAGACCAACCGAGTGATTATCTATTCTCTTTTCTTTTTCATTTTTTTTTATATCTTTTTCATTTCTTTTTCTTTTCTTTTTCTTTTCTTTTTATTATGTGGTGTAGTCATGACAGCAGAGACATGGCGTGTGAGAGAGTGAATACTAGGTATAATTACCACTCTCAACCCGTTTTTGCTGGGACTCAGTCTTTTAAACCATGCAACCTGGGATGAGAAACTAAACATATATATCTTTTAAGTTTACTGCACTTTCATTGGTGGTCATACGATTAGGTCGAGCCTACCGAGCATATCACCGTGGAGCTTGCCTTTCACTTCCGCCTTACGCGTGTCAGCCATCTCCAACCCGGTCATTCATTTTACTTCCCCTAAACTTCTCAAAAACAAGACACAAACAATTAAACACAAACAATTAAAAATTGAAAAGCACACTATTTTTGAGGGGTCAACTTTTTCTTCATCTTTACATTTCTTCCCCTTGCTTTTTTATTTTTAATGTCACAATTTTGTGAACATAACTTTTTTTTTTAAATAAAACACACAAACACACTTAAAAGAACAAAACACAAAATTTTGAAGATATCTGGCCAAGCTAACTTTCAAAGTATTGATTTGAATTTTTTTTTTATTAAATTGGGTTTCATGACATGCACACTTCGTTGCATTTGAAGTCAAACACGTAATTAATCAACAGCTTAATTGAAACTTTAATGAAATAGGTTTGACTCAAAATACCCTTTGCTGCCTCATCATTCAAACAACCAAGTTAAGAACAGTACCTTTCATGCTGATTTTGACATTTTACCTCTCAAAGAGACATACCTTCCATTGTATAGATTACTTGACATGACATGAAGATACGTCTCCTAAACTGTGCCTGGAACAATCACTTATCAACAAACAAATTAGTAATAAAACCGTTAGTGATAATCCTCCTTGACTGTTCCTGCACAGAGTGAGAGATTAGTTAGCCATTGGTACCCAGGCCATTGTTTTTCTGGGTACTCCTGAGGAATCAATAAAGGATACTTCTTGCAAGAACATCCCCTTTGAAAAATCAGGAAGTTGGGATGGAGCTGCCTTGATTTTTGGTTTCCAAATTTCAGGTGATTTAACATTTGTTTTAGTCACTTTTGGAGTTGTGACTTTAGGTATTTCAACCTTCTTCATTTTAGATTCATTTTTCAACACAGTTTTTGTTTTAGTCACCTTTGGAGTTGTGACTTTAGGCATTTCAACCTTCTTCATTTTAAAATCATTTTTCAAAACAATTTTAGTTACCTTGGGAGGGGTAACTTTGGGTTTTTCAAGTTTTGATTGCTTTGAAAATGGTTTCATCACCTTTTTCTGAAAATTTTGGTAACTTGGAAAGCTGTTGTTTTGATTTAAAGATTTTCTTTCAGCTTTGGCAGCACCCCAATGTTGATCAGAGGGTTTAACCTTAGGAGTAACAGTCTTCATTGCCTTAGGTTTCTGCACCATCATCGGCTTAGACTTTACAGACTCCTGAGATGAAACCCCTTGATTTTTTGGAAAATAGGGTTCATAGGGGCGATAAAGACAGTTTCTAGCAATATGACCAGCAATGCCACAATTAAAGCAAGTCTGCTTCTTTAGATAGAAGTAAGACGTGTACCCATTCGTCTTTGGTGGCTGATATGGAGCTGGTTTGCCTTGTGTCTGCTTCTTTGCTTTGACTGCTGCTTCAGATTTGACTTTCTGCTGGTTCCTTGAAGCTGTTGGATTAGGTGTCTAAGCCTATAACTATAATTGATAGCAGCACAGTCCTTTTGGGTTGCCCTCGAGACTCAGCAAATGGAGAATTAATTAAAAGGGAAAAAGTAATAGTGTTGTTAATTATTATAGTCTAATAATTAACTAGACAAAACTATTTGGGAGGATAATTAACAGTTTGTTAATTAAAGGAGATAAATAATAAATCAATAGTTGATTTATATTAGGAATGGGTTTATCCCATATTGGAATTTTCGAAATCCCTTCTTTGTCTAGGAGGATTTCGAAATTCCTCATAATCCCACATTGGTGGAATTGTTAAATGAGGAGGTTACTCAAACCTATAAATAGGGGCCTTGAGATCTCATTCCAATTTGCACCAAAGGGTTGAGTGTTCCCCATTCTCTTTCTCCCTCCTTTGTGGTTTAACCAAATTCGATTTTGGACTAACCACTTCTAGTTTAATTTTCTCTCTTTGGAGTACTTGGGTGTGATCCCATTAGAGGCACGACGCTTGTGGTGCTAGCTTCTCAACGTCGAAGGGGATTGTGTTAGTTGTTTACTATAACAACTAAAAGGTATGTAACTCTGTCTGTTTTGTTTACATGTTTGTTTATTTTCAAAATAGTCTAGGGTTAGTTATTTATTCTTAGTTATAGGTTCAATAGAGAAAACATAGATCCTGGTTTTAGGTTGCATGCACCCTTAAGAGTTTAAGTATGCTTGTAGTGCCTGAAACCCATCAGTGGTATCAGAGCATAAGGCTTGTTTTATATTGAATTAGCTATGACTAGAATAAATTGTGATAGGAGGCTTGGAAATTTCGATTTTGGCTAGGAGGCTTGAAAATTCGATTTTAGTAATTAGGGTTATAGTAAACCTAATCTTGCTCCTAGAATTTCGAATGCCTTAGGATAAGTTAATTAAATTAATAGTTATCCTATAATATATATATATGTATATACTTATTAATAGATAATTAATTGTATTTGATATATATATATATATAAATTCGTAAATTATATATAGTATATATATATATACGAATTTGATCCATGGGTTTATTTCCTAATAAACCTAGTATTTTGAAAAAGTTTTAAAATACACCTTATACTGTATGTAAAAGATTAATAATTACTATATGTATAAGAATAAAGTCAGTCGACCAATAGTAGGCCTCATTCACGAAGCTGGTCTGTAAGGGGGGTATAAGGAGATTGCCTATAAAATGGTAGTCGAATGGGTGTACATTCCTCACCCACCGCTCCCTTGACTAGTGGAGGGTCGTTAGCCGAACGGGTCTGATAGGGCTAAGTTGATAACATTAAAAGTATAATGATATTGAAAGTAACTAAACCTATATTTACTATTCCTAGTTACTTTTAGGAAAAATGTGAAATTGTATGCTAACCCATGAAATTGCACATTACACTTTATAAGTCATTAGTGGAGCGTGCGTGGTTAACCAGCACACTAATAGGGACTAATAAAGAGTGATAATGGGTATCTCAAGAATTATCATTGTTGATGGAGCGCGTGTGGTTAACCAGCACATCAATTGAGATGATAAATGACATTGAGGTTGCCAAGCAGATTTGCATGGTTATTCACATCTTGTTTGTGATCCTCGGTATCCCAGTCACAAATGGAAGAGCATATTCCGAGATTAAACATGCCATTGAATAGTTTCAATGAATCTCAAAAGAATAATCCTACGTTATATAATTTGCAATTAGATTACGGCATCCCTTCTCTAAGTTGTGAATTTTATAAGTTGTACTCCTAATTATTCTTATCTAACTTATCTACCCTCTACTAAAAGAAATGACTACTCCAGTGAATACCACTGCTTCCTCCTCCTCCTCCACCCACCACTTCTCCTTACTGAATATCTGCTCCAAAATCATATTGGATGGTGCCAATTATAGTGACTGGATGCGCAACATTAAGATGGCCCTTCGCTTTGAAGACAAGGAGTATGTCCTCGAAGAAGAACTTGTAGAAATAGACGAAGAGACCGCCACTGTTGATGAATTAGCCGCATACGAGCAACACAAGAAGGATGCATCAAAGGTTGCTTGCGTCATGGTTGCCACTATGATCCCTGAATTGCAAAGGTACTATGAGGATTACTGGCCTTACGAGATGAACAAGGACCTTAAGGAAAAGTTCCATAAGCGAGCTCGTCAAGAGAAGTTCGAGATAGTGAGGTCCCTCATATCTAGCAAGATGAAAGAAGGGGAGTCAGTTAGCGCTCACGTGCAGAAGATGCAACGTTACGTGGAACGCCTTGAGAAGCTGAATGTGCAAATAGATCAGGATTTGGCTATTGACATAGTCCTGAACTCCTTACCTAGTTGTTATGATCAGTTCATTTTGACTTATCATTTGAACAACAGTGAGACCTCTTTGGCTCAATTGCACAATCTTCTAAGAACAACTGAAGCAGGGATGAAGGGGAAGAGTGTCGTTCCCGCTCCTGCTAATACTCCTGTTCTAGCTATTGGTCAGGGAAAAGGCAAAAAGAGGAAAGGTCCTCCTAAACAGAACTGGAGGGGAAAGTCTCAGCCAAAGCAAAGTTCTGATATTGCCCCTGTCTCTGATCCCAAAGAGGCTACTTGTTTTTACTGCAATGAGAAGGGTCATTGGAAAAGAAGCTGCCCAAAGTATCTGCAGGACATTAAGGATGGAAAAGTGAAGCCATCGGCTGCAGGTACATACACTATTTGTTCTGATAACTCATCATCTTCTGATTCTTGGGTTCTTGATACAGGATGTGGTTTTCACATTTGCTCTGTTGTGCAGGGACTAAGAAAAAGTGAAGATATGGAGCATGGAAGGATGAACCTGATCATGGGGAATAGGCGATCTTCACCTGTTACCAAGATTGGAGTTTATAGTCTAGTGCTTAGTAATGGTTTTACTTTAGAGTTATTGAATTGTTGCTACTCGTCAGAAATGACACGAAACATTATTTCTTTTCATGCATTGTTTAAACAAGGTTTTAGGTTTTCTTTTAATGATGAGAATGGTTCCATTTCTGCTTATAAGAATGGTGTTTTCTATTTTGAAGCTTTACCTTGTAATGGTGTGTATGAAACTGTGACATGTGTAGACAACTTAGGCAATAGTGTATTTCAAATTGATTCGTCTAATGGTATAGACAAAGCATGTTTGTGGCATTGTCGTCTTGGACACATTAGCAAGAAACGCATGGAACAGCTCCAAAAGTATGGGGTGTTAGAGTCTTTTGACTTGAGGTCAGAAGATACGTGCGAATCTTGTCTTCTGGGTAAGATGACAAAATCACCTTTCACTGGATCTTGTGAAAGAGGTGAAGGTTTGTTGGATCTCATACACACGGATGTGTGTGGGCCCTTCAGATCAGTCACAAGAGATGCTAATCGATTCTATGTGACTTTCACTGATGATTATAGTAGATATGGATATGTCTACCTAATCAAGCATAAGTCAGAAACTTTTGAAAGGTTCAAAGAGTTCAAGCAAGAAGTCGAGAATCAACTAGGCAGGAAGATAAAGATGCTCAGGTCGGATAGAGGCGGAGAGTATCTTAGTATCGAGTTCCTCGACTATCTTAAGGAATGTGGAATAGTTTCATAATTGACACCTCCTAGGACACCACAACTTAATGGTGTAGCTGAGAGACGCAATCGAACCTTGTTAGACATGGTTCATTCCATGATGGGTCGAGCTTCACTTCCAATCACATTCTGGGGGTATGCCTTAGAGACTGCCGCCCATATCCTTAATCTTGTCCCAACAAAGAAAGTTGCCAAAACACCTCACGAAATGTGGACGGGAAAAGTTCCCTCACTAGCACATGTCAAGGTTTGGGGTTGTGAGGTTTTCGTTAGACGAGAGACTCACGACAAGCTTGAACCTCGAAGTGAGAAGTGTGTTTTCATCGGTTATCCACAGAAGTCCTTTGGATATTTGTTCTACAGACCAAGTGAGAACGTGGTTTTTGTAGCACGAAGAGGAGTCTTTCGCGAGAAAGAGTTCATATGCAAAGAAGACAGTGGGAGCCATGTTGATCTTGAAGAAATTCAAAAGTCAACCGATGAAGGAACTTCTGAGACCGCTAGGGTTCAACCAGAGGAAGAGATTCCAGTTGAACCAGTTGACAATTCATTACCTCTTAGGCGTTCTGAAAGAGTTAGCGTCCGACCTGAGTTCTATGGCTTCCATATAACTGCAGAGAGTGACACGTTTATCAGTGATAACACACTGGTAAATTTGGATGAGCCAGCTAACTACAAGGAAGCCATAGCAGGCCCTGAGGCAGCAAAATGGAAAGAGGCAATGGACAGCGAGATCAAGTCCATGTACGACAATCAAGTTTGGAATTTGATTGATCAACAACCTGGTCGGAAGACGGTTGGTTGTAAATGGATCTTCAAGAAGAAGACAGATATGCATGGTAATGTAAGCACATTCAAAGCACGACTGGTGGCAAAGGGATTTACTCAAACCCCAGGGGTTGACTATGATGAGACCTTCTCACCAGTAGCTAAGATAAAGTCTATTAGGATAATGCTGGCCATAGCTGCGTTTCATGACTATGAAATCTGGCAGATGGATGTCAAAACTGCTTTCCTAAACGGGAAGTTGGCTGAAGATGTTTACATGAGTCAGCCAGAAGGTTTTGTAGATGCAAAGTTTCCTAATAGAGTGTGCAAGCTTGAGAAATCCATCTATGGATTAAAACAAGCATCTCGCAGTTGGAATCCTTGCTTCGATGAGAAAATCAAAGAGTTTGGATTCTCTAGAAGTGAGGATGAGTCCTGTGTATATGTCAAAGCTAGTGGGAGTATAGTAACCTTCCTAGTGTTGTATGTTGATGACATACTCCTCATAGGAAATGACATTCCAACCTTGCAGGAGGTTAAGTCCTGGCTTGGAAAGTGTTTCGCTATGAAGGATCTAGGAGAGGCTGCTTATATTCTGGGGATAAAGATTTCAAGGGATAGAAGTAAAAGGCTAATTGGACTGAATCAAAGTACATACTTGGACAAAGTAATGAAGCGATTCTGTATGGAAAATTCAAAGAAAGGAGATTTACCCATCCAGAGCAATACCAAACTGAGTAAGACTCAGAGCCCGAGTACAGATGAAGAAATAGCGGAAATGAGTAGAGTTCCATATGCTTCCGCCGTTGGATCTATTATGTATGCTATGACATGTACTCGTCCTGATGTGTCTTTTGCCTTGAGCATGGTTAGTCGTTATCAGGGAAATCCAGGTAAAGCTCATTGGGTTGCTGTAAAGAATATTCTTAAGTATCTGCGAAGGACTAAGGACTGGGTCCTAGTACTTGGTGGCAGTGATACATTGAAGGTGACTGGGTATAGTGACGCCAGCTTTCAGACAGACAGAGACAACTTTCGATCTCAATCTGGTTGGGTCTTTACCTTGAATGGAGGAGCAGTGACTTGGAAGAGTTCCAAGCAAGAAATGGTGGCTGATTCTACTTGTGAATCAGAGTACATAGCAGCGAGCGAAGCGTCAAAGGAGGCTATCTGGTTAAAGAACTTCATCGGAGATCTTGGAGTTGTGCCAACCATTAAGGAGCCGATTGAACTTTTCTGTGATAATGAAAGTGCAGTTGCTTTGGCAAAGGATGCAAGAAGTGATCGAAATTCAAGGCATATCGACAGAAAGTATCATTTCATCAGACATAAAGTAGAAGAAGGGTACCTCGTCGTGAAGAGGATATCATCAGAGGAGAATCCTGCAGATCCACTTACGAAGGGTCTGAGTAGGATTCGACACCATCAGCATGCTAGGGGCATTGGTCTGAAGGATGATGTTATTTTTGGTAGTTAGATTGAAACTTATAACAAAGTAAATGTAATTGACTTTTGGTGATTAAATAATGGAGAATTATTTATGAGTTTGTTTACTACCTTTTGTCAATTGTTTATTATTTGTGTTTCATTTTGCATGTTTTACTTCCTGAATGATTAGATTATTCAAAACTCCACAGTCGGTCATACTTTTGGAAGTAAGTATGAATTAAGACTGTCATGAATGAGATTGTAGATTGTCTGAAGAGTGTTAGACATAGCAATAGAATTGCTGCAATATTCATGGGTACTTTGAAATGGAGAATTTAAGTATTGGATAAACCCACGCTCAGAGAATTACTTCATGGAATTCATCACGAGTGATTCTGAGACGATAATATCTTATAATCTTAAAGCTGAGATATATGAGTTGTGGTTTACAAGTCAGTTGTGCATTGATGATATGTAAACGCATTGGTAACTCGGTGTTATAAAACGTATTGTTGTGCATGATTTGATGAGTAGATGGTGCAAGCATATAAGTCAAAGTTTATTCGTTCCTTTTGCCCTAACGGGAAAAACGATATCTTTGGGCCCCTCGGTGATTTGATGTTGACTTATAGTGCCGGGCCCGGTCAGAGCTCAATTGATGTGTTCAATTGGGAGTTCTTAAGTCTTTACAAATCGGAAATCGAGAAACAAAGTACTGAACAATGAGATTGATTATATTCCATGTCTCATGTTCGAATGATATCTTGTAGAATGAAGGATTATATGATCTCTTATCTTAGGACACATAACTGACTAGGTCAGAGTTCGGCAGCGTTCGTTGGAAGCTACAATTTGCTGATCAATTAAGAATTTACAAAGGCAATAATAGTTATTAGACTTATCCAAGTGGGAGACTGTTGGATTAGGTGTCTAAGCCTATAACTATAATTGATAGCAGCACAGTCCTTTTGGGTTGCCCTCGAGACTCAGCAAATGGAGAATTAATTAAAAGGGAAAAGGTAATAGTGTTGTTAATTATTATAGTCTAATAATTAACTAGACAAAACTATTTGGGAGGATAATTAACAGTTTGTTAATTAAAGGAGATAAATAATAAATCAATAGTTGATTTATATTAGGAATGGGTTTATCCCATATTGGAATTTTCGAAATCCCTTCTTTGTCTAGGAGGATTTCGAAATTCCTCATAATCCCACATTGGTGGAATTGTTAAATGAGGAGGTTACTCAAACCTATAAATAGGGGCCTTGAGATCTCATTCCAATTTGCACCAAAGGGTTGAGTATTCCCCATTCTCTTTCTCCCTCCTTTGTGGTTTAACCAAATTCGATTTTGGACTAACCACTTCTAGTTTAATTTTCTCTCTTTGGAGTACTTGGGTGTGATCCCATTAGAGGCACGACGCTTGTGGTGCTAGCTTCTCAACGTCGAAGGGGATTGTGTTAGTTGTTTACTATAACAACTAAAAGGTATGTAACTCTGTCTGTTTTGTTTACATGTTTGTTTATTTTCAAAATAGTCTAGGGTTAGTTATTTATTCTTAGTTATAGGTTCAATAGAGAAAACATAGATCCTGGTTTTAGGTTGCATGCACCCTTAAGAGTTTAAGTATGCTTGTAGTGCCTGAAACCCATCAGAAGCCTGAGTAGAATCTGTCCTCATCGTCTTTGTGCTCCCTGGATTTCCTGATGAAGAATCACCATTCTTGCAACTGCACTTACAACTGCATGAAGCAACTGAAGACATGGGAGACACAGCCACACTTTTCATCTTATCATTCTTCACCACAGTTGTTGGCTTCACACTCGGATGCTTGATGGTGATCTTTGGCTTCTCAACTTTAGCTTCATCGATCACTCCATCAGTTATTCCCTTGAACTTGGAGGAGAAGGATGGTAAGTCATACCCAACATCTGGTTCTTGGTCAAACATAGATTCAGATGTCATAAAGATCTTCCCCTCAGGCCGTGTTGTCAAGATCACCTTTTCCCTTTTGACTTCGTCAACAACCTTGAAGCATGGGGTTTCAATTTTAGGGTATGGTTTCAACTCTACCCCAACATCATCAGACTTGGAATTATGACATCTGTTATACTCCTGGCACTCAGCATCATCTCTTGATACGTCCTCTATTCTCCCTTCACCATATGTCATGTTTGCCTCGTTGTCTATTTCCTCTTGAGTCAATGGTGTAGTTCCAACCAAGACACTATCAATAGGAGGAGCAACTTCTTTATAATCTGACTTGGTTCGTTCAACTTGATCCTCACTAAGAAGTATTCCTATAATGTCTCTTGGAACTGGTGGTGGAATAATGCTGTTTGCAGCCAAGGCCTTATCAGTCTTTTCTGATCCAAATCCAGGTGTGTGTTTCCCAACTTGACCAGTCACAACAGCATGTGACAATTCCTTTCCAGCATCAAGCATTCTTTTGCTCCTCATTTGATTCATATCAAGTTTAACCTGCAACTCATTGTTTTTATGCTTAAGGTCATCTATCTGCTTACTAAGCTCAGCTATTTCTAACTTAGCGTTGTCATACAGATAAGCGTTCTCAGTTGCTAGTTTTTGATATTTCACAATGTCTAGTTTCTGAGCTTTTACATTCTCTTCATTCTTTTGCCATCTACCCTTGAATGAACTTCTTTCACATTTTACCTCAAATAGTTCTGACTTAAAATTTTTACAGATTTGCCTAAGTCCAGGAATTAATCAAGCACAAGTAGGATTGGGGCATATCTCAGCATCTTCGTCCTCAAATATATTCTTTTCTTCAACCACTGAACTCATTATGCAGCTTCTGAAAATTTTGAAAAATCAGCAAAAACGGCAAAAATGGCAAAATCACTATTCAAAGAATAGTGTCAGAAACTTAAAACTGAAAAACGGAGGCCTTCGGAGTGGAATTTGGGGGTCCAAACGAGCTCCCCTGGACGTTAGTCGGGGGTAATTCTGGGGCTTGTTGTCACGAACGTCGTGTAAAAATTTGAGCTTCTAACTCCAAACGAGTCAAAAGTTACGCCCGTTTCCGTGAAAGTGAGAAAAAGTGACTTTTTGCCGCAAAAACCCTGTTTCCGATCGTAAATCCTGTTTACGATCGTAATCACCTGTGGATCGTAAACACCTTCAGTCGTAAACACTTAAACCGCCTTAATGAATCGTAAACAGAGATTACGATTACACGTTTACGATCCCGTGATCGTAAACACCTGATTCCGATCCCAAAATGTCGTAAACACCCTTTACGACTCTGCAAAATCGTAAACACGAGTACAAGAACAAGTACAATCGTAAACACCTTTCTTCCGGGTCGTAAACAGGCAATCTTCAACCAAAACCCAGAAATAGTGATCGTAAACACCCAAAACTCGATGAACACAGCAGCAGCAACGATCGTAAACTCCCAAAATCTTCAAATCTTCAACAGAAACTCGAAAACAAACCCAGAAAACGCTTGAATCTATATCGTAAGAGCCTCGAATCTAAGATTCTTGGCTCTGATACCAATTGTAGGTCCGGAAATCTCCCAAACACACGATATCTAATCAAACACGAGTGCGGAATCCTCGTATAAGATCGATTCAAGAAGAATAGTAGTAGAATAGACTAGATCTAAGTAAAAGATGAAGTCTTGAATGAAGAACAACCACTATTTGAAGCAATCAACACCGATCGGAATCACAAACCCTTTAGAGAAGTCGTAAATGGTAAAATGAAAACCAAGAAAACGATGATTAAACAATCAAAACCAAGATATTGCACACAAGAAAACTTGTCGGGTACAAGATCTGAAAGTCGTAAACTCCCTCTCTCTCTGATTACGATCGTGAAAACCAATGCTCCACAAGAAATCGTAAACCTGTTTCTCCAAAGGCTTACTTGATCATAAACATGAGGTGGTATTTATACCACCTCTTACAAGGCCTTGGGCCAATCATAAACTCTAACTAGCCCAATCATAAACCCAAGCCCATGCCCAATCTAATAGTAAACTAGCCTAAACATAATAAAACTAGCCTACTAATCTAATTAAACCCTCTAAGCCCAGCCCAACTCATTTAATATTACAAGCCTCATAATCTAGCCTCTACATCCACTTTGCCAGAAACCACAGTGTACAGGCGCTTACCCTTCCGGTCCGCACGAACTTCTAATATCCGATTAACTCGGTATTTTCAATACTTTATTATTTATCCGTTTTAACTTCATATATACTTATTATATATGTAATTACTATACCAAAAATCAAGTCCCCATACCCTCCGAATTATTTTATATTAAATAATCTTATTTCAAAACCCTAATTTCCCGTTTTTCTCATTTCCTTATCAAAACTCATTTTCTTTTCAAACC
The DNA here is from genome assembly GCA_039602395.1 of Deinandra increscens subsp. villosa. Classification (NCBI taxonomy): domain Eukaryota; kingdom Viridiplantae; phylum Streptophyta; class Magnoliopsida; order Asterales; family Asteraceae; genus Deinandra; species Deinandra increscens. The sequence continues at coordinate 40,009,942 of JBCNJP010000027.1, forward strand.
AACTTAGGGTATTATCCATTATAACATTTTATAATATACTTTAAAATATCAAACCTTAATTCAACACCCTTTACTCAAATTGGGCAGAACAACGTTATGAAAACCCTAATTTTGACCTGTTAACAAAACCATTACCAAACCTTTTCCAATTGTGAAAAAAACTTAAGGCATTAAACACATTATTTTAGGATTACCTACAAAATCTAGACCCTAATTCCCACCCGGTTATCCAATTTTAGCAAAACAAGCGCAAGAACCCTAATTTTTACATAATTTTAGAAACCATACTTAGACATAATATTATAGAAAACTAAAAGAGGTTAGTGTTAAGCATACCAAATAAGGGGTGACTGCAGAATTTCAGCTCCTAGATCCTCACTTTTTGTGTGTATTGCTCTGACGAAGTTTCTGGTTCTAAACGAGGGTTTTCGGGTGATGTTTGAGTGAATTGGCGAGTTGAAATGGCTGATCTGAGCTTCTATTTATACTCCCAGGTGCGCCCTAATGTTCTTACACGTATCCTAGTGACTAATTCTTTGAAATCGACATTTGCAATCGAAATCTTGAGCTCCAAGTTCGTAGTACGTGGTCAAATATGAACCTGCTGTTGCAGCCCTCCAGTCGTGGGCCGCGACAATCGGTGAGCATGGGATCACGGTCCGCGAGCCCTCCTTTTTGGCTAGATTTCCATAATTTACAATTTCAGTCCCTAGCTTTCTATTTTGTGCATTCTAGCCCCCTAAACTTTTATCCTTTTATCATTTTATGTACCAAAACATTATGCGACGTATTTCTAACATTTTCTAAGGTTTCTAAGGCTTGGGATTCGTACGATGATATATATATACATATGTATATATTTTTATTTATTACTGCTAATTTTACGTTTTAGCCACTCAAACTTTACAATACTTATTATTTCATGTTACGAATCATATTAGGATATATATTTTACTAATTTCTAATCCTCGGGACGCATATAATTATTATAAACACGTATAATACTTGCATACGTTTATATCTTTACATAATTTATGCTTTTAGCCCTTTTAGTTTTTCGTTAACTATTAACACACGTATCTATACGTATATATCCATCAAATGATTCATGTATCATCATGTTATTCATATAAACACATATCCATCTCATATTTTACTTTTTTTAACGTTTAAGACATCCGTTTATGTACATTTTATCACATTGGCTATCAAACATATATTTATAACACATATAATATATCTAACGTATAGTCTTACCACATTTATTAATTAAACTCACATATTGATAATATAAACACGTATTTACTATATATTTTTATATATATGAAATATTGAGGTGTTACATTTTTTAGTATATTTATAGATTAAAAAAAAAATTCTAGACAATGATTGTTGTTCGTGGAATTAAAGGCATTAACTATATTTTTTAAAAGAACGTTGATGACTTTTTAGTATATTTATAGGTTTTAAGAAGAACGATTTATCATAGCCATATACAGATAATAAGTCAACATCGTAAGAGGTCATAAATACTTTGAGAGAATAAATGTTCTCTGTAATTAAGTTGATGGCTATTGGTTTATGCATCATTACGTATAGTCCCCAGAGTACTATTTTCGGCATAAACATTCCAACACCAGTAACTCTAAAAACTCCGGCAGCACTCCGGCGGGAAGCGTCGGAAATCGAAAGGACGCAAACATCGGGAATTGGCGGGATAAATGAAGGGTCAGTTAACTTACCGAGGCCCCCATGTCCCTATATGCGGCGCCACCTCCTATTTTTGTAGCCCCACTTTCAGACTCCCCAAGTCACGTGTCTGAGACAATTCTCAAAAGTTCCTCTATGGAACCGGATCCAACAGCTTCGGCGAACCGGGTTCAGGTCAGGCACTTCCGAGGGAACTTTCTGACCATTGTCCTCTACTTATTTGCACAACCAAGGCTGATTTTTGACCTACCCCTTCAAGATTCTATAATTCTAGGACTAATATGGCAGGTTACAAAGATATAGTGTTGGAGGCCCTGACTAAACGTGAAAGAAACTCTCAGATCAAAGTTGACTGTCAATTATTGATGAAACTGAAAGATGTGAAGGCTGCTCTGAGAAACTGGAACAATGAAAATCGAAAGCGGTTGGAGTTTGAAGAATTTTTTTTTAAGGACACCATCGACAGTCTTGAATTGAAGGCGGAAGTAATTGGGATGTCGGAAGAAGATAAAGCCACAAGAATAAATGCGATTAAGAAACTCAAAGAACTACGAGAATCAAAAGCAAAAGATCAACTATAGAAATAAAAAATAAAGTGGGCAATCGAAGTTGACGAAAACACAAAATTTTTTCATTGAATAATCAAAGTAGAGCGGCAAAGAATAGAGTAAATGGGTTGAATTGTGAAGGAGCATGGGTTAAGGAACCCACAAGGATTGAGGAAGAAGTTTTTTTAATTTTTCAAAGACAAATTTGCTGAACCTGAAACCATTCGACCTATGTTCAACTCTTGTGATTTTAAGTGCCTTTCCCCCCGATGAAGCTGAAAGCCTAATATGTCCATTCACAATTGAGGAAGCTAAGCAGGCAGTTTGGGATTCTGACATAAATAAAACACCGGGACTGGATGGATTTAATTCCAAGTTCTTGAAGACTCATTGGGACACATTAGGGCCCTTGATGTTGGAGGCTCTGAATGAATTATATGAGACTGGACAGATCAGCCCGGGATGTAACTCTTCGTTCATTACATTGATCCCAAAGAAGGAAATTCCATTGTTTCTTTCGCAATTTAAACCAATCAGTCTCGTCGATAGTATTTACAAAACCTTGTCCAAAGTACTTGCAAATAGGCTTAAAGGGGTACTGAATTCGGTGGTAACCAGTCTGCTTATGTGAACGGAAGATCGATCCTAGATGGTGCACTCATTCTTAATGAAACCATTGCTTGGATTAAGCACACCAAAAAGAATGCCTTCGTTTTTAAGGTCGACTTTGAAAAGGCTTTTGACTGCATTAACTGGGATTTTTTAGATTCAATCCT
>JBCNJP010000027.1:40013475-40073475 GCA_039602395.1 Deinandra increscens subsp. villosa
CATAAGAGCACACCCCAGTAATAAACCCCAGTAATAAGTCGTGTGTTTTTCATTTTCTCTTTATCAATTAAGTACGCATATTTAGTCATGTGTTTAGTGTATTTCGTTATTAAAAGTAATTAACTTATCGTTTTAAAAAAAATGTGACTTTTATTTATTTAATAGAGGTCAACTGTGCGTTGCTACGATGATCTGGATTCTATGTAGAAATAGATAGTAAAAAAATATACTGAGTTATATGAGTCATTAAAATTATTACATATTATTGGTGAGGTTATTATGAGAAGTTTAATTTGGATAAGAATGATAAGAAGGAATCATAGCCATTAGATCTTCAATTAAATGAAGATCTATGGCCTAATATTTTCCTAGGTATAGTTACAGAGAAAAACTAAGGAAAACAATAGATAGAATGGTATTTTTGACTTTTTATCAAATTTCCCCAATTTTTTAAACCTTCATAACTCTTAGATACGACATTATTTTTAAAAAAAATTTACACCATAAAAACGAGTGTTTTTTTATCTTTAAAATGCGTACAGTTTTGTTATATATAAACTTAAATTTTGTTTTACTCTTTCGATTGTATCAAAGGTTCAGATCATTGTGTCATTATGTCAAAATGTTTAGATCATTATGTCATATTGTGTCAAAAATGTTCAGATCATTGTGTCATATTGTGTCAAAATGTTCAAATCATTGTTTCATATGTTGCCAAAAATCGAAAGAGTGTAACAGCCATGTTCAATTTGATGTCAAAGATAACTACTTGTAAGTTTAAGTTAGTCCCAGGAATTTTTTCGTTCATACATATAACTTATCGATCATGAGATGCCACTATCGTGACTAAATTTATACAAAACATTGCAAGTAGTTTGACGTTCAAAGTGGTTAAACATTGTTTACAGGTCTTACAGACACAAAAATACGGAATGGTTTAGCGGATCTTCACGTGATTGGTTCCTTAAGGCTTGACGTGCATCCATGCTATGTTTTTCCCTTACCTGCAATACACTCACTTTCAATAGTAAGTTTCTATTGCAAAACATGTATAAACATCATTAATAGTGAAGAATAACAACTAACACCCGAATGGGACTTCCAGGCGTATCGCTTAGAATAAACTGCCTCTAAGCGATACACATGAACTAGTAGGCGTATCGCCTACAGTATGTTAAGCTCCAAGCGATACGCTTGGAGCCTAGTTTCCAGGGATCTGACCAAATCCGGCCACTTTTATACTTGGCCAAAATTTGACCTCTTTACCCTGTTTGCACCAGATTTTTCTCATCTGGTTTTCTAACCTTTTCTAAGTGTTTTAACACTTATAAATTACTTCATAAACATATTTTTAGTCATGTAACATACCTCGTTCGATTTCCATACATAATATGCACCAACGGGATTCTTCCAACCCGTTTGACCCACTAAGGGATTTCTTGTGGCAACCCCCCAAGGTTACCATCCAGAATTCACCCAACACATATGGTTTATAACTAGGAACATGATGCAAGCAATAGGACCTCATAATATTTGTATGCATACCCACCATTAGTTCTAAGCTTTCGATATGAGTCTAGCTTTACACATTACTAATATAATTAAGTTTTTGACACAATTCACACAATTTCATTCTACTTGTCATTGGTTAACCTAATCATTTAAGTTGATATCCGAATGACCCATGTTTATTATTTGACCCGCTAAGACGGGTCCTTATGTGACACCTCGTCCGAAACAGGTCAAACCTCTCTCCGTCGACTTTTTAATTTAAATGTTTATACGTTCTAATTATATGATTAACTGCATTAGTTTCGATGATTAACTGGTAACTGATTTAATTCCGCGTTTGTATACCCGTAAAATATGAAAGTTTTCATATTTTAAATATGGAACTTCAATAATAAAAAGGAAAATTGGAATTAAATAATCCAAGTTATTGGGTATTGGCGGATAATAATCCGAGTTCCAATATTGGCCTACAATAATCCCAATTATTTGGGTCTTGGAATTCATTGGGCCGTCGTTAATTTTTCACTAACTCCGCTAGTACTTGCTGACGTGGCAGGTGATGTGGCATCATTTTTGCTGACGTGGCAGGCGATGTGGCATCATACTTGCTGACGTGGCATGTGCCACGTCAGCACACAACTAACGGAGTTAGTGAAAAATTAACGGCGGCCCAATGAATTCCAAGACCTAAATAATTGGGATTATTGTAGGCCAATATTGGAACTCGGATTATTATCCGCCAATACCCAATAACTTGGATTATTTAATTCCAATTTTCCTAATAAAAATGAATATAAAAATTTGACTTTTTATATTTTATCAGAACTAATATAATCCGTTTCACCTTGAATCGTTTAAGGAATTTAAAATGTGATTAAAACATTTCGTTGTCAAGACTTAGCCAAACGAGGAACCCGTTAAACCTATTGGGCCCAGTTAGGCCCAATAAGCCCAAAACGATTCAAACGAACCCGAAACTTAATCCGGAGACTCGACTCGACTAACTGAGTCACCAACCCGACCCGGAGGCCCGACCCGCGGCCCGATTGGCCTTGGGCCGAACCTGGTCCCTCTCTCCCTTTCGGCCCACTCGAAGAATCGGCCCAAACCCGATCCACCTTACTCGCGACCCAAACCGGAAGCCCGGCTCACCCTCTCCCGAATCCGATTAGGCTTCGGCCCATTCTTTTCCCCGACCTTCAATGGGGCTTCGGCCCGGTTCACCTTCAAAATTCATATGGGCTTCGACCCAAACCTCCAAACCTTTATTTTAAAATAGTTTTGGCCCAAGATTTTTATAAAATTAACCCACTTGATTTTATAAACTTTTGGCCCAATAAATTATTTAAAACCCACCACCTTTATAGTTTAATTCTACTAGGAATTAATTCCTAAAAGTTATGATTTTTATAAACACCTAACCTCTTCGTATTTTATAAAAGGCTTTAACCATTTTATAAAAGCTTGAAAAAATTATAAAAACATTTGAGAAGTTGGGAGCCATGGTAACTTGACAAGTCACCTAGTCTAGGATGTGATTAGTATTATTAACCAATGGTTAATAAACCAAATATTGGCTATAAGAGAAAGCTTCCACCTCCCACTTGTTCCCTCACACCACAACACCCAACCATCACTCTCTCCCTCCCCTTGCTTCCTTTCGGCCGACACCACCTCCCAGCCACCACCTGTCGCCGGCTGCCGCCACCTCCGCCACTGCCCCAGCCGCCGAGAACCACCGCCGGACCACCATAGCCCCGCCGGACCACCACCGATCTCCTCCCTCTTCTCGGTTCTCACTCACAAACACTTGTGAGTTTTCTAAACCCCATTTCTCCTATGATTTCTACATACTTTATCACCCAAGAAAGCCCACCAAGTCTTGACAACTACACTAAAACAACTAGAATTCTTAAAAGTTTGCATTTGTTAAAACAACTAACAAAAACTTTCTTCTCTATCTCTTTCTCTCAAGATCAAACACTCTCTTGGTGCATTTGAATGCTTAAAGATGGCCAAAGAGTGTGGTGAAACACATTTGTGAAATCAAATGAAAGTAACAAGTGTGCACCAAGATTCTTGTATTTATGAAATCTTTGATTTCAAAGTTAGTTGGTTAACAAACTCAAGCCTCTTCATGTTAATAAAATTAATAAAAAAATGACTAACTAAGATGATAAAATGATTGTATGCTTGTATGTTTAATTTGTCCTAACACATGGAATGCGTTAGTTAATTTCCATTTAATTATTGTCCTAACACAAATGTGTTAGTTGATTGTTAATTAAAATGTCCTAACATAAAAATGTTAGTTGATTATCTTTTATGTATTATTGTCCTAACACAAAAGTGTTAGTTGATTTGTTATATTTATGTCCTAACACAAATGTGTTAGTTGATTTAATTATAAATCATATTATGTTAATAAATGGACATGTCACATGTTAAGATTTATGTTAAACAAATAAATCACCTAACTAGATTAAAGGAATTAAATATATGTTACACATGTAAATTATGACCAAAAATGACTAAATAATTAAAAGAAACAAAAGAATATTTCTTATTTTAGTAAAAATAAAACACATTAAATGTGTTATAAAAGTTTCAAGACAAAAGGAATTTTATAGATTTTCTTACTAAAAATGGAAGGAATAAATTTATGTCAAATGATTAATTTGACATAAATTCTTGGATTTATTACAAGTCTTTAACAATTTAAAGACATGTTATTAAAATGGAGATTTTTCTATAAAAATACATTGTAGAAATAAATACTTCCATAAAAGATTTCTATAAAAATAATCAAAAGACAAGAAAATGACTTTAAATTTTTTTATGAACTTTCTTTGTTACTTTGATGAAATCAAAGTAATCAAAAATGAAAATACGTTGCGTAGTAATAAAATCGGGACCATACGGCGATATACGCGAAAACGTAAATGTTAGAGATTTTCTTTTAAACAAAATTTCTCATCACGTTTTATAAAGATAAACTTTTATAAATCCAAGTGCCGTTATGATATTTGTAAAATGTTTAAGGAAATAAATATTTCATGTCAATGAAATATTAAAAGATTTCGAAGTTATAAAATGTCGTAATTAAAAATGAAGCTTAAAATCCTTATATGACTAAAATTAATTAAATAATTATTTTTGACTAATAATTATTTACAAAATGATTTAAACTATGTTTTATTCACTGGGTATTGTTAATCATAATTATTTAAAAATAATTACAACTTGCATGATTAACAAATCAAACACATAATTATTTAATTAAAAATAATTATACGAACTCATGAAAATAATAATAAACATTATTATTTCTAACTCGATGTTCAATACTTGATTTAAATTTTTAGAAGATAATTCTTTACTTATATTTATTGAACATAAATATAAATCATCACGAAAGTATTTATTTAATAAATAAAAACTAACGGGTTTTCAAACGAATACAAACGGGATTAAAATGTCAAGACTTGACCGGTATCACTTGGGTGACCTATGTTACTCAAATGATTGTAGACCTTATGCATGTGCCTATTTAATTATTTAGGACGTTACGTGTTACCGTGCCTACACTGTTTACTACTACCTACCTGCTGAATCAGTGAGTTTCACGGCCCCCTTTTTTTAACTGTTTTATACTTTGGGGGAGGAATCATGAAATCTGATAAATGCTTTTTACTTAATATTATGGTTTATCTGTTAGCCATATGACTACTTGTTCTCTTACTGATTGCCCAATTTGGTACATTATCGTTATAAACGTTTGTATAACTGTATCCCACCATTAATTGATTTCAATTAGTTCTGTACGAAACGATAGCTAGTGAATAGATCTATTTGGGTTGACAACCCTGTCCTAACTGGTAGCTCCAGTTCTGACTCCGGATTGTCTGGGGGTACACGTCAGTTATTATGCTCTGTTCAGTATCTCTCGGGCGAGATACTATGGGTGGGTAAACTGTTAGTATTTGAAATCAAGGTTCAGGTGAGTTCATACAACCACAACGGTAAACCAATGTAATATTTAAGTATACTGAAACTATTTTACCAACTTTAAACGTAGAGTCATAAACCTGTGAACCTCACCAACTTTATGTTGACTTTTTAAACTCATGATTTCTTAGGTAATTGATGCAAACTTCAGAAGACATGCAAATGGGGATTCATCATGCTATCGGACCTGCTCACGGAGTCATAGTCCCAACTATCCCAATAAAATGTTTTTAATATTAATTTAAGACTTTATGAATTTTCAAATGTAAGACATTATCGTTTCCACTATCTTTTCCGCTGCAATGAAATGATGTGATGTTTTTATGAAAATTGAAATTTTTAGAAGTCGTTCTATGTATCCTCGACTATGATTCCATTCTCGCTCACACCCGAATCCGTTGACCGGGGTGTGATACCTTACCTTTGGTTTACCCCAATGCCTAATTTGACCACATATGAGCTTTAGAATATATGGTTCTATAACCATTTATGATTCATTTTCTCTTGTTACTCGACATAGGCACTATAAGCGCATTTCCGCCATTTTAACTTTCATTCCTTATATGATTCCTCCGAATCTTTCTTATGGTCAAGTTTGGTCATTGGAGAACCTTTTAGCATTGGGCTTCACGGTTCCTAGAACTAGTCGTCACCCATTTATGTGATTCATAGTTTGTTCCATTAGTATGCAATTACACGTCTACATATCTATTACATGTAACATAAATAATTTTACCTTTGAAGCTTGATCCTCCGTTTCCACCAACACCGGAGTTACTCCCTTGATCACCTTGATTGCCTAATGGGTCACTAACAATGTTAGGGCCTTAACCATAGTAGCATTTTACCACACTTTCAATAACATGATTTCTATGCTACACATACATATTTACAAATTCACATGGATGACAATCAAGCATATTTATCGAGTTTGCACCTAGATTCATGTTTTCATTGACACTACCATATAAATTAAGGCATACAATATCCATGCTAGCTAATGCACATGTTTTCATCGAGTTGGTTAAGTTTTTGTGAGCATATGGTTCCCTATGACCATTCAAGATCAATTCTAGCAAATTTGTTGTCTTGCTCACATTTCAACTCTCTTAAGCATTTTATCAAACACCTTGTGTGCACACTTGGATGCACACCCATGGCCCCAACCCTTGAACCTCCAATCAACCATTATACATGTTGTTGGTGAAATCCATCACCAACCCATCATCAATTTACCATTTAACACCAAATTCATACAAGAAATCGAACAATGGAAGCAATTTCACAAACATCATATGTGGTCATCTAGCATGAAAGTTCAAGTATAAGAAATTGGTGACTACTCCACCAATTCACAATCAAAATAGAGATTTAGGCAACATAAGAAGTTCCTAACACCATAGGATTCACAAAATATCAAGAATTTGCAGATTTTGGCCCTTAATTTTCGAACCTAACACATGCAATGAAATGGGGTTTTACTTACTTGCTTCAAGTATGAGTTTAGGGGTTAGAAGCCACTCCTATTTCCACCCCAATTTCACAAAATCACAGCCCTAGGCCCTCTTGATGCAGAATTTTGAAGAACAAGAAGAAATAAGGAGGAGAGGGTGAGGGTTGGGTTCCAGGCCGTGATTCACGACCTCCCTCCCCTTTCCTTCTCTTTTAATTGCAATTCTGGTCCCTCTTCCTTAGTTTATTATTTATATTTCACCCAAAGCATCATTTTCCCATGAAGCCCCATATTTACACATGGAAATGATTTCTACAACAAAAGGGATTATTTTTACTACGTGAATTTTACTTGACTAGATGTTAACGGGAAATTTTGGTTTATTAAAAAAAAATTGGGATGTTACAACTCCACCCCCTTAAAGGGGCTTCGTCCCCGAAACGATTTACGTACCGAATAAATGAGGGTAGTAGCGTTGCATTTCATCCTCGACTTTCCACGTCAAGTCGGAGCCTTTTCTATGCTCCCATTGAACCAACACTTGGTTCATTTCTTTGTTTCACAACTTCTTCACCTTGCGATTAAGAATCGCAACAGGCCTTTCTACATAGTTGAGGTTTTTATCCACAACCGAATCATCTAAAGGCACATAGGCGCTTTCATCCGCCAAGAATTTTCGTAGATAGGACACATGGAATGTGTTGTGGATTCCGCTCAACTCTTCTCGTAATTCCAATTGGTAAGCATTATCGCCCACTCGGGCCAAAATTTTAAAGGGTCCAATAAACCTAGGACTTAGCTTGCCCCACTTTCGGAAACGGATCACACCCTTCCAAGGGGATACTTTTAATAACACCATATCACCCTTTTTGAATTCTATGGGCCTTTGTCTTTTATCCGCGTAGGACTTTTGTCTATCTTGGGCCGCTTTCAACCGAGCCCTTATCATGTGAAGCTTTTCTGATGCTAGTTTGACCACATTCTTACTAGCTAGCTCGCGTTGCCCTACTTCACCCCAACACACGGGTGTTCGGCATTTCCTACCATATAGCATTTCGTAGGGCGGCATCCCAATGCTCGAATGGTAGCTATTATTGTAAGAAAATTCGACGAGAGGAAGGTAATGATCCCAACTCCCGCCAAAGTCTATGGCACATGCTGGTAACATGTCTTCAAGTGTTTGAATGGTCCTTTCACTTTGTCCATCCGTTTGTGGGTGGTAGGTGGTACTAAGTAGAAGTTTTGTACCCAACCACTCCTGAAATTCCCTCAAAAACTGGGAGGTGAACCGGGTATCCCGGTCGGAATGATTGAGACGGGCATTCCATGAGCGAAATAATCTCGTTGATGTACACATCCGCCATTCTTTCGGAAGAATAAGTCTCCCGAATCGGTATAAAATGAGCACTTTTGGTCAATCTATTGACCACACCCATATAGCATCATAACCCTTGGGTGTTTTTGGTAATTTAGTTAATAGATCCATTGTAACGTGCTCCCACTTTCATGTAGGAATTTCTAACGGTTGGAGCTTACCATAGGGCGTTTGGTGCTCCGCCTTGACTTGTGAACAAGTCAAGAATTTTTCCACGTACTTGACTATGTCCCGCATCATACCAGGCCACCAATAATCACGTTTCAAGTCGTGGTATATTTTTGTCGCCCCCGGATGAATAGAGTACCGCGACTTGTGGGCTTCATCTAGTAGCAATTTCCTTACTTCGCAAGTATTTAGAATCCAAGTTATCCCGAATCGGGTTTTAAGCCCACTTTCTTCTTCCACCAAGTTTTACACTTGGCAAACAATTCGCTCTTTCTTTTGGTTCTCCATTTTCAAAGCTTCTACTTTAGCTTCTTTGATTTTGGTGACCAAAGCGGAGGTCACCACTAATTTCATTGATCGCACCTTTATAGGCGCATAGTCCCCTTTCCGACTAAGGGCATCCGCCACCATGTTGGCCTTGCCTGGGTGGTAGTAGATTTCACAATCATAGTCCTTGATGGTCTCGAGCCATCTTCTTTGCCTCATGTTTAACTCTTTCTGCTCAAAGAAATATTTGAGGCTTTTATGGTCGGTGAAAATGGTGCATTTCACCCCATAAAGATAGTGTCGCCATATTTTCAAGGCGAACACCACCGCCGCCAACTCCAAATCATGAGTTGGGTAGTTCTACTCAGTCACTTTTAATTGCCTTGAAGCATAGGCAATCACCTTGCCTCGTTGCATTAAGACACAACCAAGGCCCAATTTTGACGCATCCGAGTAAACCACATATCTTCTGTTCCCTCCGGGAGGGTTAAAACCGGTGCTTGCGTCAATTTCAGCTTAAGGCTTTGAAAAGCCTTCTCTTGCTCAACACCCCACACAAACTTGGTGTCTTTTCGGGTTAATTTAGTCATAGGTAGGGCTATCTTCGAGAAGTCTTGTATAAATCTCCAATAGTAGCCCGCTAACCCTAGAAAACTCCACACCTCCGTCGGATTCTTTGGGGGTTCCCATTTTGTGACGGCTTCAATCTTTGTTAAATCCACCATAACCCCTTCTACACCAATTACATGGCCTAGGAATTGCACTTCCTTTAGTCAGAAGGCACATTTGGAGAATTTCGCGTATAGTTTTTCCTCCCTTAACCTTTCTAGTACGTCCCTTAAGTGTTTAGCGTGCTCCACTTTATCACGGGAGTATACCAAAATGTCATCGATGAACACAATCACCGACTTATCTAACATAGGCTTACACACCCGGTTCATTAGATCCATGAAGGTTGCGGGTGCATTAGTGAGCCCGAAGGACATCACTAAAAATTCATAATGCCCATATCTTGTTCTGAAGGCCGTTTTGGGAACATCTTCCTCTTTCACCTTCAGGTGATGGTACCCCGAACGTAGGTCTATCTTTGAGAACCATTTTTCCCCTTGAATTTGATCAAATAAGTCATCGATTCTGGGCAACGGGTACATATTCTTCACTGTGAGTTTGTTAAACTCCCGGTAGTCTATGCACATCCGCATGCTACCGTCCTTCTTTTTCACAAATAACACCGGTGCTCCCCACAGAGAGACACTCGATCGTATGAACCCCTTATCCAATAACTCCTGAATTTGGGTCATCAATTCTTGTAATTCCGTTGGTGCCAATCTATATGGAGCTTTGGCCACCGGCTTAGCATTTGGCACTAAGTTGATTTCGAATTCCACCTCCCGATCGGGTGGTAACACCGGTAAGTCATCCGGAAATACGCCTTTAAATTCTTGCACCAAGGGTAAGTCATCTATTGTGGGACTTTGAATTCTAGTATCCGCCACCATAGCCAAGTAGGCTTGGCACCCGTGCAACATGAGCGTTCTAGCTTCCATCATCGTGCAAAGAATTGGAGCATTTTGTTTCTCACCATAAATGGTGACCTTGCTCCCCTTTGGCGAAGATATCTCTATCGCCTTCCGGTCATAAATGACCTTTGCGTGGTTGCGGGATAGCCAATCCATCCCCACCACCACCTTAAATTCTCTCACCGCCATTGGAATGAGATCTATCAAGTATTCTTCGTTATCGATGGAGATTTTGCATCCCCGACATACATCAAAAACAAGAATACTTTTATCATTAGCTATTTCTACCTCTAGGGGTACATGCAATTTTTCAATTATAAACGAAGGATGCTTATTAAAATCATATGAAACGAATGATCTATTAGCTCCCGTATCAAATAATACGTGAGCAGGTATTGAATTAACAAGAAAGGTACCTACCACCACGTTGGGGTCTGATTTAGCTTCTTCGGCCGTGAGTTGGAATGCTTGGCCCGTAGCTTTTGGCACTTCCACTTTTACCCCACTTCTTGCCCCATCCTTCTTGAGTTTTGGGCATTCAGATTTCCTATGCCCCGTCTGGTAATAGTTGAAATCGTGGCTCTGTAGACGGGCATTTGGAAATGACATGGCCCCTTTTGCCACAATTTAGGCAAGGGCGATCTTTAAATATGCACTCCCCCGAGTGTCCTTTTCCGCAAACCTTGCATCTAGAGCTACCTCCTCTTGTGTCCATTTTCTTAGACGAGTCACCCACCTTTGGCTTTTTAGGGGGATTCGGATTTCCCCCGGTAGGTTTTCTTGCCTCCCGGGCTTCTTCTCGGTTGATATCATTTTCTCGCGCCCGAGTGGCGTTAATATTTTTTTCCACCGTGGTGAACCGGTCTAGAGGCATGAAATTCTTTATCTTTTCCTTCAACATGTTCCGGTAAAAGAACATTCGTGCCCTTTCAGTGGGTAGCACATCTGAGCAAAATTTTACCCTATCAAGGTTACTATATCGGTGATCTCATCAACGGTTTGAGTTTCCCCTTGCTCAAACTTGAGTAACTCTTGCTTCAATTCATTGACCGCAGATGGTGGGCAGTGATGTTCAAGAAACAGTTCTTTAAACTACGCCCAAGTTAGGGCATCTGTCACTGCCTGCCCTTTTTCTAGGACTTTTGCGTCCCTCCAATCTTTTGCCTGATCTACTAGTAGACCTGTAGCAAAGATAACTTGATCTGCAGCCTCACAATGGCTTCTTTTGATTACCCCCTCCACATTGGTCACCCATCGGTGACTGGCTATTGGGTCAGGATCACCCGTGTATTGCGGGGGTTTACACGCCATAAAGTCTTTGAAGGAACTCCCCTTCTTCTTTGGCGCACTCGCCTCCCCTATGTTCAGGAGGGCATTCTTTAATTCCTCGAACTTTTCATTCAAGGTACTCAGTAGATCCTCCTGGATCTTATGCACATAATCAGGAATAGATGCCTGAATGGCATTTCCCACTTCTTCAGAGATTTGGGCTCTCATGGCCTGCCTTCTCTGTTCTTCTGTAAGATCATCGCCATCATGGTCCATTGATCTACAGAAACAAAGTTCACATTAGCTTCACAGCTTTTATTTACCCTTGCCGCAGCAAGGTTTTTATACGTTATATTGGTCGTGGCCAATATTCTCTCACAGGTTTATACGAGGTTTCTAGCCTTAGCATTACCCCGTTTCTACCTGGGATACTTCACTCACGCCTACATTATATTGGTCGTGGCCAATATCCTCCCACAGGTTTATACGAGGTTTCTAGCCTTAGCATTACCCGTTTCTACCTGGGACACTTCACTCACGCACTTCCCGGTTCAGGTGTAAAAACACCTCCACGTGCGTTTTCCCGAGTGATAGCTAATAATTCTGCCTTTATCGGCATATAGGAACTATTATTCCTATTAAACACAATATAAACAATTCAATTTATGGTTATGTACCTTACCCGGACGCTTCATCAAGCTCGAACCGATCACTTTTCCCGTTCCCCTGAGCTCAAGGTTTGAGTTGAAGTACTTCCCGAGCACTTAATTTCCTCAAACCATGGCTCTGATACCAAATTGTAACACCCATATTCAATTTGATGTCAAAGATAACTACTTGTAACGTTTAAGATGGTTCCAGGAATTTTTTCCTTCATACATATAACTTATCGATCATGAGATGCCAGTATCGTTATAAATGCGTGAGCATCGGATCGTCTACTCGATCTAGCTAATCGGACATCGAAACGTAATTAACCGATTGATTTATTGATCAATGAAGAACAATTACAACCAGTGAACACTCAGATACAGACTCATAGAATACACACTCAGAAACACACACTTAACAGATCTCGCACACTCAGAACCCTACAATTACAAAGACCAATCACATATATATACCTGCTGGTCCAAGCTTCGGCTGAACCTCATGTTCGGCCAGTCCGAACTTCAGGTTCGGACCTAGTTCGGCCAGACCTAGTTTGACATGATCTTGATCTTGCTTGATACTTCACACGACGCACATATCAGGTATCAACAAACTCCCCCTCGTCGTGTGCAGTATCTCTTCAATATCATCAACTTTGTATCTTCAACCAAGCTCCCCCTCAAGTGTAGAATCCGTTCGTTCAATGAAATGAATCTTCAAACAAACTCTTCCTCAACTCGATCGTAGCTTGATCTTGAATACTTAATGACACATTAGTGTATCTCTGGTCTTTCATCAACATCTTCAGAAGACTTGAAGTTGTGATAACTTGCACATAGCAACCTGCTCAAATATTTAAATAACCTTGGTGCAAAACGTCTCTTTGAGACTCCAAGATATGATTTTGAGAAATGATTTATATCACATGTTGATCAGATCGAAAATAAAGTAGAAATAAAATCTTTTTGACTTTTCAAAGTTTATGCTAAAACACACTGAAAATCTTTTTGTTCTTTTCCGAAATGAAATGAAATCTTAATACAGAATCAAACACTATTTTTGGTATGAGAAAGATCACTATATGGGATCATATTGAACATAACGCACTGAACTGCACTTCAATTTCAATTAATCGAAGCACATAAGTCATGCTGATTGCTGGTATAATTTGTCCAACTTAAACTCAGGCAGAATCATACTCATAACATCTGGATATGTTAAGGTATTGATTAGATTTGCATTGACCAGTGTATCCCACACTATCAGACATAATCAGACATTTTCAGCTTTTCTTTTCTTTTTCCTTTTGTGTGACAACAATTGTGATTTTTCACAATGCATAATATTTTCATGATATTGTCAACTGTGTTCCATGAAAAAAGAAATAAGAACGTTAAATCGTCTACCTTAAGGTCGATCTTTCGATACGCAGATAAGGCCTCGGATTTAACAAAAAAAGAAAATAAAACAAGTTGAAATTGTATAACCCAACAACAATCAGGTCGGTACTCCCATACACGCAGAGAAAGTCCGATGAGTTATACGAAACACCAAAGAAAATAAAGTAGAACGTCAAACGAACAACAATCAGGTCGATCTTTCGATACGCAGAGAAAGTCCGATCGTTTGACAAAATAAAGAAAATCAAACAAGTTTAAATCTTTGCAAAAAGAACACATGTATACACAATGACTTCTCATTTTGAATTTCACACTTATTTTTCTTTTTGTGTCATGAAATATGCATCAAGATGTTATCCACATGGTCAAGCATTAGTATTTAGTGTATATCACATCTGAATACTTTCTGATTTGCCAAGCCTACCAAGCATATCAAACAATGATCTTATGGCCCTTTCATCTACTCTATTCATGAGTCAGATACGTAAGCCAATGTACCATCATTTCCCAATGATCAATTTCCCACAATTTTATATATTTGGCATGTATTCACCTTCCTTCATTATATATTTGGCATGTATTCACTTTCTCCCCATAACATGCATTTTCTCAATTACTCCCCCTTACTTACAATTCTCCCCCTTAAAATGAAAACTCTATTTTTAGATTTTTATTTTACACAAAAACAAGACTCTATTTTTGGGTTGTTTTGAGAAAATTTAGAAACAAAGAAAAGTGATCAATCAACACGGATATTTTTCTGTTTTAGAAATTAGAATTCGCAGATTAGAAAAAAGTATCATGAATATTTAAATTAAGCAGAATACTCCTCCATCAACAACTTTGCAATTGTCGATAGGTCTTCTAGAAGTACCTGCACACTGGTCAAACTAATTAGTCCATAAATGACCCGAAGCGGATCGCTTCTGGTCGAACAGTGTCCTTATTTTGTTTAGAAACCACCTTAGGTTTCCATAACTGTTGTTTTGGTAAGTCAGTTCTTGATGAAGCAATCACAGGTGACTGTGATGGGGAAACTACATTTTGAGCTTTTGAAAACATTGGAACAAAACGGTTTTGTTTATGATAAAATGTAGACTCAACTTCATCAAAAACTCTGCCTTGTTCATCAACGAGCTTTGTGATGGCAGGTTTACCAAAAACTGATTTCTTTTGAAATCTTTGGGGTGAATCAGCAGGTGATGGACAGTCTTTTGCCATATGCCCTGGACGACGGCAAATATAACAAATTCTTGTCGTTTTGTCCCATCTTTGATGTACCTGTGAAGAACACACATGAATATCTCTAACATGATCAGAATGAGAATCATATACCTGATGCCTGTGATCATGTACCCGTTTAAATGTAGGGCTTAGAGATTGAGAACTTTCAGAAGAAATAGTTGTTTTCACAAAGACCTCAGCAATCTTCCGAGCATCAACACAATGAAGTGGAAATTCTTTGTCAGAAAATAATTGATCCGAACCTTTGAGTTTGTAAAACCGCTCGGGTTGAACTTTGTCAGCTTAAAAAACTTCCTTCTTCACTTGTTTCATCTTTAATTTCTTCAAATCATGAGATGATGATGCTGAAACTTGTTCAGCTTTGTTTTTCATCCTGTGAAAACCCAGGCCTTCATGCTTTCCAGAAATTTTCTCCTCAGGTGAACCATGACCATGCTTCGCTAATCGAGAAAATTCAGCTTTTACTTCAGTGACATTCTTGTGATCATAAAAAATCTTTTTATCAAACTCAGGTTGAGACAGAATCTTGTCACTAGAAGTAGCCGACTTCTCATTATCAGCAGACGATGATCCAGATACAAACTTTGGTGCAGGAGAAACTTCGGATTTCTTTTCCTTCTTTTTCTTATTCTTCTTGTTCTTCTTCTCCAGCACAACTTTCTCATCCTCAGCAGTAGATGACGAAACCTTTGAATAAACAAATTCATCAACTTGTTCCTTCACTTCTTTGACAGCTTCTTTGAAATGAGCAGGGGTGAAGCAGTCTTATCAAACATTTTCTCAAAATTTTCATAGTTAGCTAAGAAGCTTGTGAAAACTTGAGAATTTGAAACATTGTTGAGTAATCGGTTAGCATCAAGAACTTGAACTTTCAGATCAGAAATTTTCTGTTGAGCCTCAGCAAATTCCTTTTCTTTAGCAATCAATCGCTTTGCAACCTTGTGAGTTTCAAATTTTTGTAAGCGAAGATTATCAAGTCCTGCATGTAACTCCTTTTTCAATTTATCCTTGTTTCTCTTTTGAATTTCCAAATTTGCAGTTTGAACTTTATTCACACGAACCAACTCCCGCTTTTCATCCAGCAACTTTCCCATGTCAACTTGATATGCTTCAATCTTAGCAGTTGATTCTTCAACATTCTTTGTAAGAAGATCAAGCTTGACTTTGGACTTATCAAACAAATTCTGAAAATCATTAGCAGTATCTTCAGCCTCATCCTTCCATTTCTTGACATCTTTCACCAACTCATCCCGTTCTTCACAAATCTTGGCTTTTGATATTTCAACATTCTTCTTATCTTGCTTCAAAACTTCCAAAACCTCATTCAATGTTTGGATTTCCATGGTCAAATACTCATTCTTTAATGTCAACTCCTTGTCATGATCTTTAGAAATCTTCAACTCTGAATTAATCACATCAAATGCCTCAGACAGTTGTTGAACTTTATTCATCAATAAAGCATTTTCTTTCATCAGACTCTCCAAGTTTTCAGCAGATTCATAAGAACTTGGAATTGAACTAGTATCAGAACTAGTTTCTGAACACAAATCTTCTTGTTGATCATGAGTAACTATCAAAGCAGATGAATCATACCCAAACTGTTGACCCCAATCATATACACCATCATTTTGAGCCATCAAAGTTGTGGTCTTGCTTGTGTTACGAGTAGATGGTTGAGTAAAACCAGGCTTTGGTGATAGAGGAACACCAGACTTATTTGCATGTGCCTGATGACAATCTTTAGCAAAATGTCCAAGTTGTGAACATTTGTAGCATTTTAATTTGGACTTGTCAAAACCCAACTTATCACCAGAAATATTCCTTCCATGTTTCTTAAAGAATCTTTTAGATCTTTGACACAACATAGCATATTGCCAAGATACATCTAATTCAGTTAGCTGATCATCATCAAGTGCATCAAGATCATCGTTGGTTAACTTCGCATCAACAACATTCTTAATAATCGAACCAAAAGATGATGAAATCAAAGCAGAAATCATTTTAGCACAATCTTCCGTTGATTCAACAGAAATGTAGAAGCATATATAGTGTCTAGTGCTAGGTCTTGTAATTATTATGTTTTGTGTAATCTGGTCTCAGCGGACCAGGGGCGGACCAGATGGTACGCCCGGACCATCTGGTACGCTGGTTAGTTGGTCCGCTGAACAGAATTAGTATAAAAAGGTTTTGCTCGTTTAGAGGAGAGTTGTTGTGAGGTTTGAGTTCTAAACTGTGTGTTTTTGTAAGGTGAAACCTGTTTACTTTCTCTCCCTAAAGGTTGAGCAATAAAGAAGTGTTATTTACCTTTGTGTTTACCGAATTGATGATCGTTATGCATTAGCAATACCGATCCTGTGTTCTACAAGTGGTATCAGAGCAGGATTGCTCATTTGCTGTGATCTACAGTTCGGTTTTTGAGATTTGAAGAAAGTCACAACGTTTGGGGTAAGAATTTGACCATTTCTACTCGGTTTTACGTCGATTCTGCATATATTTTACGTTCAAAGTGATCATGGAGTGTTTTGGTTGAATTCTGGGCTGATTACACGGTCGAAACATCAATTTTTGTGAAAAATTGTTCGATTTAAACTGATCCGGATGTGGTCCGCCGGATGAATTTTGTGGTCCGCCGGATGAGTTTTGTGGTCCGCTAGTATATCTTCATCAGTAATCTTGTCCGCTGCTTGTGGTCCGCTCAAGCAATCTTCTTATTCTGATCCCTAGCAGTTCCAGCGTATCATTTCATCCGCGACAGTTATCTTAGCGGACCATCTGAACCGTTCTTTAGAATTCTGATCCGCAAGAAGAATTCTGGTCCGCTGCTTCAAATTTGATCCGGTTCTCATCCGTTAGTTGAAATCTGATCCGGAGATCGACTTTTTGATCCGGTGATTTGTTTTCTGATCCGCTAGCTCAGTTTTTTTTTAAAAATTATCATGGATCCGTTCCAGGCCTTTGCTGCGATGTCGTCAACTGTACAAGCATTATTGAACTATGATAATGAAATAGGAACTACCAATAAGGTTCCTAAATTGATGAAGTTTGAGGACTTTCACAATTGGAAAACCCGATATGAATCATACATCGGTGACACGGATGTCACCGTTTGGACTCCAATGTTGGATGGCTATACAATCCCAAAGTTTACCACGGGTGAATTTGCTGGTCAAGAAAAGCCATACAATAAAATGAATGATACTGAAAAGGAATCTTTCAAACTGGAAAGAAAAGCTTACTCAAATTTGTCGATGGCATTACCAAAGGATATATTACATCAATTTAAGATGCACACAACGTCAAAGGCTTTATGGGAAGCGTTGTGCCATAGATGTGAAGGAAATGCTCAATATAAGAAGAGTAAGAAAAATGTGCTGTTGCGAGAGTACGATTATAAAACCATGGAGCGACGGATCGATTGCTAATCAAGTGATAACGAGATGAAACGAGATCAAAAGTAAATACAAATGAGATTTGTATTGATGAAACCTTGAGAGCATACACACAGAAACACACACACAGAAGTGTAGAATATGACTTGAAGTTCTCTATCAGCTCTATTGCTCTCAACACAAACTACCTATTTATAGGTAACTTAGACTAGCTGGCGTACCACCCAGCGTACCAACTGGTACGCTGCACCAACTGGTCCGGCGGACCATGTGGTACGCTCAGTTGCCTAACAAAACTCACACAATTGCTCTCATTACATAGATACAATACACGAGACACATCGTGGCATAAGAATATGCTCTAACAAACTCCCCCTTAACGTGTAGTGTATCTAGTCTAACTAAATCTCTAGTCTTCAATCTTCAACATTGCTGCATCAGATCTTCAACTTGAAATCTTGTCAGAAACAGAGCTTGCACGGCTGGATCTCTACTTGAAACATCTTTGATCACCAAGATCCACTTGAGAATGATATAACAAACTCCCTCTTTACACCATGCTCGAGTCTTGACACACAGAACCTGCGACTTTAGAAGACAAAAAGTGCGGATTTTCTTTGAATTTCCAAAATTAATTTAATCTTGGTGCAAAACTTCTCTTTGAGAATCCAAGATATTGATTTTGAAATTTTGATTTTGTATCAAGTGTTGATCAATCGAAAACAACTAAGAAACAAAATCTTTTTGGCTTTTAGAAACTTTAGATCAAAACACACCTAAAATCTTTTTGATTTTTCAAAGTTATGCTAAAACACACCAAAAATCTTTTTGAATGTTACTAAAATGAAAATATAAATGCAATACAAAATTACACTCTATTTTTTGTATTTTGCGAGAAAGATCACGACACGAGATCATATCAGACATAATGCATCTAGCACATTTCAATTTCGGTCTTAATCAGCATGCAAGCCAAGATAATCGCAAATACAACATTTATGTTTATTTCAGCATGCACCAATCATTTTTTTTATCGTTTTCAGATATGCTTAAGGTAATTTTATCATGCACTGATAACTCGGCCTCCACTCTATCAGAAATACCGGCAAATCATCATATTTATCATATAAAACCAACGTTCTTAGAGATTTAATCATCCTTGATGAGTCATGCAAAAATAAAGCAGAACCCTAAACAAACAACAATCAGGTCGGCCTTGTGAGCACGCAGAGAAAGTCCGATTGTTTAGGAAAATAAGAAATATAAAAATAAAGCAGAAATTGTATAATCCAACAACAATCAGGTCGGTACTCCCGTACACGCAGAGAAAGTCCGATGGATTATACGAAACACCAAAGAAAATAAAGCAGAACGTCAAACGAACACCAATCAGGTCGATCTTTCGATACGCAGAGAAAGGCCGATCGTTTGACAAAATAAAGAAAATCAAACAAGTTGAAATTTTTGCAAAATGAAAACATGCATTCATCAGGATATCTCTTTATTCTATTTTGGAATCATCACACAGCATTCATCAAGAAGCAAATAACCAAAGATCATCAGGCAAGCTTTATGTTTATATCTTACTTGCAGATATCAGATTAGTCATGCACATTCACAGATTATGCAAGTACCTACAGCCTTTAGACTTAATCTATCCATGGCAGATAACATATATGCTGATGTACCATCATTTCTCGCTTTTGTCGGATCAATTTCTCAATTTTCCATTTTTTTTATATTTTTCCAATTTCTCCCCCTAAAATTCAAACAAACACTATTTTTTGAATTTTCAATTTTCTCCCCCTAAAAATATGTACAACTACAAAAATGTAAACATATGAACAAGAAAGAAAATTGATCGACCAACACTGACACTTTGCAGTTTTAGTTTTGGAAAAATCGGTTGAAAAACATTTGAAAATGATATGTCGTTGAAACACTAAATTAGGCAAGTTCTTCACTATCAGCAACACACGCATGACAGGTCTTCTTGAAGAAACCTGCAGACACCAGATAAAACATTAGTGGTTTTGGGATCGGCCCGAGTCAACAGCCTCGGGTCGCCCGGTGTCTTCAACATGGTCTTTGTTTGCCAAGGAAACAACTCGTGGTTTCCATATCAGAGGCGATTGAAAACTTTTCAATGACCCCACAAAATTATCAACTTGCGTCTTTGCCCAAGACGGCTTACTAGTTGATTTGTACATCGATGGTTGTGGTTCATCAAAAATATGACCATTTAAATCCACATACTTAGCAGTTTTGTTCACATAAGCGTCAGTGCTCGCATTCGTAGGACATTGTGCAGCAAGATGCCCTGGTTTACGACATGCATAACACTTCCTTTGAAAAACATTAAGGGAACTGCTACCCAGATTTGATTCAAAAATTTGTTTTTTATCAACAAAATTCTTTAGATTTCTCTTGTCCTGTTGACTGAACACATCATGATAACCAAAAATATTTTCTGAACCAAAGGAATCAAAGAAATCATCTGAAGAATCATACCTTGGAGGTGGACTTCGTGGAGAATAACCAGAACTATAAGACGATCCTCCAGAATAGTAATCAGCATCCTTTGATTTGAACACCGTTTGTTTCTTCTGCTGTTTGAATTTGTTCTTTTGATTTGAACCAGCAACATTCTTTGCTTGTTGTGTTCGAGGAATTGATTCTTCTTTAGCATCATAACCAAGACCTTTATGCTTGTATCCCTGGACTTTTGAAGAATTTAATGAAAACTCTGGAGCTTTTCTTCCTTTAGCTTCGCTAGTAAATTTAGCTTTAATAGCCTTCAATTTGTTATTCTTAATCAAAGCTTTTTCCTCTTCATGGGCTGAAGAAGAAACAGAATCAACTTTCTCACAAATCTTTTCCTCTGCCAAAACTTTGGAAGTTGAAACAAACTTTGGAGCTTCACCCAATTTCTTCTCCACTTTCTTAGATTTGTTTTTCTTCTTAGTTGTTGGAGTTGCAAATTTAGAATAATCTTGCAATTCAGCTCTTGGATCAAGTGACACAGATGGAGGATTTAAGATAACCACCGGAGCTGGAACAGAATGCAAGTCCTCTAATTTCACACTATCGTCACTCTTCTCCTGATTGTAAATGTAATTCAGTAAAGTAGGAGACATAGCTGAATTCTTTACTTGTTTTTGAAGAACAAGA
Organism: Deinandra increscens subsp. villosa; assembly: GCA_039602395.1. Lineage (NCBI taxonomy): Eukaryota > Viridiplantae > Streptophyta > Magnoliopsida > Asterales > Asteraceae > Deinandra > Deinandra increscens. Next base: position 40,034,904 of record JBCNJP010000027.1, read on the forward strand.
ATCTCAATTTTCAACTCAGAGATCTTGACTTGAGCATCCATCAATTCTTTTTGAATATCAATAAATTGATCTGACAACTCATTGTATTCTGACTTTAGTTGTCTTTTTGTATCACAAATTTCCATTAGCTCAGCATGAACTTTTTCCCACTTCTTTGTGTAATAAACAACATCTTTTGTTAAAATTCCATTCTTCTCACGAGCCTGAACATTTTCATCTCTAAGCTTTGAAAGTTCCTCTTTAAGTTCTATAACTCTATCTTGTAATTCAGAAATCACTGCTTTATGAACATTTTCAGCAGCAGTAACGTCATCAAAAGTCTTTTGAAGTTCAACATTAGATTTCAGAAGAGATTCCACTCTAGCTGTTGATTTCTCGAATAGATTATCAAAATCTCCAATAACATCCTTTGCTTCAGTTTCCCATTTTTCAGCACTTTGAACCAGTTCTGTATTGACTCTTTCTAAATCAGCACACCTTTGTTGTGAACATTCTAATTCAGCTTTAACAGCTTTGAGTTCTTCAGAGATCAAACCATTCTCTGCTAACAAAGATTCATATTTTTTTTGAAACTCTTTTGTCACTTCTGCAGTACCATCTTCCACAACTGTTTCATATGAACTTGTGTCTGAATCTGAATCATGTAATTCGTGACAACCAACTTCGGCAAGAAGTGCAGATTCATCAGGATACAATTTAACATATTGTTTTAGATCAGTGTTATACACCATGGCAGGTGATGTCTTGTAAATAGAATCTGTAGAACCATCTGCATTGAGAGTTGCAGTTAATGCTATCTAATTCTGTCTCTCTTCAATTACTGCTATATCTCTTTCCCAATCATATCATTCAGCCGTGTATGAAGTCAAAGCTTGTGATTTAGAATTGTTTGTTGAAGACGAGGATGCAGATACTTTTGAATTGTTACATTCACGAGCAAAATGTCCAACTTGTGAACATTTAAAACACTTAACTTTGGATTTATCCAAACCAAGTTTTCCTCCTGGAATAAAAGATTGTTTACCATGCTTCTTCATGTATCTCCTACCTCTTTCAACAATCATAGCAAATTGCCAATGTAAATCTAACTCGTTCAAATGATCATCATTCAACTCACCTAAGTAATTTGCAACCAAATCAACTTCTCCAAGTTTCCCAAAAATTGAACCATTTGATGATGATATAAATGTAGATAACAATGAAGCTAGATCCGCAGATGCCTTATCAGGAATTGTAGACTTTGATGATCGGTTTGGACTTGTAAAAGTACAACCTGGAGAATCACCATAACTCTCAGTTTTTCCAGCAAGAAATGCAGTACTAGGACCTTCACTGTAAATGTTTGCCTTTTTAGCATTTATGGTAGAATCATTTTCACCACGATATGCAGCTGGATTCTGTACTTGTGCAGGCATGGATTTGTTGACACTCAACTCCATATCTCTTGCTTGTATCTGCTCAATCAAATTGATGAATGACAACCCTGAAAATTCTTTATCATGAGTAATCATCATTACATAATTCTCCCATTTTTCAGGTAATGCCTCTAGTATCTTCTCTTTCAGATCAGCTTCTTCCTTTTTGATGCCAACTAAAGCCATTTCACTTAATAAATGTGAAAACCTAGTGATAAGCTTTGAAATATTCTCATCTGGATAATGCTTGAAATTGTCGAACTCTTTTCTTAGAACATTTTGTTTGCTTTTCTTAAATTGATCATTCCCTCACACCGTTTCTGAATTGCATCCCACAACTCTTTTGCAGAAGTATACGCAGAAAATTGATGTAATAAGTCGGAAGGTAGTGCCATTGTTAAAGCACCATAAGCTTTTTGTTCTGCTTGATAGGCCTTCTTTTGCTCACCAGTAAGGCTTTGTTGCAAAACTAGCCTTCCATTTGGTCCTGTTGGATACTCATATAAATTATTGTAAGATATCCAAAAATCAACATCATTAGCACCAACATATGCATTAAATCGCTTCACCCAACTATGATAATCTTCCAATTTGAGCAATTTTGGAACTTTTTGACTTGTTCCTTTTTCATTATCATAGTTAATGATAGCTTGCATCGTGTTTTGAATCGCGGAAAACGCTTGAAAATCCGACATATTTTCCGAAATATGACACCTCAAAAACTTCGAACTCAAAAACGGAGGTCTTCCAAGCGGATTTAGGGGGTCAAAACTTGTCGGTACTAGCCGTAGGCTGGTACAAGTCCTAGATCTCGTCGATACGAACGTTTTAGCTGGTATTGGGTTCCGTAACTCTTAACGGTTCTCAAGTTACGTCAGTTTTAGTGATGAATACTTTTCTGCCAGCGGACCAAGACACTTCCAGCGGACCAAAACACGGATCAGTTCCAACAGCGGATCAAAATACGATCAGCGGACCAGATTATACCTCAGCGGATCAGATTGATAACCAGCGGACCAGAATATACATGCGGATCAGATGTGGTACGGCGGACCAGAACTGGTACGGCGAACCAGATTTTCCAGCGGATCACACTGGTACGTGATAACCGCCACGGACCAGCTCTATGAAGATTGCCTAGCGGACCAAACGGCGGACCAGATTGTTCATCCGGCGGATCTGTAACAACTGCAACTCCCCAGGTTAACTCCGTTAACTTTTTCCGTTAGTCCCGTTAGTTCCGTTAGCGAACCCGAGACCCGTTATTTGAATGATTATATGTTTGTTCATATTTATTTGCTAATTGGTGTTAGTAACTTGGTTTGTAAATTCGTTTTGTGACTTTATGTGTTATTTGAGAATTTCGCGTTTTCGGGTGAAAACCGGACTTCGCGCGTAAATTGAAAATTTTATGAGTAAACATTAAATTTACGTAACCCAACTAAATCTTGCATGATAAATAAGTTAAAAACACTTAGAAACATTTTTAGAATTTTTACTTTACAACTTTTAGTTAAAAACCCACTTAAATGGGTTTTATGCTTGTTATGTTTAAAGTAGAACTTGAGGGGCCAAACATGTAAATATAACTTAAAAGAAATCTGCCCTAAGACACCCCCCACCCCTCATTCACGATCATTCTTCCTCTCCCTCTCTTCTTCACGGTCACAAACACACACACACACATACTTCAAAATTTCGACCTCCACCCTCAAATCAAGCAAGGATTCAAGGTTTCTAGCTTCCCCAAGGCTCAAGAACGCTAAAGGAAGCTTCTTCTCCATCACATCTTCTTCCATTTTCGTTTTTCTTCAAGGTTTGTAAAAACCCTAGAACCCCAAATCGAAATTGTTAGTTGCATGTGTGTTATTGAGTGTTTATGTGCTAAATGGAGTGTTTGTATGCTCATGAAACTTGATTTAGGTTAAGTTATGCTAACTCTTGATTTAGGTCAGAATTTTTGAGAGTTCTAGATCTGGAAATTTGCCCCAAATTCATGCTCTATGTGTTCTTGAGGTTAAGTGAGTGTTTGGTTATGAAATTTGGGTGTTTATGCTCTTGTATGCTAGCCACATGTTCACATTTTGCTATGATTTTGATATGATCTTGTTCAAGACAGAAATTACATGTTGAAATGGTTATAATTATGTTAGTAGGTGTTGGATGACCAAATTGTTGCTCAAAATTAGAAAACCGAAATTTTTGCGAACTATAAAGTAGGGACAGATTCGTCCAGATTTTTAGGCCGACTTGCAGAGGTCATAACTCACTCAATTTTTATCGAAATCAGTTCATTCTTTTTCCGTAGTAAAGTTTCATGTCTTAGCTTTACAAAGCCTACTCGCACACTTTCTAAAACCTCCGTTTGGTCATCCAAAACACTGCTGAAAGTTAGGTGCGCAGGGCTGTGTTTTTCTGTGAAAAGTAGACTTTACATTTGGTCGGGCATGATAACCTTGTTTTAATGAGGGGTTTGTTAAACTAAAATGAGGCTTATATATTAAAAATAAGATCTGGAAGGTTTGGTACCTAAAATCTAAGTTTTGAATGAGTTATGCAAATTTTAAACCTACTTTGACTATTTTGCAAAAAGCTGAAAATTGCCAACTTCCGATGCGCATAACTTTCTCGTTACTTAACTTTTTAAGTTGATTCTTTTTGCAACATTCCCTAAATGTTAAGTATTCCATGCCTGCAAAATTTTAAAACTTAACTCCAAGTATGGAGCAAATTAGCCATGCCACCAAATGGTGTGTCAAAGACAATAATGTTGATTTTTGCCAACTTCTAACACGCATAACTTTCTCATTTCTTAACATTTTTACTTGATTCTTTTTGCAACATTTCCTAAATGATGTTTAGTATATCTGTGTAAAATTTAAAGAGTTAACTCCAAGTAATGTGGATTTTAGCTATGTCACTAGTTAGGTGCTTGAAGTTTGACTTTTTGGGTCAGCTTTGACTTAAGTTGCAATTACTTGATTTTCTCCCAAATTGGGACTTGTATGTGCATTATGTGACTTGTATGATCACATGAAACATGTTTAGATGATTATATGCTATTTTCGTCTTATAGACAACCTCTAATTCGGTTAGACCATATTTACCCAAAATAGGTCATTCATAGCCAATCTTTAAAGTCAAGTGCCGCGTACCAGTGCACCCTAAGGTGAGTTTCACTTACTATTTTTGTTGCATCCGGTAAGGGATGGCAACACACGGTAAAGGTATTTCTTTACTTGAGTAGTTATCCCACATATATCACATGTTTCACTGAATTGCTTTTAATATCAAAAGTCCTTACTTATCGGACCATTAATATAGAATAGCGAGGTAATGTTGAGTAGTACTACTGGGGATTGACACCCCCGCTCAGCGGTGCACAGGATGCACCCTCCCGACTGGCGGTCGGACTGAGACCAATATTAGCCTAGGACTACCGTGATCGGGAAAGACACGGGGAAGGCAAATTACATAGGTAAATACCTATCAAATACATTATCAGCTTTGGTTTCGAACGTTCAGGTGAGCATAAGCATAGGCTAGCTACCTACTGATACGGATAATACTTGCAACTTGTATAACTAGAGTATGAATTGTTTCCTTACTATTCATATGCATTTTTGGTCTACATGGTGTTGTGTAGACTGTTTTAGTGAACTCACCAGCCTTTTAGCTGACACTTGATCGTTGATTACTTTTCAGGTTGCTTGGAGGATCATGGATGGCACGGGCGTTGGCAATACTTACCATTTTGTGAAACCCTTTCGGAAATCATATTTCAGATACATTAGTAATCACTTTTGCTAAGCAACAACTTTGTAAACTTTTAATGCTTCCGCTGATTTTGTGAATTGTAAACTCTGATTTATTAAATGTAATACATGACTAGTTTACCCTTCAACTATGGTTTGGTTGTAACTAAAGACTTGGATCCTGGTCTGGATCACACCCCACACGGTTATACTCCGTTAGTGGAAATTGGGGGTGTGACAGGATCAGTCGTTTTTCATGCAGATTTCGACTAATTTCGCAAATTTTGACAAATTGAACTTATTTTTGCTTCACACAGATGCGAAAACTTACCAGGAACACTCGAAAATCATTATTTACCTTGGAAACACCCGGAATTGGAAGAATTTGATGAAAAATGCTTCAAAACCCACTTTTTCTCTCTAAAAATCTCCAAAATCACAGAATATGATCAGCAAATGGAACTAGATAGCTCTGATACCACTTGTAAAACCATGGAGCGACGGATCGATTGCTAATCAAGTGATAACGAGATGAAACGAGATCAAAAGTAAATACAAATGAGATTTGTATTGATGAAACCTTGAGAGCATACACACAGAAACACACACACAGAAGTGTAGAATATGACTTGAAGTTCTCTATCAGCTCTATTACTCTCAACACAAACTACCTATTTATAGGTAACTTAGACTAGCTGGCGTACCACCCAGCGTACCAACTGGTACGCTGCACCAACTGGTCCGGCGGACCATGTGGTACGCTCAGTTGCCTAACAAAACTCACACAATTGCTCTCATTACATAGATACAATACACGAGACACATCGTGACATAAGAATATGCTCTAACAACAATAACTTTTTTCATGTATCTAATGAAAGCATTAATGATCTGATTTCAAGATTATCTCATTTGGTGAATGAGCTGGATATTGTTGGGGTGAAAAAGGATGCTAGAGAACTGAAAGAGAAACTTTTGGATGCTCTGCCAGCAACTTGGGAAGGATATATTCTGTTGTTAACTCATAACAAGGATTTCGATGATATCACATATGATGATCTTACTCGAAATTTGCTAGCCCGAGAGTTGGATATGAGACGTGTAAAAAATTTACCAACTCAAGTTCAAAATCCAGATGTTTATTTTGGTGATAATGCATCAACGATGCATGCAAAGGCTAAAGCAAATTCTAATCCACCAACAACGGCATTTTATGTGGAAAACACTTCGAGTAGTCATGCAAACTTGTCTAGAGGTTCATCTAGTGAGGGATATTCTACCAAAGTTGCTGTTACATATCCGGTGTATTCTAATCAATCTTCACCTGCTCCAAGTATGAATGCTTTTTTAGCAAAAACCATAAATGATTATATGGCGTAATTTTCGGCAATGATTTCTTCCTACGATGGAGTGATAGCTGGAAAGCTGACTAGTGCTGAACTGACTGAAGAAGATTATGAATAAATTGATCCAGATGATCTAGAGTTAATGGACATTAATTGGTCAATGGAAATGCTTGTTAGAAGAGGTAAGAGGTTTATGGAGAAGACTGGTCGTAAAGATCTTAATCCTGAAGGCAAATTGGGATTTGATAAATCCAAGGTTCGATGTTATAACTGTCAAAATTATGGACATTTTGCAAAAGAGTGTACCAAGGCAAAGAAGCAGGAAACTTCGAAGTTATTTCAGAAATATGCCTCTAAGAGTAACCAGAGTAACCAAGGGTCGGGAAGTTATGCAAGTCCATCAAGCTCAAATGCAGCTACTAGTGGATCCAACACAGAATCTAAAGCGTTAGTCTCGCAAACTGGTGAAGGTTACGACTGGGCTGCAGATTGTCCTGACGAGTCTGCATTTTTATGCACCGAGGAGAGGAATGTAACAACTGAAGATAAGTCTGATCTTCCAGGAGAAGACTTCTTTGCTGAGGGTCATCAAGCATTCATGGCTGATGTTCAGGTATATTCTAACATCTGTGAATTTTGCACAACAACTGCCAATCAACTGAAAGAACTTTCTGATGAGAAAGTCATGTATTATGATAAATACATATTGGCAGAAGAAAATGTCACAATCTATAAACAAAGGTGGGAGGCCGTTAAGGCAAAACTAAAAAGTGAGCATGCCTTGATTCTAAGAACGAAAATTGAATTAAATAACAAAACTGAGGATTATATTTTTTCCGAGAAAAAGCTTGCAGAAGCTAATTCTAAAATCTCTGAATTAAAAATTGAAATATTAGATCTTCAGAGGCAATTGGACAATTTCAAGAATTCATCTTCCTTTGCCAGTTTTCTGTGCAAAGATGAAAATTTAAAAGATGTGCTTAAAGAATCAGGGTGTACTTCAGTTCCACCACCAATTGTGCATGGGAAAGGTCCAAATGAATCGAATATCAAACCAGCTGTTGTGTTTGATTATTCCAGTTTTACTGAAGGAGTATCTGACAATTCCAAAGGCACTCATAAGAGGAAGCCTTTGAAAAATGTGTCCAAAACTGTCAATGTTGTTATCAAACAGTCTGAGACTCATGATTCTATGGTAAAATCATCTAAAAGTGTAAATCTTACACCTTTAGAAGCTGCTGAGAAGGTCAAAGAAACTGTAAAGAAAATGAAAGAATTTGAAAATTCGAAATTTGCAAAAGGTCGTAACTTGTTTTACGAAAAAGAATCTGTAACTAAGAGCAACACAATCACACCAGATGTTCATTCAATACCGGTACCTTTTTCAAAGTCAGAAAAATTCAATGGTATTGGTTTTGGACATCCTGATGAACTTTCTAAGGTCAATCAGAAGAAATCTGAGAAAGTTCAACAGCCTGACAAAAAGAATGATAAGTCTGAAAATGTAGATGTAAAACAGAAAGGTATAGTTGAGATGGGTGAGTGTTCTAAGAAAGTGCAAATGTATTCTCTGAAAGGTAGTGATACCATATTTTCAGATGAAGAATTTCCACTATGTTGTGTTGACCCAACCAAGATTTCCAAAGTGTTTTATGTTGATGAAAAAGAAGAATCTGTGTCTAAACATAAAACTGAGAAAAATGATTCCTTGTTGAAACTTAAGTCTAGTCCTGACGATCAGACATTTTTCACAAAGTCAAAAACGTCAAAGTACTCACCTAAGAATTTTTATAATTCTGATGGAAGATTTTCAGCTAAAACAAACCGTTTTGACTATGAAGCATATGGTTTTTGTGAAGATTATGATTTTTACGATGATTTTGGGTCATATGAAAAACAGTTTGGAAAGTTTGAGAATATCAAGAATGACCGTGTCAAACCCAAAGGGTATGCTGATCAGTATGGTGTTGATGAGTTTGGTTTTTATAACCAGTCTGGTTATGTTAAACCACTGTTTAAACCTCTTCCTAAGCACAAATCGGAAAGATTTAATGCTAAGTTCCCAAGGAGAGAGGCACAACACATGTCTGATGATAACATTTCACTTGATTCAGGATCTCATTTTCCTGTTATTTTGTTGATAGAAGGAGATGTTATCACTGTTATCAGAAAGGTCACATACGCAATCGTTGTCCTGTTTTGGCCGAGAAACGAGCTTCCACTACTGAATCAAAGAAATCTGATAATTTTTCTGAGTCAAAACACACAGATGGAAATGTGGTTACAAAACATTTTTTCAAAAGAGAAAAATTTTCCAAAACTAAAAAATCGGTTGATAGTTCATCTTCAGACAATGTGACCACAGATTCATATGTTCCAGTAATCAGGCAAAAGTGGCTGCCTAAAATGACTTCCAAAGCCACTGAAGATTTTTCAGAAGACACAAGTCGACCCAAAGCTGAATGCTTGGGTCCAGATTCTCACTAACTTTTTGCTACTATGTGCAGGGTGCTCGAAAGCCAGCTGTCAACAACTTTTGGGTTATTGATAGTGGAGCATCCAGGCACATGACTGGTAATCTCTCCTTGCTTACCGATGTTAAACCAATCAATGGTGGGGGAGTTACCTTTGCTGGCCATAAAGGAGGTAGAATCACTGGAGAAGGAAAAATGGGAAATGACAAAGTTACATTTGACAAAGTTTAATTTGTGGAAGAGTTGCAGCACAATCTCTTAAGTGTCTCACAAATATGTGATAAGCAGTACACTACTGCGTTCACAAGTTCTGAATGTATCTTTTTGAAGCCCGGATTTCAAATTCCTGATGATTGGATAGTGATGCGTGCACCTCGGTTTCGAGATTTATATGTTTTGAATATGAATCAGACCTCGTCTACAGTGTCGGCTACATGTTTCATATCCAAAGCCACTGAAAAAGAGTCAATTTTGTGGCATCGCCGTATGGGTCATCTTAACCACCGCTAGATGAATTATTTAGTTAATCACAATTTGGTTGAGGGAGTTTCTAAGAATCGTTTTTCGATTGATGATGTGTACGTTTCATGCAAAAAGGGGAAGCAACAGAAAAAGTCTCATCCGTACAAACGAGTTAATTCCATTGTTACTCCGTTGGAGCTACTTCATATGGCTCTTTTTGGTCCTATGAATGTACGCAGTGTGGATGGAAGCTTTTACTGTTTAGTAATTACAGATGATTTCTCGCGTTTTTCTTGGGTTGCGTCATTACATTCGAATAATGAAACTCCAGCAACTATTCAGCGTTTACTGTCCAAGTTTGAGAATCTGTACAAGCACAAGATTTGTCGTATTCGTACCGACAATGGTACTGAATTCAAGAACGCAACGATGAAAGCATTTTGTGATTCTTTTGGAATTTCACATGAATTTAGTGCACCATACACTCCACAACAAAACAGAGTGGCTGAGAGAAAGAATCGAACTTTAATAGCGACCGCACGAACTATGTTAGCTGATGCAAATCTACCAATTAAGTTCTGGTCTGAGGCGGTTCATACTGCTTGTCACGTGCTTAATAGAGTTCTTATTGTTAAGCGGTTCAACAAGACTTGTTACCAATTGCTCAAAGGTAGAAAGCCGAATTTAGATTTTCTGGAACCATTTGGGTGTTTATGCACCGTTCTCAAAGGTGGTGGTAAATTTGAAGCTAAGGCTATGGATGGCATCTTTGTTGGTTATCAGTATCCAATGAAACGTGTCTACCTTCCGTCTTCAAAGACCATTGAGAGCCATTTGCATGTGGATTATCGAAGATATAGTTTTCTGAAACCCAAATCGGTTGATGTAACATCCCGGTTTTGAAATAACTTGAGCTAATATTATTTAATTTGCGTTTTATTTGAGTTTGTGAAATAAGCGGATTAAGAGGGTTACCCGGGTTAGTTAACGGGGATTTCCTAGTTAAAAAGTCAACTTTATTAATAGTTGAGAAGAATAAAGAAAGTTAGAGGGTTAATTGGGTAAATAAGAGTTTTTGGCAAAATTTTATAAAAGACATGAACTAGAGGGACCTAGCTGTAATATTGGTGAATAAACAAGTCTGGGATTACCCCAGACTTTGTAATCGCGACCAGAGAGGGAGAGTGGAGAGAAAAACCTAGTTCTTGCTAGAAAACTCAAATTGAAGCTAGTGGATTAGAGGAATTGGTGTAGGAGGTCGAATTCAAGCATAGGAAGCCTTCTATTTTCTGATTTCCACCTTAGAGTTCATGATTTCTGTCAAGTAAGTGCTTCCATGAACATGGAGATTTTATGAGTCTCTTCTAAAGATCAAATTGAGGTTGAAATTTGTGTTATTATGTGCTTATGTGCCTAGATGAAGTTAAATTACTGCTTGCATGACTGGATTGTGTGTTATTTATAGAGGTTGAGGTGAAGGTCAAACCCCACCTCATGGATTTCGACATCCATGGTGAATGGGTGATGTGGGTTGGTTAATTGAGCACCATGTATGCTAGTAAACTGTTAGGAGTAATTGATTTAGTGTAAAAGCTGAAAATTTTGTAGTATGATGATTTGTGGGTGTAATGTAAGCATGAAAGCTTCTAAACTTGTAGAACACCAATTATGCATATAAGGTGCTCGATGAAATGCTTGAATGAAATTGACAATGTGAATGTGCTGAAATTATGAACTTGAATTGGTAATCAAATGCAGATTGTATGTTTTGTGAATGTGGAATTGAGGAATTTAAGCAATGACTTGGTTATAGGTGAAACTAGTGGAGGTGCAGCTCAACATCGTGAAGGCAAGAACAAAGCTTAAAAGGTGACACGTAGTAGTTAGTGGTTGGTGTTAACTAGTTGGTTACAATTTGATGTTAAAGCGGAAAAATTGATAAACTATATGTGTTGAGAGTATTGAGTAATCAAATTGAGAAGTTGGTTATGTAAAATGACTAACTAGGATTGTAGTGTATGACCCAAATTGGGTTGAGCTGGATGTTGGGGCAAGACGAGAAACTATGAGAGTGTTGGGAATCTCGAATTGTCCCAACATCGAATTTAAGTGGATTAGCACATAGTGTGTGTGCTAAGGGGAAATTTATAATGAAGGATTCTAATCGAAAGCATAAACATAAGCTGGTCTTGTGGCTTGTGTGTTAACGGGTCAAACGGGTCGGGTAAGAAGTTTCTATTACCTTATTCGGAATAACGAATTCGGATATGACATTTGAGAATTTGGGTGAAATCTTCATATTGCAGGTAACTATAAGCTCATGGTGCTAAAAATCCAGGTTTGATAGTTTGGTGGTTAACCAAACTGAAAAGTGCAGAAAATTGGCTAAGTATGGCAGAATTGGCCTGGAGCCCTGGAAATCAGGCTCCAGGCGTATCGCCTGGAAGTCCAGGAGCTCCAAGCGATACGCTTGGAGCTGCTGGCCGGGTTTTTGTTTTGTTTTCTGGTTTTTAATTGGTGTATGGTGTTGAATGCTGATATGTGCCATCAATACTAATGTGTTACTGGTGTTGTTGGCAGGTAATCAATCGTAGATGGGTCGGGATCGGATCGAAGAGCTTGGAACCGAACATCACATCTTTTGGAACCTAGACGTTTATGTTTGCTAATGTGAATGTTTTGTATATTGCTATGGGGTTAATGGTGTCAAACACCTAATTTTGTAAATGTGGCATGGTAATGGACGGACGTTTTATATATATAAGATATGAACTTTCACACTCTGGTATTAAAAACGAGGTTAATACGTGTAATTGGGATTGGGGCCTTACAGTTGATGGTTCTATTTTTTATTATAAGACGTTCTTTGATTCTTTCTTGGATGCACACACTGAATCTGCTGATGAGCTTACTGATGATATGACTGGTGTTATTATTCATACCATGCTTAATTCTGGATCATGTATTCCAAAGTTTTCAACTGTTTCTGGTTCTGCTTCATCTAGTCAGACTGTTTCTGATCTAGAAACCATGAGTTCATCTGATGATGATGACAATACATTTCATGAAGCTGAATCAATACCTTTGGTTGATCCAATTCCTTTACCAAGCACAAGTTCGTCCGTCCCAAATACTTTATTGCCTGGTGAATTGTCAAGCTCAGAGGATGCGGATGCTACTCTAAATACTCTTGCTGATACTGTTGAGGTTCCTGATTCGACTAATCTCCGGATTCATTCTATTCATCCTCAAGAGAATATTATTGGAGATTTGACTTCTGGGGTGCGCACACGCCATCAGTTATCTGATAATGTGGATGCTTTGATTGCTGAAATTCGAGATTCGGGTGTTCAGAATGATATGTTTCATTCGTGTTTTCTGTCTCAAGTTGAGCCGACCAATGTTGAACAAGCGTTGGAAGATTCTTCTTGGGTTGAGGCTATGCAGGAGGAGTTGCAACAATTCCAGAAGTTGGGTGTTTGGCATCTTGTTGATCTTCCCAAAAATGCTAAGAAAGCATGTGGCACTAGATGGGTTTTCAAGTGTAAGAAGGATGATCGTGGCATCATTGTTCGTAACAAAGCTCGATTAGTGGTTCAAGGATTTTCTCAAATTGAGGGTATTGATTTCAATGAGGTCTATGCTCCAGTTGCGCGGATTGAAGCTATTCGAATCTTTTTAGCTTTCGCAGCATTTCATGGATTTAAAGTATATCAAATGGATGTTAAAAGTGCTTTTCTCAACGGGAAGATTCGTGAAGAGGTTTACGTGATGCAGCCACCTGGATTCTATGATCCTGACTTTCCTGACCGTGTGTACAAACTCGACAAAGCGTTATATGGTCTCCATCAGGCCCCGAGAGCCTGGTATGAGACGCTTTCTACACATTTGCTCGACAACGGTTTTCGTCGTGGCACTGTAGATTGCACACTCTTTTCGAAGCGGTTTGGGAAAGATTTACTGCTTGTTCAGGTGTACGTGGATGATATTATTTTTGGGAGCACGAATGACACATTGTGTAAAGAATTTGAGCGTGTCATGCAAACGAAATTTGAAATGAGTTCAATGGGCGAGATGGGATTCTTTTTAGGCCTTCAAGTCCACCAATCGGCCAAAGGCATCTTTCTACATCAATCGAAATATGTTACTGACATTTTGGCTCGGTTTAAGATTGGTGATGTTCGGATTCCAAGCACTCCGATACAGGTTTCTCATGGTCTTGGACCAGATGAGTCTGGTGCCAAAGTGGATCCAACATTGTTTAGGGCTAAGATCGGTTCTTTAATGTATTTAACTGCTTCTCGTCCTGACATCATGTTTGCTGTGTGTTTATGTGCTAGATATCAAGCTGCTCCGAAGGTTTCTCATATGATGGCAGTGGACAGAATCTTTGCTTATTTGAAGGGTAACCAGGATCTGGGTATCTGGTATCCTAATGACAATAAGTTTGACTTCACTGCATATTCTGATTCTGATTATGGTGGATGCAAGATAAATTTCAAATCCACAACCGCCGGGTGTCAATTTTTGGGAGAACGACTAGTGTCGTGGCAGTGCAAAAAGCAAACCTCGGTTGCAACGTCGACTGCGGAGGCTGAGTACGTGGCGGCTTCTAGTTGCTGTTCACAGGTTTTGTGGATACAACAGCAGTTGCGCGATTATGGTTTGACATTTCTAACTACTCCCATTTTTATTGATAATTCAGCTGCCATCTCTATCACGAAAAACCCCGTGCAACATTCCAAAACTAAGCACATTGATATCCGTTATCACTTTATTCGTGATTGCTACGAAAAGAAATTGATCGATTTGCAAAAAATTCACACTGATTTTCAAAGAGCTGACTTGTTTACAAAAGCGTTTGATAAAGTTCGCTTTCAATTTTTATTGAAAATCAATGGGGTTACTCGCTTAACTGCTATTTGATCTGGTTCAGTTGATCGTTTTTGTTTTGTTTTTCTTTTTTGTTTTTCTGCTTTTTAGGGGGAGTATAATTAAAAAATACAAAAATAGTGTATTTTCTGTATTAAAAAAAGGAAAAAGCATAAAAAATTAAAAAAGCTAAAACATAAAAATTAAAAAAATTAAAATTGAGAAATTTTGATCCGACCTTGTGAGAAATGATGGTACATCAGCATACGTTATCTGCCATGGATAGAGTAGAAAGAAAGGCTGTAGGTACTTGTTTGTTTTGATTGAATGTGCTGAGTAGTCTGATATATGTGAGTATGATATAAAGATAATGCCTGCTTGATAATTGTGGTTACACACCGCGATGGGTACTGTGTAAATCTGGCATAAAAGATGAGAAAATATCAAAAACAGAATAAAGAGATGTTCTGATGTATGCTTGCTTTATTTTGAAAGATTTAAACTTGTTTGATTTTCTTTATTTTGTCAAACGATCGGACTTTCTCTGCGTATCGAAAGATCGACCTGATTGTTGTTCGTTTGACGTTCTGCTTTATTCAAGCCAAGTTACTTGTTCGTTTACATTATCAGTATGAGAAATCTGCTGCAAGTAACTTGGCTTGAATAAAGGAAAATATAAAAATGAAATAAGCAATTTACCAGTATTCCTGATCGTGTGGGTACAATGTTATTAATGCTTGATAAATACACTTAATTTCATATCAGAAAGCTATAAACATGACTTGCTTTAGCTTAAATAAACCAAATGGTTGTATTCTCAGATAACTTGGCTTGCATGCTTAGTATTTTGACATTGAAGTGTGTATGATGCGTTATGTCTGATATGATCTCACGTTGTGATCTTTCTCACAAAATATAACTTATTGCGTTTTAATTTCCTGATTTCTGTTGGTTTGCTGTTTTGCTTATTTTAGAAAATATCAAAAAGATTTTAGGTGTGTTTTAGCATAAGTTCGAAAAACCAAAAAGATTTTAGTGTGTTTTGATATAAATTTGATAAAAATCAAAAAGATTTTCATTCTGGTTTATTTTTTTATCTACTGAATTCGGTGATGGAAAATTCTTGGTTAAATGAATCATAATCGATGCTAAGTCAGCTCATCATGTTTAAATTTTGAAGAAACTGAAGTTTTTGTGTAAAAAATGAGATTGTGAAGGCTAAAGGGCAAAATGGTCTTAATTCTGATCCGGCGGACCATATGGTACGCCGGGCGGATCATGTTGAGGTATAAGTATCAATTTTTGGTCCAGCTTCTTCATAATCCGCGGACCAGTTACTTTCACCTCTGAAAAAACCCTAGACCTCCGTACAAGTTTTTCTTGGATTTCTTCGTGTATGCAGAACGATAGCTCGTGATTCTTGTTGCAACAGAAATGGCAAATTTCAAATCAATTGGTGAACACAATGTTTATGCGTTTTTAGATGCAGCAGAAAAATGGAAGTCTCAATTTCTGAATATCTTTGATTTCATTAGACGATCAAGGATATTATATGCTGCAACTCATGAGTGTCCTCCATATAAAGATTTGCTGGTGATGTTTTGGAATTCAGCAGAAGTGGATTGTTCAGTGGATCCATCAGTAATTCGTGAAAGAATTCTTGAGACAGATGTGATTATATCTGAAGCTGATGTGCGAAGAGTTTTGAGATTAAACGATCAAGCTGATTATCCGACAGAGTTTCATGAAGCTGATTTGATAGCTTTACTCAGAAGAATTAAATATGATGGTCAATTATATGTTCCATGGTATCTCAAAGCCAATCTAAGTCCTCCATATAAGTATTTGATGCATGTAATCATTAAGTGTTTTGGGAATCGAACAAGGGGTCAAGAAGAATTTGATCTGAGAGTGTTATCATTTTTCTGTGCATTGGTGCTAAATCGAGAATTCAACTTCTCTGGTTGGATTTTTAATTACATGATGAGAATATCTTGGTGAAACAAGTGCGAAGTATTATGTATCCAAGATTTATACAAATGATTCTGAATGATTTACATCCAAATCTTCCAAAGAATGCTGCTGCAATTATTGATATGAAACATATGAACAGGGTTGCAGTTGGGAAGATTCCTATATATTACAAGCGTAAAGGAAACAAAGCTGCTCTACCGGTTAAACGTTTGATTGGTCATCTTGTAAATCCAGATTATGTAGCTCCGGCTGATGGAGCTGCCAAACATCCTGATAGTTATGATGAGTTGGAATATGATGACAAAGGGTTTCCTGTTGAAATAGCAGAAGATGAAGAAGAGAATCAGAATGTTCCTGTTAATCAAGACCATGTACCTGTACAGCAACAACAACCTGAGCCTGTTGTTCATGAGAATATCGCTGAACCTGAAGCGGTTAATCTTCAAAATGATGAGATGCTTGATGATGCTGCTATGTCTAAGGGTGATGCTGTTATTGAGAGTTCTTCTGAAACCAAATCAGACTCTGGTGATTATGTCACAATTTTACATAATACCAGAGAAATTCCAGTGAAGAGAGGTTCTAAGGCTCACATTGCCTATTTGAAGTCTCAGAATCAAGGTACTTCTCTATATGAGTCTAGAACCAAGCAGGTTGAGGATACTGATGATCCATTATATACTCCTGTGACGGAGGAACCTGTTGCAAAGTCAAAGCCAGTAGATAAAGGCAAAGCTAAAGTAATTTATTCTAGAAAGGTCAAACATATGGCTAAGAGACCTGCTGTGCAACAAGGCTCATTTCTGGCTGATGCTAGAAAATCTGGTCAGAGTCCACCTGCCAAGAAACAAAAGGTTCAGTCTCAGTCTTCGGTTCCAGTGCAACCGACGACACAAAGTGTGAATGTTCAAAGTTCTTCGGTTTTACCTGCTAAGAAGTTAACCATCAGAAGACCGTCTACTACTGTTTCTACTTCTGCTACTGCTTCGTCTGCTGCTGCTACTCTATCAACCATCTCTTCTGCTGATCTGAAGCTGGCGATTCATCAGACTCGACTTGATGAATTAGAATCAATGAATCGTCAGCAGGTAGATGAAATTAGAGGTTTAAAGAATCTAGTGGCGGAATTGGTGTCTCGGGATCAATCTAAAGATCGTGAGATTGCCAGTTTAAAATCAAGAGATGAAGAAAAGGCTCGTGAAATTGCAAAGTTACAACAATTATCTCTAACCCTGGGTGAGCAGTTAAATCTCTTGCTCAAAGCTTTACCTGCTCAGGGGGAGAAGCCGAATGCTGATGAAGGTTGTAAAGATGATGATATTTTGAAATATTTGAATGATGATCCTGATTCTGAAGGAGGTGTGGGTGGTACTGGATCGGGTACTGGGGCAGCTGGTTCATCTGCTGCTGCTGGTCCGTCTACCACATCTCAGGGGGAGTCTGATGATCATGTTTATGATGCAACCCCGATTACAAGAGTTGAGTTAGGAGAAGGGGAGTTTGTGAATCCTTATACAAAAGAGCAGCTTGCTGCAATTTTTGCTCTAAATATGGAAGATGTAGATAATGTTCCATTTGATGATCCGTACAACGAAGAAGATTCAGAGGAACATGTTGATTATGAAGAAGAGCAAGTAGAAGTAGAAGATATCACTGCTGAAGAATATCCTACTGATCCGAAGGTCTATGGAAATTTTACTGATAATGATCAGTCAGGAGGTTTCAACTTCTTTGGTGAAGATGATGAAGAAAAGATTGATGAAGAATTGAAAAAGAAAGAGTCTGAAAATCAATCTAAACAACCAGCATCAACCGAATCTAAATACTTATCTGAAGAACAAGAGAAAAAGATGTTATTTGATGCGTGGTTGAAAGAGCAAAGGGCGAAGATGATGCCGGTGAAATCATCTACAAAAGATGTTGATCAAAAGAAATTCTTTGAAAGAAAAGGTCGGGAAGCTTCTGGAAGAATAATAAGTTGGATGTATGATTCTCAGCTTAAATGCTATGCCATCAAGAAGGAGTTTGGGATCATTTATCTGAAGCATGCAACCAGATTCAATACATTGCCAGTTTGTGATGTGAGGGATCTATCTAGATGTCCATTCCTGAATTATGGTGATGATACATTGGCTAGAGTCTTCAAGGATAAATTGATTGAAGAATGTCAAGGAAAATTTCAGTTTTTAATTCCTCAAAGACCGAAGTTTGTGAAGTCTTCAACTGATATCAATCCAAAAACTGGAAAGCCAGTGATTGTAGTGAAATACAAGAAGCCAGTTCAATTGAAGAAGATTCCGTTAAAGAAACTTGAACAAGACTTTATCAAATCATTGAGATGGTGGTATTACGATGAGAATACTGGTGAAGCAGTGATAGTGATGGAAGAAGAAAACAAGGTAGTCAGACTGTACGATCCGATGTGGTTAATCAACTTGTCCAAGAATGACATTGACAAACTCTATCACAGCAACATTTTGTATAAGGCTGAGCATGCTGAACAAGCTTTACAATTTCAAAGGGTGATCATAGTATGTTTCGCGTTCGGGATTCACGCGGGGAATAATCGAAGACAGCACTGGAAAGAGATTTGATCAAGAGCTTCTGAAGACTAGCACAAGACAAGGGGGAGTTTGTAGAAGCATATATAGTGTCTAGTGCTAGGTCTTGTAATTATTATGTTTGTGTAATCTGGTCTCAGCGGACCAGGGGCGGACCAGATGGTACGCCCGGACCATCTGGTACGCTGGTTAGTTGGTCCGCTGAACAGAATTAGTATAAAAAGGTTTTGCTCGTTTAGAGGAGAGTTGTTGTGAGGTTTGAGTTCTAAACTGTGTGTTTTTGTAAGGTGAAACATGTTTACTTTCTCTCTCTAAAGGTTGAGCAATAAAGAAGTGTTATTTACCTTTGTGTTTGCCGAATTGATGATCGTTATGCATTAGCATTACCGTTCCTGTGTTCTACAAGAAAAGGTATTCTGATTTGAAAATTTTGGAATTGTAAAACTACAACCCCGTGATGACTTGTTATCAGAATTATCAGACATTCCAGTCAAGAAATCTGTACTACGTGCAGAACTCAGACTTGGTTTAGCTTTAGCATTCATGCTTGCTGTATTCTCACCATGATACAACTCAGGATGTTGCAAAGTAGCAGTTGATTTCTTGGAATGCAACATTTCCATTTCTCGAGCATGAAGTTTTCCAGTAAGCTCGTGAAATGTCATGGTAGAATAATCCTTGTCATGAGTGAGCAATAAAACATAATTCTCCCACTTTTCAGGTAACGCTTCCATGATCTTTTCCTTTAAATCCGCATCAGATTTTTCAATTCCAACAACCTTCAATTAACTAATCAAATGTGAAAATCTTGAAACTAGAGCAGTAATGTTTTCATTGTCATAATTCTGAAAATTATCAAATTCTTTGTTCAATACTTTCTTTTGAGTCTTCTTATAATCAGCATTTCCTTCACATCTGGCTGATAAAGCATCCCACAATTGCTTAGATTTCTTGCAAGTGCTAAATTGATGAAGCAATTCAGTAGGTAAAGCCATAGTAAGATAACCATAAACTTTCTTTTCAAGCTCATAACTTTTTCTTTCAGCAGCATCGAAATCTTGAATTTCTTTAAGATATCCATCTTCCATTGGTCGTTCATACAGCTTTCGAACTGGAATCCATAAATCAATGTCATTTGTGCTAACATAAGCAGAAAATCGTTCTTCCAATTTTGATAATCTTCAAGCTTTAACAATTTGGGAACTTTCTGACTTGTTCCAATTTCATTATCAAAATTCAGCATGGTTTGCATGGCACTTTGCATTGCAGCAAACGCGTGAAATTCCGACATCGTTCGAAAAATTAAGATTCTGCCGGCCGAACTCTCTCCGAACTTATAACTAAACTCCGAACTCTGTCCAAACTAAAAACCAACCTCTGAACGTCGTCCGAACTTGCTCCGAGTCAAAATCAACAGACCGAACTCCTAAAAGACTCCGATCTAGCTCCGAACCTCAAAACACTCCGAACCTTGACCGAGACAGCTCCGAACCTTGACCGAATATCGTCCGAACTTCAAGTTCGGAGTAGTTACTCCGAACCTGATCAGACAACTCCGAACTTCGGACTCATTTTTCCAAAATGCGTGATAATGGACGGATTTTGACAAAACTCGATACTGTGACTCAGAAAAACTGATAGAAAATGAATTAGGAGCAGATTTCACACCAAACACTCGATAGAATGATGAAATACACGAAAACAAACTCAAGAAACTTCAAAAACGTTTCCAAAATCCAAAAATAGCAACCACAGATCAGTAGAGAGAACCAGAAAGCTCTGATACCACTTGTAAATGTGTGAGCATCGGATCTTCTACTCGATCTAGATAATCGGACATCGAAACGTAATTAACCGATTGATTTATTGATCAATGAAGAACAATTACAACCAGTAAACACTCAGATACAGACTCAGAGAATACACACTCAGAAACACACACTTAACAGATCTCGCACACTCAGAACCCTACAATTACAAAGACCAATCACATATATATACCTGCTGGTCCGAGCTTCGGCCGAACCTCAGGTTCGGCCAGTCCGAACTTCAGGTTCGGACCTAGTTCGGCCAGACCAAGTTTGACATGATCTTGATCTTGCTTGATACTTCACACGACGCACATATCAGGTATCAACAATCGTGACTAAAGTTATACAAAATATTGCAAGTGGTTTGACGTTTAAAATGGTTAAACATTGTTTACAGGTCTTATTGACACAAAAATACGGAATGGTTTAGCGGATCTTCACGTGATCGGTTCCTTAAGGCTTGACATGCATCCATGCTATGCTTTTCCCTTACCTGCAATACACTCACTTTCAATAGTGAGTTTCTATTGCAAAACATGTATAAACATCATTAATAGTGAAGAATAACAACTAACACCCGAATGGGACTTCTAGGCGTATCGCTTAGAATAACCTGCCTCTAAACGATACGCATGGACTAGTAGGTGTATCGCCTACAGTATGTTAAGCTCCAAGCGATACGCTTGGAGCCTAGTTTCCAGGGATCTGGCCAAATCCGGTCTGTTTTATACTTAGCCAAAATTTGGCCTCTTTACCCTGTTTGCACCAGATTTTTCCCATATGGTTTTCTAACATTTTATAAGTGTTTCAACACTTATAAAATTACTTCATAAACATATTTATAGTCAAGTAACATACCTCGTTCGATTTCCATACATAATATGCACTAACAGGATTCTTCCGACCCGTTTGACTCACTAAGGGATTTCTTGTGGCAACCCCCCAAGGTTACCATCCAGAATTCACCCAACACATATGGTTTATAACTAGGAACATAATGCAAGCAATATGACCTCATAATATTTGTATGCATACCCACCATTAGTTCTAAGCTTTGGATATGAGTCTAGCTTTACACATTACCAATATACTTAAGTTTTTGACACAATTCACACAATTTCATTCTACACGTCATTGGTTCACCTAATCATTTTAGTTGATATCCGAATGACCCATGTTTCTTATTTGACCAGCTAAGACGGGTCCTTGCCTTTGGTTTACCCCAATGCCTAATTTGACGACATATGAGCTTTAGAATCTATGGTTCTATAACCATTTATAATTCCTTTTCTCTTGTTACTCGACATAGGCTCTATAAGCCCATTTCTGCCATTGTAACTTTCATTCATTATATGATTCCCCCGAATCTTTCCTATGGTCAAGTTTGGTCATTGGAGAACCTTTTAGCATTGGGCTTCACGGTTCCTAGAATTATTCTGAGGCGGATCCAGAAGAAAATTTTAGGGGTAACGTTCCAAAAAAAATTTTTTTAACCATAATTCATAACTGTCAAAAAATATTCTACCATAATTCATACAATGTAAAATAAGACACATACCTAATAGATGTTTCCTTTTCGGTTTTTGATAGCTCGATCCATTACATCATCGTCTTTTACTTTATGAAGAGTTTCTTTTTCGACCGCACAAATGAGAGCGTTGTTCAAATACTCATCACCAATTCGATTCCCTAAGTCCGTATTTATAAGCTTCATTTTTTAAAAACATCTCTCCACGGTTGCAGTTGCAACCGGTAAAACCAATGCTAACTTTAATATCCGATAAACCAAAGGAAATGTATTATGTTTTCCGGTTTCCACCATTACACGAGCAAGGTCACAAATTCCACCCAAATTCTCAAACTTATCATCTTCCTTCACGGTGTGATAAAAGACCGTGAGATCACCCAAAAGACAACCTCGTTCTTCGTTACTAAAATTATTTGGATACATCTAAAAAAATGTCATGATCTTAGATGTGTCAAACTTAGAAAACGAATCACAAGGATTTAAATCGGACATATTTTCTATCAAACTAGTTGATACCTCGTTGAATCGACTTCCAAGTTCTGAAATTTGCATATCTAAAACTGTATTAAAAACTTCAACTTCAAAATAATGTCGATTAGTTATGACATTCTTTCTGTTTTTTTGATTACCATAACTCTTCGTCATATCTGACATCTTAATTTTGTATATTTCACAAAAAGATATGACTTTTTTCAACATATCATCAAACTTCGTTTGTCTAATATCATTCAATGCTCGTTTTGCCCCGTTTATCAACTTAGCCGCTTCTAACAAGTCTTGATCTTTTTTTTTAAGAATGTTTAGATAGCGCATTTGTGAGACTTAAGATCTCATCCAATAAGTGCATATAAAACACAAATTTAAATTTCTTAAAGTATGTTAAAATACCTCTTGCCATAGATTGTTGTTGAGCGCTTTCTCCACTTTTTTTTAACAAAATCAAGTAAACTTCTGGAAATAATTTCTTCAAACTTGTGATTATTTTATGATGAGAACCCCATCGTGTATCTCCGGCTCGTGCAAGCGAAACCTCTTGGTTCAACCCAAACACGTCATCTTTAAATTCTTCATAAACCTTTTTAACTACCTCTTTCGCAAAGCAATCAATTATCTCTTTCTGTATCGATGGAGCTGTCTTATTGTTCTTTTTTGCATTTGCTAATGTGTGCTTCCCAATATCCGTGTTGTTCTCACTAGTCAACTTTAAAGTCGAAAGAAAAATACCTTTATTAAGAGAACTATCCGATTCATCATGACCACGAAATGGTAAAGAGTTTTTTAAACAGAACCTAGCACTACGAACATAACCCATTAATGGAAGCCGATTGGCAATCAATTCTTCCTTACTATGCTTAGCAACTTTCGCTTCAAAGGACCGCTTTTGATCAAATATATTGTCATATTTTTGCAACGCCTTATTATGAACACTATTATGTGATCCAATATGATCCTTTAAGGCACTTGGTTTAGACCAGTTACAAAACCCTCCACTCGCAAAAGTATCTATTCCACTTTGATTACCGACAGTTTCACTAAACAAGTAACAACATAAGCAATATGCTTTTTCCTCTTTCGGGCTATACTCCAACCAATCATAAGTATTAAACCATTTCACATTGAAACGTCTCCGACCACTAGAATAAGATGTCCATTTAAAAATATGACCTCGTGGTTGATAAGCCTTTTTAACAAGGTAGGCTCTTCTTATGTCATCTATTTGATTAGGATGATAACTAACAATAGGCGGTCTATCGGATGGATCCGAAGGAAGAACATTCAAATCAATAATATTCCGTGTTGAGGGATTAGAAGCCGAAGGAATATTGGAACGAATATTATCATCCTTTTGCTTCTCATTAGTATCAATATTTGGCCTTTTTAGTTGGACAAGTTTCACCATCTTCTTCCGGGGCTTTTCTTTTAAACAAATTGCTAATGAGAACTTGTTTTTGCTTAACTTGTGGTTTCATCTTCTTCAATACACCCTAAAATTTCAATAAGAAAACAATATTAGTAATAAAATTAACCCTAACCAAATTCACAATAATCAATAGCATACATTATATAAACTTCCATTATCTTGTTTGATAAACAAATTCGTATGTAAAGAGAACAAATTAACCAGATTACCAAATTCACAATCTTCTTCATACTGACTTTGTGAGAAGATAATGAAAACGGATATCCCATTATGGCACTATCCCTTTAATTTTTATAAATCCAGTAGTTAGATACCCAGATTAGCAAAATAGCAAGAAATTTGACTGTGGGAGGTTAAGAGATGATGCGCAGCACAGGGGGAGCGCTGCAGGGGTTTGGGCGGTGGCGCCGGTCGCCGGAGTGCCGGATTTTACGGAAGGGAGTGTGGGAGCACGAGGCTGTTGGCGATGGGGGGGGGGGGGGCTGGGAACAACAACGACCTTTTCTTTTGTTTTGTTTATGAGCAGACTTTTTTTTTACTTTTGTTTTTGACATCCACAATCCCCAATCCCCAAACTACAAAGATTTATTTTAATATTTTCAGTTTACCCCCTCAAGTTATAACTTTTATTTTTAAATTTCATAAACTTATTGGTTGTTCGGTTTGAATTAATTAACGAGAGTTTGATCATATCCTCAATTTCTCATGTCGGGATTTTAATAAAAAGGTTCGAGGGGTAGCGTAAAATAATTTCAAGGGTCACGAAAAAATAGTTACAGGGGTAACGAAATACAAAAAACGTAAAAAAAAAAAAACCACTACCCGGTGCAAGTTCAGGGGTAGCGCAATAAGTCCGCCCCTAGAACCATTCGTCACCCATTTATGTGATTCATAGTTTGTTCCATTTGTATAATTACACGTCTACATATCTATTACATGTAACATAAATAATGTTACCTTTGAAGCTTGATCATCCGCTTCCACCAACACCGGAGTTACACCCTTGATCACCTTGATTGCCTAATGGGTCACTAACAATGTTAGGGCCTTAACCATAGTAGCATTTTACCACACTTTCAATAACATGATTTCTATGCTACACATACATATTTACAAATTCACGTGGATGGCAATCAAGCATATTTATCGAGTTTGCACCTAGCTTCATGTTTTCATTGACACTACCATATAAATTAAGGCATACAATATCCATGCTAGCTAATGCACATGTTTTCATCAAGTTGGTTAAATTTATGTGAGCATATGGTTCCCTATGACCATTCAAGATCAATTCTAGCAAATTTGTTGTCTTGCTCACATTTTAACTCTCTTAAGCATCTTATCAAACACCTTATGTGCACACTTGGATGCACACCCATGGCCCCAACCCTTGAACCTCCAATCAACCATTTTACATGTTCGTGAAATCCATCACAAACCCATCATTAATTTACTATTTAACACCAAATTCATACAAAAAATCGAACAATGGAAGCAATTTTACAAACATCATATGTGGTCATTTAGCATGAAAGTTCAAGTATAAGAAATTGATGACTACTCCACCAATTCACAATCAAATTAGAGATTTAGGCAACATAAAAAGTTCCTAACACCATAGGATTCACACAATATCAAGAATTTGCAGATTTTGGCCATTAATTTTCAAACCTAACACATGCAATGAAATGGGGTTTTACTTACGTGCTTCAAGTATGAGTTTAGGGGCTAGAAACCACTCCTATTTCCACCCCAATTTGACAAAATCGTAGCCCTAGGCCCTCTTGATGCAGAATTTTGAGGAACAAGAAGAAAGGAGGAGAGGGTGAGGGTTGGGTTCCAGGTCGTGATTCACGACCTCCCTCCCCTTTCCTTATCTTTTGTTTATCAAACCATTACTTAATTGCAATTTTGGTCCCTCTTCTTTAGTTTATTATGTATATTTCACCCAAAGCATCGTTTTCCCATTAAGCCCCATATTTACACATGGAAATGATTTCTACAACAAAAGGGATTATTTTAACTACGTGAATTTTACTTAACTAGACGTTATCGGGAAATTTTGATTTATTAAAAAAAATTTGGGATGTTACAAAGAGTATTTAATTTTATATGTAGCAACACTATATATACTTTTGACACGACGACACAATGACACAATGATCTGAACATTTTGACATAATGACACAATGATCTGAACATTGTGTCAAAAATCGAAAGAGTAATTTTTTTTTTCATTTTTGATATAGCAACACTACGCGTTTTAAAGATAAAAATGCTCGTTTTTATGGTGTAATTAAAAAAATGTCGTATGTTAAAATTATGAATGTTTTAAAAAAATGGGGAAAGTATATAAAAAGTCAACAAAAGTGGCTAAGACTAAAATATCCCTCCTTCCTTTTTTATTAGATCAAGATCCAATGGCTGAAATTTCTTCTTATCCTTCTTACCAAAACAAATTTCTCATTTGAACCTCTCCCTACATATTATACATGAAAACAATAAATTTTCTAAAGGAATTGATCAACATATAAAGTATTTTACAAACAAAAATAGATCTATTTGGCTCGAGTAGATCATTCTAAACGTCATATTGACTTAATTAGTGGCTAAAGATATGGAATA
Source organism: Deinandra increscens subsp. villosa (assembly GCA_039602395.1). Taxonomy (NCBI): domain Eukaryota; kingdom Viridiplantae; phylum Streptophyta; class Magnoliopsida; order Asterales; family Asteraceae; genus Deinandra; species Deinandra increscens. Next base: position 40,061,648 of record JBCNJP010000027.1, read on the forward strand.
TTACCTTATATATCAAAGTTAAACGCTGAGTTGTACATTAGATCAACACTATTTAGTCCATATGTCTTTTTTCTCTTGGTGTACAATGGCGGTGGGTAAGAAATTTCTTTGTACATGACGTGTCTCTCTGCATTGTTTTGGACAATTGTCATTTAGAGTCTCATCTGCTAGCAACCCAAACACATCATCTTTAAATTCTTCACAAATCTTTTTAACTACCTCTTTCGCAAAGCAATCAATTATCTCTTTCTGTATCGATGGAGCTGTCTACTTATTGTTCTTTTTTGCATTTGCTAATGTGTGCTTCCCAATATCCGTGTTGTTCTCACTAATCAACTTTAAAGTCGAAAGAAAATTACCTTTATTAAGAGAACTATCCGATTCATCATGACCACGAAATGGTAAAGAGTTTTTTAAACAGAACCTAGCACTACGAACATAACCCATTAATGGAAGCCGATTGGCAATCAATTCTTCCTTACTATGCTTAGCAACTTTCGCTTCAAAGGACCGCTTTTGATCAAATATATTGTCATATTTTTGCAACGCCTTATTATGAACACTATTATGTGATCCAATATGATCCTTTAAGGCACTTGGTTTAGACCAGTTACAAAACCCTCCACTCGCAAAAGTATCTATTCCACCTTGATTACCGACAGTTTCACTAAACAAGTAACAACATAAGCAATATGTTTTTTCCTCTTTCGGGCTATACTCCAACCAATCATAAGTATTAAACCATTTCACATTGAAACGTCTCCGACCACTAGAATAAGATGTCCATTTAAAAATATGACCTCGTGGTTGATAAGCCTTTCTAACAAGGTAGGCTCTTCTTATGTCATCTATTTGATTAGGATGATAACTAACAATAGGCGGTCTATCGGATGGATCCGAAGGAAGAACATTCAAATCAATAATATTCCGTGTTGAGGGATTAGAAGCCGAAGGAATATTGGAACAAATATTATCATCCTTTTGCTTCTCATTAGTATCAATATTTGGCCTTTTTAGTTGGACAAGTTTCACCATCTTCTTCCGGGGCTTTTCTTTTAAACAAATTGCTAATGAGAACTTGTTTTTGCTTAACTTGTGGTTTCATCTTCTTCAATACACCCTAAAATTTCAATAAGAAAACAATATTAGTAATAAAATTAACCCTAACCAAATTCACAATAATCAATAGCATACATTATATAAACTTCCATTATCTTGTTTGATAAACAAATTCGTATGTAAAGAGAACAAATTAACCAGATTACCAAATTCACAATCTTCTTCATACTGACTTTGTGAGAAGATAATGAAAACGGATATCCCATTATGGCACTATCCCTTTAATTTTTATAAATCCAGTAGTTAGATACCCAGATTAGCAAATTAGCAAGAAATTTGACTGTGGGAGGTTAAGAGATGATGCGCAACACAGGGGGAGCGCTGCAGGGGTTTGGGCGGTGGCGCCGGTCGCCGGAGTGCCGGATTTTACGGAAGGGAGTGTGGGAGCACGAGGCTGTTGGCGATGGGGGGGGGGGGCTGGGAACAACAACGACCTTTTCTTTTGTTTTGTTTATGAGCAGACTTTTTTTTTACTTTTGTTTTTGACATCCACAATCCCCAATCCCCAAACTACAAAGATTTATTTTAATATTTTCAGTTTACCCCCTCAAGTTATAACTTTTATTTTTAAATTTCATAAACTTATTGGTTGTTCGGTTTGAATTAATTAACGAGAGTTTGATCATATCCTCAATTTCTCATGTCGGGATTTTAATAAAAAGGTTCGAGGGGTAGCGTAAAATAATTTCAAGGGTCACGAAAAAATAGTTACAGGGGTAACGAAATACAAAAAACGTAAAAAAAAAAAACCACTACCCGGTGCAAGTTCAGGGGTAGCGCAATAAGTCCGCCCCTAGAACCATTCGTCACCCATTTATGTGATTCATAGTTTGTTCCATTTGTATAATTACACGTCTACATATCTATTACATGTAACATAAATAATGTTACCTTTGAAGCTTGATCATCCGCTTCCACCAACACCGGAGTTACACCCTTGATCACCTTGATTGCCTAATGGGTCACTAACAATGTTAGGGCCTTAACCATAGTAGCATTTTACCACACTTTCAATAACATGATTTCTATGCTACACATACATATTTACAAATTCACGTGGATGGCAATCAAGCATATTTATCGAGTTTGCACCTAGCTTCATGTTTTCATTGACACTACCATATAAATTAAGGCATACAATATCCATGCTAGCTAATGCAAATGTTTTCATCAAGTTGGTTAAATTTATGTGAGCATATGGTTCCCTATGACCATTCAAGATCAATTCTAGCAAATTTGTTGTCTTGCTCACATTTTAACTCTCTTAAGCATCTTATCAAACACCTTATGTGCACACTTGGATGCACACCCATGGCCCCAACCCTTGAACCTCCAATCAACCATTTTACATGTTCGTGAAATCCATCACAAACCCATCATTAATTTACTATTTAACACCAAATTCATACAAGAAATCGAACAATGGAAGCAATTTTCAAACATCATATGTGGTCATTTAGCATGAAAGTTCAAGTATAAGAAATTGATGACTACTCCACCAATTCACAATCAAATTAGAGATTTAGGCAACATAAAAAGTTCCTAACACCATAGGATTCACACAATATCAAGAATTTGCAGATTTTGGCCATTAATTTTCAAACCTAACACATGCAATGAAATGGGGTTTTACTTACGTGCTTCAAGTATGAGTTTAGGGGCTAGAAACCACTCCTATTTCCACCCCAATTTGACAAAATCGTAGCCCTAGGCCCTCTTGATGCAGAATTTTGGGGAACAAGAAGAAAGGAGGAGAGGGTGAGGGTTGGGTTCCAGGTCGTGATTCACGACCTCCCTCCCCTTTCCTTATCTTTTGTTTATCAAACCATTACTTAATTGCAATTTTGGTCCCTCTTCTTTAGTTTATTATGTATATTTCACCCAAAGCATCGTTTTCCCATTAAGCCCCATATTTACACATGGAAATGATTTCTACAACAAAAGGGATTATTTTAACTACGTGAATTTTACTTAACTAGACGTTATCGGGAAATTTTGATTTATTAAAAAAAAATTGGGATGTTACAAAGAGTATTTAATTTTATATGTAGCAACACTATATATACTTTTGACACGACGACACAATGACACAATGATCTGAACATTTTGACATAATGACACAATGATCTGAACATTGTGTCAAAAATCGAAAGAGTAATTTTTTTTTTCATTTTTGATATAGCAACACTACGCGTTTTAAAGATAAAAATGCTCGTTTTTATGGTGTAATTAAAAAAATGTCGTATGTTAAAATTATGAATGTTTTAAAAAAATGGGGAAAGTATATAAAAAGTCAACAAAAGTGGCTAAGACTAAAATATCCCTCCTTCCTTTTTTATTAGATCAAGATCCAATGGCTGAAATTTCTTCTTATCCTTCTTACCAAAACAAATTTCTCATTTGAACCTCTCCCTACATATTATACATGAAAACAATAAATTTTCTAAAGGAATTGATCAACATATAAAGTATTTTACAAACAAAAATAGATCTATTTGGCTCGAGTAGATCATTCTAAACGTCATATTGACTTAATTAGTGGCTAAAGATATGGAATATTACCTTATATATCAAAGTTAAACGCTGAGTTGTACATTAGATCAACACTATTTAGTCCATATGTCTTTTTTCTCTTGGTGTACAATGGCGGTGGGTAAGAAATTTCTTTGTACATGACGTGTCTCTCTGCATTGTTTTGGACAATTGTCATTTAGAGTCTCATCTGCTAGCAACCCAAACACATCATCTTTAAATTCTTCACAAATCTTTTTAACTACCTCTTTCGCAAAGCAATCAATTATCTCTTTCTGTATCGATGGAGCTGTCTACTTATTGTTCTTTTTTGCATTTGCTAATGTGTGCTTCCCAATATCCGTGTTGTTCTCACTAATCAACTTTAAAGTCGAAAGAAAATTACCTTTATTAAGAGAACTATCCGATTCATCATGACCACGAAATGGTAAAGAGTTTTTTAAACAGAACCTAGCACTACGAACATAACCCATTAATGGAAGCCGATTGGCAATCAATTCTTCCTTACTATGCTTAGCAACTTTCGCTTCAAAGGACCGCTTTTGATCAAATATATTGTCATATTTTTGCAACGCCTTATTATGAACACTATTATGTGATCCAATATGATCCTTTAAGGCACTTGGTTTAGACCGGTTACAAAACCCTCCACTCGCAAAAGTATCTATTCCACCTTGATTACCGACAGTTTCACTAAACAAGTAACAACATAAGCAATATGTTTTTTCCTCTTTCGGGCTATACTCCAACCAATCATAAGTATTAAACCATTTCACATTGAAACGTCTCCGACCACTAGAATAAGATGTCCATTTAAAAATATGACCTCGTGGTTGATAAGCCTTTCTAACAAGGTAGGCTCTTCTTATGTCATCTATTTGATTAGGATGATAACTAACAATAGGCGGTCTATCGGATGGATCCGAAGGAAGAACATTCAAATCAATAATATTCCGTGTTGAGGGATTAGAAGCCGAAGGAATATTGGAACAAATATTATCATCCTTTTGCTTCTCATTAGTATCAATATTTGGCCTTTTTAGTTGGACAAGTTTCACCATCTTCTTCCGGGGCTTTTCTTTTAAACAAATTGCTAATGAGAACTTGTTTTTGCTTAACTTGTGGTTTCATCTTCTTCAATACACCCTAAAATTTCAATAAGAAAACAATATTAGTAATAAAATTAACCCTAACCAAATTCACAATAATCAATAGCATACATTATATAAACTTCCATTATCTTGTTTGATAAATAAATTCGTATGTAAAGAGAACAAATTAACCAGATTACCAAATTCACAATCTTCTTCATACTGACTTTGTGAGAAGATAATGAAAACGAATATCCCATTATGGCATTATCCCTTTAATTTTTATAAATCTAGTAGTTAGATACCCAGATTAGCAAAATAGCAAGAAATTTGACTGTGGGAGGTTAAGAGATGATGCGCAGCACAGGGGGAGCGCTGCAGGGGTTTGGGCGATGGCGCCGGTCGCCGGAGTGCCGGATTTTACGGAAGGGAGGGTGGGAGCAGGAGGCTGTTGGCGATGGGGGGGGGGGATGGGAACAACAACAACCTTTTCTTTTGTTTTGTTTATGAGCAGACTTTTTTTTTACTTTTGTTTTTGATATCCCCAATCCCCAAACTACAAAGATTTATTTTAATATTTTCAGTTTACCCCCTCAAGTTATAACTTTTATTTTTAAATTTCACAAACTTATTGGTTGTTCGGTTTGAATTAATTAACGAGAGTTTGATCATATCCTCAATTTCTCATGTCGGGATTTTAATAAAAAGGTTCGAGGGGTAGCGTAAAATAATTTCAAGGGTCACGAAAAAATAGTTCCAGGGGTAACGAAATACAAAAAACGTTAAAAAAAAAATTCCACTACCCGGTGCAAGTTCAGGGGTAGCAGACGCTACCCCTGCCCCCACAATAAGTCCGCCCCTAGAACCATTTGTCACCCATTTATGTGATTCATAGTTTGTTCCATTTGTATAATTACACGTCTACATATCTATTACATGTAACATAAATAATGTTACCTTTGAAGCTTGATCATCCGCTTCCACCAACACCGGAGTTACACCCTTGATCACCTTGATTGCCTAATGGGTCACTAACAATGTTAGGGCCTTAACCATAGTAGCATTTTACCACACTTTCAATAACATGATTTCTATGCTACACATACATATTTACAAATTCACGTGGATGGCAATCAAGCATATTTATCGAGTTTGCACCTAGCTTCATGTTTTCATTGACACTACCATATAAATTAAGGCATACAATATCCATGCTAGCTAATGCACATGTTTTCATCAAGTTGGTTAAATTTATGTGAGCATATGGTTCCCTATGACCATTCAAGATCAATTCTAGCAAATTTGTTGTCTTGCTCACATTTCAACTCTCTTAAGCATCTTATCAAACACCTTATGTGCACACTTGGATGCACACCTATGGCCCCAACCCTTGAACCTCCAATCAACCATTTTACATGTTGGTGAAATCCATCACAAACCCATCATTAATTTACCATTTAACACCAAATTCATACAAGAAATCGAACAATGGAAGCAATTTTACAAACATCATATGTGATCATTTAGCATGAAAGTTCAAGTATAAGAAATTGATCACTACTCCACCAATTCACAATCAAATTAGAGATTTAGGCAACATAAAAAGTTCCTAACACCATAGGATTCACACAATATCAAGAATTTGCAGATTTTGGCCATTAATTTTCAAACCTAACACATGCAATGAAATGGGGTTTTACTTACGTGCTTCAAGTATGAGTTTAGGGGCTAGAAACCACTCCTATTTCCACCCCAATTTGACAAAATCGTAGCCCTAGGCCCTCTTGATGCAGAATTTTGAGGAACAAGAAGAAAGAAGGAGGAGAGGGTGAGGGTTGGGTTCCAGGTCGTGATTCACGACCTCCCTCCCCTTTCTTTATCTTTTGTTTATCAAACCATTACTTAATTGCAATTTTGGTCCCTCTTCTTTAGTTTATTATTTATATTTCACCCAAAGCATCATTTTCCCATTAAGCCCCATATTTACACATGGAAATGATTTCTACAACAAAAGGGATTATTTTAACTACGTGAATTTTACTTGACTAGACGTTATCGGGAAATTTTGATTTATTAAAAAAAAATTGGGATGTTACAAAGAGTATTTAATTTTATATGTAGCAACACTATATATACTTTTGACACGACGACACAATGACACAATGATCTGAACATTTTGACATAATGACACAATGATCTGAACATTGTGTCAAAAATCGAAAGAGTAATTTTTTTTTTCATTTTTGATATAGCAACACTACGCGTTTTAAAGATAAAAATGCTCGTTTTTATGGTGTAATTAAAAAATGTCGTATGTTAAAATTATGAATGTTTTAAAAAAATGGGGAAAGTATATAAAAAGTTAACAAAAGTGGCTGAGACTAAAATATCCCTCCTTCCTTTTTTATTAGATCAAGATCCAATGGCTGAAATTTTTCTTATCCTTCTTACCAAAACAAATTTCTCATTTGAACCTCTCCCTACATATTATACATGAAAACAATAAATTTTCTAAAGGAATTGATCAACATATAAAGTATTTTACAAACAAAAATAGATCTATTTGGCTCGAGTAGATCATTCTAAACGTCATATTGACTTAATTAGTGGCTAAAGATATGGAATATTACCTTATATATCAAAGTTAAACGTTGAGTTGTACATTAGATCAACACTATTTAGTCCATATGTCTTTTTTCTCTTGGTGTACAATGGCGGTGGGTAAGAAATTTCTTTATACATGACGTGTCTATCTGCATTGTTTTGGACAATTGTCATTTAGAGTCTCTATACGCGTGTACTATTCTCTCACCATCTCTGTACATGTGTACTGTGTCTCAGCATTCTTTTGGACAATTGTCCTTTATCTCATCTCTATACAAGAGATTGAGAGTTTTTAAATCACATGGAGCACTCTCTCCTTCTCTTCATAATAGTCATGTGTCCCTTCTCTCTCTAAATACTCTCTAAAAATCCACTCAAGATGCTTTCGTCGGTGGTCGTTGGTTTCGCCATCAGCTGTTTCTACGGCTGCTGATGTGTCGACGTCGGTGTTTTTGTGCTACTGCGATGGTCGGAAAACTTAAACACCATCGTTTACAGATGCTTTCGTCGGTGGTCCTTTGTTTCGCCGCCAGTTGTCTCTACCACTGTTGTTGTGTCGCCGACAATGTTTTATGCTCGGCTGACCGTCGAAAAATCTAATGACTTACGCTTTGGTATGCGATGATATTACCGGAGGCATGGCCATTATTTCAGCCATCGTCGGTTAATGAGCAGATCTGGTCGGATATATCAAGATCTCTCTCCACTATTTTGAAGATCTTTTCTCTCTGTCATTCCATCTTTCAAGATCTAGCTTTTCTCTCTGTCTTTCCATCTTCCCGGCCAACTGCAACCGCCGCTATGGGGGACCTTCAGCGGCGCTGAAGTTGTTGTGTCGATCTGCATTCGGTTTCTCTCTGGCCTTTGTCGTAATTCCCTCTATCTTTCTCCATCGATGCTCCGTCTCTGACATTGAAGCGACGATGGTATAATTAGGGGGTTTTGCGACCATGATTTCTATTGACCTTTGGTGTTTTTTCCGGTAATCTCTTTTTAGGGTTTTAGTCCTATGGTGATTTCTCAGTTGATTATATTGCTTTTAAGGCCAATTTGGGGTTCATTTTTGTTTTTCCGGTGATCAGTTCTGTATTCATTTGCCGTTCCGTCTCCGTATCCCCGATCGCGTGTTCCGATCTAAACGGAGGTGTAATAGTCCTCGCCATCAATTTGCTCTCCGAATATGAGCAAAGATATACCTTTGCTATCCGGTTTTGAGAGAGATCTTTGGCCATGGGATGTGAGAGACGGTAATGGATTGTTCCATTTCATTACATTATGTATCAATTTAATAGCTGGACACTGTCAGATTACTATTGAATCCAGATTGTCATATTTTACGTTAGTTGTCGGACTCCGGTGTGTGTCCGCCGTTTGATTTCTGATATAAATTTTGGGAAGCCGATATGTACTCTACTGGGCAACTATTCTGCTCCTTTGAGTTCCCCGTTACGCATGTGGCTTTCATCGGTTCTAGCAGACTAGCTCTATTTTATTTGGTGGTGGTTACGATGTCCATTTACTATTGCTTTTAGATGGTTTCTCTTATTTGGATGGTGTTATCTATAGTACTCGAAAATCACATTTTTGTTGCTTTGACTGGTCTGTTATCTTTTTTTTTTGCTATGACGAACCTGTTGGACCTGACCCACCTGGAGCCTTTACGGCTGTGATGGGTTCGAATGTTCAATTTTCTGATGTGGGTGGGTTGGCAGGTTGCAATGATGTTTTCGAATTACAAAATCGAATATGTGATTGCTCTGATGACATGTATGCTTAAAAGTTGACCGAGATAATGTGTATTCTTTGAAATCCAGTTGTGATGGCTTTGAAGCAACTATGCCTGTAAATGTTATGTTTTTTTCATTTTAAGTGTTGTAAAGGCTATGATGATCATATTAAGAAACCGTGGTATAGAAGCTGATTATCATTTTGGCGAGGTAAATATCAATATTTTTTTTTGCAGCCAAAGTGCTTAACAATGCAGAATCATAAATTTTTGTCACTTTGGCGTGGCAAATATGAAGTCTTTCCTTTTTCAGCCAATGTGTTTAATGATGCTGAATTATAAATTATAAGTTTTTGATTTGAGCCTTAACTATTTCTATACTCTAAACTTCTCATCTTTTGGAAATTTTCCGCTCTTAATTTTTATTTTTGGTTTGCATTTACTACTGTCATTTTTTTTTGGTTCATCAGATTGTGATTACACAAACTGACTTGGTCATTTGTAGCAGTTCAGTTTAGTTTAATGAAATTTTTATGAGTTTTCAGAATAAGTTAATTTGATGAAACATACTCCCTATTACTTCACCTAATTTGTTCAAATGTTTTGGTTGAATAGCCATTAAAGCCACCATATGGGAAAATATCCAGCAGCGAATGTGTCGACGGATTGCTTGGGTCATTGTATCTTTAGCTTTCTATCTTCTAAAAATTTTCTTCTTTGCCAGTTTTTGGTTTACGTAGACATAAAAGATATATTTATGAACCTGAATATTAAACATAATATGTATACAAAATTAGAAAAGTTATATTATATGTTATATATTTTGTTGGTTAGGTTTTTATTATAGTTTGCTATCAAAACTCAAAAGTAGCAAACATAAATCAAACGAATTAAACTCATGAAAACCAACAATAATAAATACATACATGTACTAGGAATAGGCGAATTTGACTCGATAAACCTCATGGCAACACGCAGGTCAATTTTCTTTTATAACTATTATTATTATTATTATTATTATTATTATTATTATTATTATTATTATTATTATTATTATTATTATTATTAAAAAGTAGAAGGTTTATGTAAAACTTGAACGTAAACATATATGGTCAATAGTAATGAATCATATCCGTTTCAGTAGTTGACTTCTATATAAAACTGTATAAATACATTTAAATAAAAAAGACAGCCCGTCGCAACGCGCGGGCAACTTTACTCGTGTATAGAAAAAAGGAAAACATATGTGTTCACATTTTATTAAATACCAATTTTATACATTCATGCGTCTTAATTTGAGATCATAAATATAAAGCTTTTTAAAGGTAAAATTTCTATTAATCACAACATACACAGTGGTGTATAAAATTTTGTTTCTTACTCCAACAATATTAAACACATGCATATTTTTTAAATTGCACTTTATGCAATTGTCAATGAGTAGACCAGAGAAGTCAATATTGCTCAATTTAAAAAAAAATTGTCTTAAAAATTCAATCAGTTTTGAAAAGTGAGTTTTGCTCCATTTCGTAATACAATTAAGCCTAATATATATCATGTAAAATAAGATTAGTTAATGCTTCAACAAACCTATCATTTAACCAATCAAGCCAACAAATCTATCCACTTGAAATAAATTAATTATAATCATTCATAGTCAATATTTCATATAGCTCTACGAAATCCAATTTCTTTTACTGAGCATATTCTGAGGCAATAAAATACAAAGAGCATTTCAGAGTTTGACAAAAAAATGTCTTCTAGCAACTTATACTTGCTTTGGCCTATTTTACTTTTTTTTGAACAGCAAAATGCATTAAAAAAACAGCCTAAGCAAGAAGCTTAGGGCAAGTAAGTACAAAGTTTGATAAAACATCAGTCATCCTACACCATATACAGCACGAAACTGGAAAATTTATCCCACTCTAACTCGGAAATTTTAGCTTTATATTTCATCCATATAAATGCATCTGTTTTGATGTCTTCCAGTATGCTTCCAGGATGTAATTTCGGCTCTCAAACTCCTCGGCATTCCTCCCTTTCCATATGTTCCATAGACCAGCTGTTACAATGAGTGAGAGAATATTTCTCGTCCTGCAGATCTGACCATATGAGCTCGCCCATTCCAGTAACTATTGAAAGGAGCCTGTAGTCGGAAATAGTTGTTTGCACCACCCGGAGATGAGTTCCCATGTCTTTGATGCCCTTTCACATTGTAGTAGAGCATGTGTAGCAAATTCTTCTTGAGTGTGACAATAATAGCACATAGGATTCTGAATTTCGACTGATCTTTTACCCAATTCTAATTTTACCGGAATCCTATGCAAAGCTGCTTTCCAAGTGAAAATATTTGTTTTTCTTGGGACCCAATTGAACCATTTATGCTTGTATTCATTGTGAGATTAATCATATACATCTACCTATGTATATATTAAGTTACAAAAGTCCAAGGGTTAGTTGTGTCAAATGTCTAAAGTTAAAGTCTAGTGTCAAATTGTAATTATGTATTTAGTTCAGGGGTCTGTTTGGTCAAACTGGAAGTCTACAACTTCCATGTATGTGTCGTACGTATGTATATATATCGATGGGCAGACCATCGACATCAACAATTCATCATAATACAATTTCAAGTTCTAGTCAAAATTCTCTCAAAGTTTTGTGTAATCGATCGATCTTTAATCCAACATTTGGCATCAGAGCCACGTTTCACGATCGATTACACTTTCAATTTCAAGATTGAAGATCCGAAAATCATC
>JBCNJP010000027.1:40073975-40103327 GCA_039602395.1 Deinandra increscens subsp. villosa
AAATCCATGAGCATTTTTAACTCCACCACATTTACAGCTTGGAAGTCCTGCAAAGTATTGAAGCAAAGATCAGATGAGATCAAATCATGAAGAACATAATTAAATTATTCATCCTATAAAAATAATGTTGAAATAAGCTCATCAAAATTATAGTTTAGATAGAAGGTATACCAAAGATTACGTTGAGCGATATCTGATATCTGAGGTTCTAGAATAGTATGTGTCACATGAATGTCTTCCTCTATTTAAACATCCCCATCACCATCACAGATCTCTATGGCAAAGTATTGTATGAATTTTGATTTATGGCATGGTGTAAAGTTATTAGTACAGACAAAACACTTTACTTTAGTTCTCCTATCCTCTATTTACAAAGTTAAAGAAAACATCATAAGAAAATTAAAGCTAGAACTTAAAAAAAGGGTAATCAACACTCACCAACCTACATATATCAGCAAAACGAAATAAAAAGCTAACTGTAAAAACAATGAAGCGACTACATATCTGAAAATTAAACGAAAATCAAGAGGAAACATACCTTCAGAAAAACAGAGGGCCGGAAATCATAAGAAAACAGACACCTGAAACAAAGAACATAAAAAAATTAAAGAATTTAGATGTGGGTAAGGAATCGAAAAACAACTCAATTACAAATCTGCAACTACAAAAGGCATTATAAAGAAAAGTTCGTCCAAAAGCCCCCAGAAATGAGCAGAAGCACGAAGGAAGCGCATGAATTACAACACCAAGAAATAATATTTTATTGAAGAGAAAAGACAGATATATCGATGAATAGAAACACGTGGAAGCAATCAGAAGACACTATGGATGAATAGAAACACACAAACCTGAGAAATTGAGGGAAGCGACGAAGGGATTTTAGGTATCTTTGGCAGTCGGTTTCTTGAACGATCAAAACCCTAACAATGGCAACTGTGATGTGAGAACTCCATACCGTGTAATGCATAGTAAACCCAACTGTACATCGTACCGGATCCCTGTTGAGGGTGAGGGTGGATGGCGTGCAAATCTCCGCGAAGGAACGAGGTAGGGTAGGAAGATAGTGCAGAATACACACGTGCTATGTGTTATGTTGGGGGAGGGGGTAAAACATAAATATGTTAGGGGAGTAAAAGGTAGGGTGTTCACGGTCCGGTTTATACGGTTTTTGGGTTAAACCGTAAACCAAACCATTAGTTACGGTTTCTAATAATCGAAAACCTAAACCGAACCGCTAAAAATTAAAACCGAACCAAACCGAACCACTACTTCCGGTTTGGTTTCGATTTGGTTTCACGGTTTGTACACTTTAGGCTTTCCATACAAGTTTAGAATAATAAAATTTAAAATAGTCGATGCAACCTTATCATACGAGGTGTTGTTGTATACTTACTAGTTACCACCTCAAAATTGCTAATACAAAATCCAAATCTAAATTGCTATTACTAAATGCTATTAATTGTTAATACTAATTAGATCTTCAAGCGAAAACACGACATGTAACCTCTAAAATAAAACATGCTATTAATTGTTAATACTAATTGGAACTTCAAACGAAAATACTACATGTAACCTCTAAAATAAAACATTTTGTAACTCTAAAGTTATACACTGTAATATAGTAAAGTTCAAATATTTTAAAATAAGAGACTAGATTTGTTATCTAAATCTAATATTTCTACTTTTAAATTTTAACCACTTAAAACAAAGATCACTTCTTGAACGGCGCTAAAACACAGAAGTCCAATAAAACAAAATAAATGAACATAATTTATATATATATATATATATATATATATATATATATATATATATACATGTATACGGTCCGGTCCGGTTTTTTACGACCGGCTTTTTGTATAAACCGTAAACCAAACCGTTCATTACGGTTTGAAACTTTTGAAACCGACCGACCGTTAGGTTAGATAAAAAACCGACCGCGAAACCAAACCGATGACCGGTTTGGACGGTTTCACGGTTTGAATCCGAACCATGAACACCCCTAGTAAAAGGTAAAAAGAAGTGGTGCTAAAATGTAAAAAGGAAAAACTAAACTATTTAAGAGATGTGTTATTATATTTAGGTAATAGCATTAATGTTGTCTTAGAAACTAGTTGTACCAAAAAGGAGGTGTTCGTTTGGTCGAAGAAAGTCAAAAGCCTAAAAGAAAGAGAACATGGTACTTAATTTTGAATGTTTATCTTAGCAACCAAGTTTTGTCAAAACTATAAATACACACCTCTCATGTTGGGACTAAATCATTCATTCACAACTCAACTTACTTAGGCCATTAGTAGTGTAGCGTTGAAGGGGTGTGAAAGGCCGAAAATGTCCTTGAACACTGCCGCCATTAGTAATGTAGCGTTGAAGGGGCGTGAAAGGCCGAAAATGCCCTTGAACACCGCCCCCTGGGCGTTTTGGAGGTGTTGTTTTCGGGCCTCTGTGATGTTCTCAACGAGCACAATTTTGAAAGTGACGGGTCCCATTCATTTTAATATAGTAACGCTAATATATCTCTTTTTTATTTTTTAAATTTAAAACATATACAACACTCACTCCTATATATAACTCAACTACTCTCACAATCCATTCCACGGTTCACATTCAATCTCTTTAAACCTTAACCCCATCATCAATCTTTCTAAACCCTCATGATGTCACATCTTCCATGGACACCTGAAGAAAAACTCAAGTTGACTCAAGCTTGACTGGACACTCCAAACAACCTCAACAACAGTTGTAAGTATCGGGTTTTCTTTTTTAACTCGGAATAATTTGTTGAATATTTTCATATTAAATATTACTTTGTTTAGGTGACTCTCAAACTAGAATGCGACAATTTGGGAGTGACGTTGGTGTTAAGTTTTTTCTTGCTATGGGTCGCGACCCCTACCGTCTAGTTGATGCATTGACGTCCATATAGATGGACATGCTCCACAAAATCACAAGTTTCCTCAGTGTCTACAATGTCATCAACGAGAACCAAGTTGAAAACCTGTTGGCCGATGCACTCAAAGAATTCCGTCTACAAACTTGAATGGACTTTAGACTTCAACCAGTGTGGGAGTTACTGAAACGAAACGATGCTTTTGTTCGACTCCGTCACCCGTTTTTTATTTTAGGTTTTTTTATGTGATGTTTTTAATTTTAGTTACGTTTTTTATTTTAAGTTTTTAATGTAATTTTTAAATATTAACTTATGTTTAATTTTAAGTTTTTATTGTAATGTTTTTAATTTTAGTTATGATTTTATTGTTAACTATTTTATTTTTAATATATTTATTAAAATAAAGAATGTATAAAAACGGAAAAATATCAGGTAATTATTACATTTCCGTATACTATCACTAACCACTATAATATTTTTTTTTAACTTTTACACCACACCTGCGTGTCTCACTTTTATGCTTTAAAAACCCACACCATTATAGATGATCTTATAACTCAACACACATTTAATCACTACCTCTAGATAGTTCCGTTAGTGTGGTATCCACTATTACATTTACTTTAACCTTTACATGAGTGGATATCAATCTCTATTTTCAAGTATCAAGATGCAATTTTGACAGTTAAATATTGCAGCATAAGTATGTGTTACCTTTGAAAAATCCTTTGTGAAGTAAACTTAGTTTACTAAGGGTTAGTAGACTCGATGTCCTTGAACAAACCACTATTTTTGTTGAGGTTAATACGCTTCACAACACTCTTTCTGGTATAGTTAACCCGGACTTGTCGTGTCCATTAATACTAGCCTAGTTCTAAAAGAGCTGGTATAGTTAACCTGGACTTGTCGTGTCCATTAATACTAGCCTAGTTCTAAAAGATCGAGCTCTAGGATTTGCGCCACCCACAATTTCATTAGAATCAACCTTAATTCTTTCTCGCATAGGTTATCTTTGCATAGCATTAAAAACCGCATGCTTAACCTCCTTGATATCAATGATTTATCATAGAAATGTACTAGAAAGTATTCAACTCTCTTTATAGTTTAAGGTTCTTCACCGTAGCATCATTAGTTTGTACAGTTATGTTGTCTTATTGTATATTTGGATCTCGAATATCTTAAAGTAGGTTTCATTTGTATCAACTTCTCCGATGGGCTTTAGTTTCATTATTCTTAACAACTTGTAAACTAACTCTATGCTAAAGCCTTTTGCAAGCGGATCTGCGATGTTATCATTGGACTTCACATAGTCAATCGTGACAACCCTCGTTGAGAGTAGTTGTTAGACTGTATTATGTCTTCGTGGAATGTGCACTGATTTTTTATTGTATGTTAAGCTTTGAGCTCTGCCGATCGCTGATTGACTTTCACTACGTATGCAAGTAGCTGTCATCGGCTTTAGCCCACTTGAAATATCTTCTACAATTTGACATCCACTCCGCCTTCTCCTAAGTTTTCCAAGCCAATGAACTCGGATTCCATAGTGAGTCAAGCTATGACCTTTTGCTTAGACGACATCCGAGCAATAACCACACCTTTAAGCGTGAGCACATACCCATTTGTTGATTTAGAATCCTTTACTATTAACCCTTTCGATTAAATTCATAAATAACGGTTACAACTCAACATGAAGTACAAGGGAGGCGGGCAACAAGCTGCGCCGCCAGCCCTTTCTGAATAGCAAAGCCTAACCGAGTGAAAACCACATCCAAACCACTAGGAATCGCTATCTGATATTCAATTTGCATCATAGTATCATTCGTAACCATTGATCTCGGCTATGCACTTCATAATCTCTTATGTATCTCTAGCACCTTAGCAAACGAGTCGTACTTCTCCAATACTCTCTTGGATTACTCATATTTCTACTTAGTCAGCTCACAACTTAAGCTAAGTTAATTTTGTCGACTACAAGTCATAAGATACATAATACTACCAATAACCCTTTTGGTACTCTTACCGACAACACTCTCACCTTTATTCTTCGTTAGATAGATGGCGGATAATATCAATAGAAATTTAAGCTATACTCATGTCTTTCGAACTAAAAATGTCATGGATCTTTTTCCACATAGTGAGTTTAACTTAACACTAGATCATTTTGGGATCTAGTGACCGATCTTCTCAGGAAATTTTTCTTCATGTCAGACCACACTTTTAATGTGTATTTAGTAGAATTGATCTCTAGTGATAAACATATCATCTACCTTAAGACATATTTACCTCCAGTCCTTCACATTATTCCTTTTGGCCGTTCAAAAAACATTAAGACATAATATGACATAACCTCGAGTTGAGTCTTTCACATAGACACATTTATCGACATTATTATATTACAAAAAATGTAAAATCATTATATATATTATTCAATAAAGTTAATTTCATAAGGAAAGAAATAACATTTAACATTTTGTTGAAAACTTGTCGGAAAATGAAAAAATTTCCGACAAGGTTCTAATAATTTTTTTTATTAAAGTAATATATATGATCTAATATATATAAATGAAAAAATGACCGCAATTTGTTGTGATAGTTTTATATTTAACGGAAAAATATATCAAAAGTATTTTTCGTAGGCAGTTTATATTGAAAAAAATTAGGGTTTATTTTTTTATTTATTTTATTTTTCCAATATATCTAAGAGTACTATAAAGAATGGTTATTCGAAAGCAATGAATATTACGAGAACAAGAAGAATAAATCTAAACTATTTAAAATTTTTGATTAATTGTTTAAATAAATTAAGTTTTATAGTTTATAAATACAGGGATAGGATCAGGGGAAAACTTAATAAAAGTGAAAAAACCAAAAAACCTAATTAAGTGGGGGTATTTTAGACATTTTGCGCAACAAAACTCAATGAAATATTTCAGGGATGCCCAGCCCCCGTATTTCCGATTCAGATTCCGGCGACTCAACAAATTTTTCCGGTGGCCTTGAACGAACTTCAAAACACCATATCTCGAGATATACCCAACAAAAATGGAATCTGAAACTTGCGTTGGATTCGTCTCAACGACCTCTATCAAACTAGCACCATTGTTGTAACGTTTCGTTGAGGTTAAAAAAAATTCCGGCGACTAGCTTAACGAAGAAGATGATCGGAAATTCACAAACTGAACAAAACTCGATGATTTTTTGCTCGTTGGATGCGTATTTGGATGCTGAAACTAACCAGACCAGTGAGAACCTCCAAATATCAACACAAATCTCTAATTTTTTATGGTCAAAACGTATGAACTTTGACCCGTAAAAGTCAAACGACGTGAATTAGCTCGATTAAGCCATTGATTTCGATCAAAAATGGTGTGGAATCACAGCCAAAAGCTCTGATGGTTCTCCAAATCTGTTTCAGATCATGCTCTGACATTTAAGCAACATTGTCGTAATGTTGCATCATGCAACAATGTCGTAATGTTGCAACATGCAACATTTATCGTAATGTTGCGCAACAATTTGAGAAAAAATTAACTGACATTTAAGCAACATTGTGGTAATGTTGCATCATGCAACAATGTCGTAATGTTGCATCATGCAACATTGTCGTAATAATACCTGACTGAACTTAAGCTTGTGTTCTTCACCGGCGAGCTAGAGAATGCTGCTGACCAAGGCTGACGGGGGGTGTGTAGAGTTGTTTGCTTGATTTGTGATTTTTTTTCAATTTTCCATTTATGCCCCTCTGTGTTTTTAATGAATATTAGATATATTTTCAATTTCAGTCCCTTAGCCTTAAGTTTTTTAGTTTTTACATAATGTTTGGTTTTGTGTGGAACCTAACCCTATAAATACAAATATATATGTTTATGCAAATAAAAAACCACTACACTAATTTTTTCATACGTTTTTATATACTTATAAGTTTTTCTTACCCATATATAAGTAAAAAAATCTACATATTGTAGAGATATGTAAGAAATAAACTACTTCATATTTTTTGTTTGAATTTAATAAAAATGAAAAAACATCACATTTATATCATGTTGTTGTATTTTAAAACTTAAAAAGTGAATGATTCTTTTTTTACTTTGCGTTATGCAATATTTATTGTTCCGCATAAAACACTCCCCCAGAGTACTACATATATAAACTTAGGGTATGCGGTATGCTTGTCGTGGCTTGGTATGTGAGTTAGATAACACCCACCCACGCCGTAGAACACCACCCCTCCATGGCATGAGTGGATGACGTGGATTTAGGATGTGATTTAAACCACACCATCGAGTTCCTTTTGTGGGTCTTCAAACTTGTACCATGTGTAATAATTATTGTACCTGACTTATATCTCAACTCACATGGGTATACCCCCTCTATTTTAGTTCTCATTTGAGTATAGTCCTTATAATTTCTTT
Organism: Deinandra increscens subsp. villosa; assembly: GCA_039602395.1. NCBI lineage: Eukaryota > Viridiplantae > Streptophyta > Magnoliopsida > Asterales > Asteraceae > Deinandra > Deinandra increscens. The sequence goes on from JBCNJP010000027.1 coordinate 40,081,275, forward strand.
CCTCCAACTTGTGATATCCAAATTTACATAAGACTAACCGGTGTAGACCACGAAGCCATGTATCAATGTCATGTGGGCTGCGTGAAACACCACCCCTCCTTCAGTTTCACGCAAAAAAGCAACCGGTGGGAGTCCATGCAACATTTCATTTTCAATTTCATTTTTACCAGATAATTAGTTAACCACCTCAAGTCTTATTTTGATAATTAGCAACAAGCGATCTCATCTCCCTGGAAGGCTAAACACCTTTCTCTTTGGGGTAGGTTAACTCTTGTTAAAAACGTGCTTGATAGTCTTCCAACGTATTACTTCTCATAATTTAAAGCTCCAAAAAAGTGCTTATGACCTTAGAGTAAAATTGATTAAATTTTCTTTGGGGTGGCGTGGAGGGGAGGAAATGTATTCTTTGGGTTAAGAGATCGAAGGTTTGTATGCCAAAATCAAGTGGTGGATTGGGGCTTGCTAGTCTTGAGGACGTGAATTCGGGTTTGCCTAGCAAATGGTTGTGGAGGTTTAAAACGGAAGAAAACTGGTTATGGAGGAGAATGGTTTTTTGCATCCACTTGGTTCGTGGCAGAGAAGAGTTCTTCCCTGTTAGAAGAGAGGTTGTGGGTGTTTGAAAAGGCATAATATCTATAAAATTGGAGCTTACTAGGAAAAACTTGGGGATTTAAAGATAGATTGAGTTTGAAAGAGATAGATGGGTGTGGAAAGGGCCTAGTGGATCTTCCTTTTCTTCCAGGGAGATGAGATCGCTTATTGCTAGAAATGAAAGTCCAAGGGATAACTTTGTTCTTATTAGTTGGAGCATGGTTGTCCCTTGCAAGGTTAATACTTTTGCTTGGAGGGCTCAACGAGATCAGATTCCAACAACGGACACGTTTTTGAAAAGGAATATGCATGGGATGTCGGACGTTTGTAGATTATGTAATGAGGGTCAGTGGTGAAGCTTGACCGGAATATCAGACCGGGCCGAAAGTCAAGGGTCAAAAAAATTTAGGCTGTCACTAGGTTTTGAACTCGGGTTATATGTTCGGGTCGGATATTCGTGTCGGATATTCGGGTCGGGGCGATGGTCAATTGTGAAACAACAATAACATATATATATATATATATATATATATATATATATATAGGGTGCGGTTCCTGTGCGGACGGGCATTTTGCCTACGAACCGTGCGAACATGCATAAAAAACCCGTTTCTTGGTCCTACAATGTAGATTTAGTGTTACTATATTAATTGAAATGGTGCTAGGTAGATGTATACATGTACCAATACAGTTTCTCTATCCATTTCTCGATGTTTTTCTAATTTTTACATATACCAGCATAAAAAATTATACCAACATAGACCAGCATAATTTTTTTCTATGCATGAGCCAAATCCACTTCTGATCATACATCAGCACCATTTCTGATCATATATATGTACCAGCACACGTTCTTGATCATATACCAGCATTAAACTACATCGTATGACCGAGAAAATATATTTTTAAGCGTGTTCGCACCGATCTTAGGCAAAACACATGTTTGCATTTGAACCTCCATCTATATATATATATATATATATATATATATATATATATATATAGAGTAGGGTAGAGTTATAATACAAAGTACTTTTTGCGTGAGAAGTGTGAGAAGTGGATGATGTGTTAGATTTTAATGCATTGTGTTATCTTTTAATTATGTTTTTGGTAAATATATAACACTATACATTGTTTTTTCCATATTAGAATGTCATATGTTTATCAAAATTAGAGTTAAAGGATAACACAATGTAAACACAGTGTAATAATATCCTAACACAATGCCCTTTTAATAATTCTTATTAAATGGTGTTTGGTAGTGTTTGGAATCCAATGGATGGTGTATTTATTTAAGGATTGTCATATATTTACCAAAAATATAATAAAAAGACAATATCATGCATTAAAAATTAACACATCAACCACTTCTCACACTTCTCACGTAAAAAGTACTTTGTATGATAACTCAACTCTCTCTCTCTCTCTCTATATATATATATATATATATATATATATATATATATATATATATTGGTCTCATATTAATCTAATATTTTACTTTACCTTTTTTTATCATGTAATATTTTTAAAATTAAAAGCATACATTTTAATTAAAAAATCATAGGTGGTCGAGTGGTTCATAATTGTGATTGAGTATTCCCCACCATTTGGTGGAGTGGATATACCCTTGCCTTCCAATGTAGAGGTCAAGGGTTCAAATCCCCACCAGACACAAAAAATGAATGATGAATTAAATAGAGGTGGGTCAGATGTTTTACCACAGTGGGCCTTAAGGCGGTGGGTTTTCTCTGGGATGGATGTGCAACATAGAGGGTCTTGATTACTCGCACGGCCTGTGGTCACAGCGTGTCGTGGGTAGCATCATTTGCCAGGATAAGACTCCCGAGTAACTGAGTGTTTGCCGTTCCAAAAGAAGAAAATAAAAAATAAAAATTGTGATTGAGTAAAATGTAATGAAAGAGAAAAAAAGTTAATGTAACCACTAATGTTATAGTGAAATTCCCCATTAAGCTCTTGTAAGTCATTGTAGTCTAGTGTTAAAAGATAATGTTATTTTTGGTGGAGATCAAAGTTCAAAACTTGAAAGTAGTGTATTTGATGAATAATAATTTCTTTTAAAGAAAAATAAATAAGCTAACATTAACTACCTTTTGAATGTACCTCCAACTGCCACAAAGCCTTATTTGAGACCACATCGTACCGATTGGTATTGCCTAAAGCCAGGTTGACCGAGGGATACGTGTTATAATATTTAACACACATATTTATTGTTATAAAATTTAACAAATGTTATTTAATCATATAAGTTTATCTTAATAATAATAATTGTTAGTTAATTTAATGTTCTATTATTGGGTGGGCCTTAAATATACGTGGGCTTGAGGTCTATTGTTAAGTCCTTGTAGTGAAGTAATGAATGATTTAGGCCCTTAGAGGCTTAGACCACTCATTGAACATTTTAACAGCTATGTTTATGGAGCCCAATTATGTTAGTTCTTTATCAACCGATTAAGACTCTTGTACTTTTACTATTTAATAACATAGATTTTTTTATATTATTAATTTGATATATAAAATAATTTTATTAAGTTGAATAATGTTATAATGTCATGTAAAATTAATTTGTTAATTTGGGATTTGGACATTTTGTATTATAAACTTCGTTGTACATACATACCAGCTAAACATCTCGATCCTTAAAGCTTCAAGAGACTGTACTAAAAGGGCGACACCATTAAGAGAAATGCTATTATCGAAAGAGCATTGTTATCATCGTTTTAAATACGTATTTCTTTTGTAAACGGACTAAATAACCTCTTTATCAAGGAAGAAAGCAATGATCAAATGTTCATGATAAAAACAACAAACACCTTATAAGACTGATCATTATGTCTACTTTTCTTATTTTATTTATTTATTTTAACCTTAGAAATTTTAATTATTGTTAACATGTGGACTGCATAACCATTTTGCTTTACATTAAAAATGGGGGTGGGTGGGGGGTCCAATTGATCTATACTCAATATTTCCTTGGGGTAGGATTGCTTATGGGTACATATAAACATTATTATGAGAGTCACAAAGTTAGTATTTCAAAATTAGGTTTTAGTCATGTGGGGTGTCCCAAATCATATCATGGTGGTGCATATGATATTTTTTTTATAATGCAATTGTTTATATTATATGATAAAATGACTACTTTACCCTTGATTAAGGGCTCTTGTCCAATAAAGTAGGGAGGGTGTGATGTCCTTTAAAGTCTTTTACACCTAAAATACTGGGGGTGTCCACATCACATGCCATGTATCTAGTATATCCATATGGATAGTATTGGGATTTAGTCCAAAAGGTATGATGACTTTGAAGTCAAACATTAAAACCTATATAGAATGCATGTCAAAAGGAGATTAGATATTTATCTTGGAGTGAAAAAGGGTAAAGGGTCTTCTCTTCAAACACTTTTCTAGCGAGACACATGTCCAATGTGAGTGCATGTGCCCTCACATGCCAAGAGAAAGAAAGTGAGTACCATCAAAAGCAAATTTCATTTTGGTAAAATAGTTAAATATATTATAGGGGGTTCAACCTTTTAGGTAACTACTTGTGAAAGGAGTCATCAATTTTGTACTTCTTTGTTACTTTTGTGATTATTGTTTAGCTAAGAAATTTCATCAAAATAAATTAGAAATATATAACAAGGACTAAGGGTCCACAAAGATAAGTTACGATTATAAATCAGAGGAGTGCCAATCTTGCCACATCAATTCTAGTTGTTGTGCTCGTTTAATTTTGTTCAGTTTTAATAAGCATAATAATATTTAAGTATCCAATAATGTTGAAAGGCCAATTATTAGCAGTATAGACGTGTAGCAATATAGACTTGGAAGGGCTTCTTGGTTCTACAATAATGATATTATTGATACAACTAAAAGTGAAAATATATATTGCTAATGGAAAACTTGGTGATAAACTCATAGCTTTTCAACTAAAATGTTATTCGATTAAACATATAAAGTGTACGTATATTGATTTAAAAGATAGAGCCGAGTATGTGTAGGATAAAGAGTCTGTGCATTAACCATTAAACTCTTCATAACGTTAACAACTACTCTTCTTATATTACCCTTCTTATATAGAGACTTAGTTAGCATGTCAAATTAGCTTTTCATTCATCTTTATCACATACAACTTTTTATCTCAACACATCATCCCACATGCATCCTCTTAATTCCACATCATAATTAAATTTTTTTAAATTTTTAGTCAACAAAATAATTCATTTTATTTAAAAAGTTAAATAAATAAATAATCAAATACAGATAGATAACTAAATATTAATAATAACTAACAAATAATAAATACTAAACTTGCATTATATTAAATGAAAATAAAATCGCATACTTAAAACAAAATAACAAACTAAAACTAGAAATTAAAACTAATCAAGACGAGACATGTTGTATTTCCCCCCATTTGGTTACTAGATGTTAGCTTTTAGAAATGGAGTCACATGATTTGTGTCCATCTAAAGTACTATTTGTTCCTCTAACTCCACTAGATGTTGTATAGCTTTCTTCCTCTGAGTTTTTGTGAAGGTGGTTAGGTTGGGTTTTGTTCGTTGTTGTCCTTGTTTTGACAGTTGAGTAAGCGATAATGGAGATCTTGGATCTATGGAATTGAGAGATAAGAAATGAGAGAGTGTGAAGAAAAAAAATGAGTTGGGTGTGAAAATGATTGAAGTATATATGTGCATAAAACTATATGTTAGGAAAAAAACCAGTCGCTATTGATAAAAGTAAATCAAAATAAAAAAAAACAGAGTTGTCAGTTTTATTAAACAATTAAAAGCAAGTGGGCCCCACCTTCAACCATCTGTTGCGACGTGCGGAGACCCACGGGTGGGCGAGCCTCAATATCGCATGCCTGGCGTGTGGCTTCCACATGTTCCACACACTTTCCAAAGATGAAGTAAAATTAGCATGATAAAATGAAGGTGATGTGAATCTTTTATTTGCATATTACAAATCACTGGATGATATGAATTTCTCAAACAGATGACTTATTATAATAAATCAATTTGAGTTTTCTAGTAGGATCATCCGCAACGCTAAGTCATGTCCTTCCCACATGCAAGCCTAATCCCCATGCTATATTAGATTTTCACAAGTCCCAACAGATTCTTGTCACATACATCTTTTAACCCCAACACTAAAATACTCGTCTTTTCCACGTGCACCCCTATTAAATACTATGTATATATATATATATATACATGTGTGTGAGAGAGGAGACAGAAAAAAGAAAATGCCGCATGTAGGCGCACACCTAGACCGATGTCAGACGTGCGACCTTCCACCTTAACTACTTCACCCCCGTTAGGGGTGGTATAAGCTAGATAAAGATCCGTGTATTTTCGTGGGAGAACACAAATTCTAACGAATACTTTACCGAACCATTTTTATGCCTGTACATTATAGTGTTAAGGGTGTGCATAGTTTGCCTTGTATACATAATATGTAATCATTCTAACATATATTTATTTGTACCTTATGTTAACATGATAAAATGTAATTCTAAATACAATCAATCTTAATCTCTTGAAGTATCATCTTTGTCAAAATACCAACCATCTAGGGGAGGCTAAGTCTCTGCACAAAAAAAATACAGAAACACATGTTAAATAATGATGTAGTTTTGTTAAAAACTAAGAAAATTGCCACGCCAACACATGAATTGTCATTAAGTTTTACAAATGTAAAACATCATATCCATTTAAAAAGCAACAACCAAGAAGCCATCCAAGATAACAAAAACAGAGTGGTTAGGTACATGAACCGAGAGAGGACATGTATATAAACTGAAGAGAGACATGTAGCACCGCCCACCAAGCCAATGTAAAAAAAAACATGTGGCATGAACAATTGTATCTTAGTGAACACATAAGCATTTCATTTGTTATATTATATGATAATCTTAGCTCAGATCCATAAAATGGTACGAATTTATTGGATTTAGAATGTCTAATTGTCGATTATTTAACGTCACCACAAAGGTACGGTCCAAGAGTTACACTTTGAAAGACGAACAGTTGTAATATTTAATACTAAATATTACTGATCACAATAAGTGTTATTACGGAAAATCATTGTTTATTATAATAATGATCATGTTAGTTTTGAGTGAAATAATTAATAGGCAAATAAAAATGGTGAACGTTTAGAGGTTAAACGAGTAATTAATTTGTTAATAGTTAGTAAATTAAAATCGTGAATATTATTATGTGAAAATGTAGTTTTGATTAATAATAAAGAATAATCGTTATTCAGTTCTACGGTAAATGGAGATTTAATTTATGAGATAAAGAAAATATAAATAGTTATTGTTATTATTATTAAAAGGTTTATTGGATTTTGTTAATCCAAGTTTATTACCAATTGGCCAATATTAATCCCAATTTTAAAAATGGCCCACATTAATCCCAATTATTAAGGTGTTTGATTTCATTGGACCCCCTTTACATTTTTCTTAACTCCGTTTGGGATTTTACTCAAAAAATTTCAAAGGGGGTCCAATGAAATCCAACACATTAATAATTGGTATTAATGTGGGCCATATTTGAAATTGGGATTAATATTGGTCAATTGGTAATAATTTGGATTAATAAAATCCAATAACCCTTATTAAAAATGTTAAATGAAAACTATCCTAAAAACATTTTAGTTAAACAGTTATTTAGAACGTGGTGATTAACTATGAAAGTTGTATAGGGTTTGTTTCGTACAAATAAACTTTGTTGCGCATTAACTGCATTAACGGTTATCTAAAGGGTTAATGATTCCGGAAAAAAATCAGTTATTTGAGGACCAGAGTGTAACTTGTGTTCCTATAAATACATGTTGATCCTAAACCCATATTAATACCAATCTCCACAAAAAGTTTAGAAAACCAAAACCCTAATCACTCACTCTCTCCATCTTCGTCGTCGGCTATCACCACCGCTGTGACGGTCTCCGCTCTCTGACGCCCGCCGTTCGGCCACAGTACTGTCGCCGCCGCCGCCTTGCGCTGCCACTGGTCTTAGCCGTCATCTCGTTAAGTTCCGATTACCGAATAGTTTCGGTTTTTCGTATCGAGATTTCTTTGGTTTGTTCAAGTGTTGAAGTTATGATCAACATTACTAGCGGATCCGTTTGTCGCATCCACAGTGTCACATCTCGATTTTTTCGCAAGGTCAATCTATGGTTATTGCATTTATATTTATCTAAATTAGTTGTAATTGGATCACTGGTCGGAGATACCACGTTTATTTAATATAAAGTTTTGAACTTATTGCTTTCGCATTCGATTATTTGTCATAATCGATTTTTTGATATTATTATATATATATATATATATATATATATATATATATATAATATAATTTTATATTAAATGACAAAATTAAATTTGTCCTAAACGAGCCTGAGATCTCAACAAGAATAGGACACCGACCATGGCTACAAATAATTACCCCCCCCCCCCCCCAAAAGATAAAGGTTATCACAAAAATGTTCCAATCGAAACTGACAATTTTAGACGTCATCATAGCCATTCATAGGATGTATAGAACGAAGAACACCATCAGACAAACGAAGATGCACAAATCATAAACATAAACTCAAGTCATAGTTCAGATATAAATTAAGAACTTCATAATCACCAACAGTGTGCAACACCATCAAACGTACATGCACAAATCAAGAAATTATAACTAAGTCACAACTAATATGAAAGTTAATATCTTCATAAACAAAAACGAATATCAGAAATCATAGTTTAGATCAAGATAAAGATCTTTAGAACCACCTACAGTGCGCAACACCATCACACACACATGCACAAATCAAGAAATGAAAACCAAGTCAAAGCTCAGATGTAAATCAGTATCTTCGTAAATCAAAAGTAATATCATATATAAACATACCCAAAATAAAAACAACCAACAACACAGCGACAAATCAGATTAAAATCATATTAGAAAGATAACCCCCAAATCAAAAAAGGAGCAAGGAAAACCAAGTCAAAGGAATTAGTATCCTCATAAACGAAAATCAATAATATATCCAGATATCCCACAATTCAAAACAGCCCACAGCAACACAACGGCAAGAAACATTTTAGAAATCAAATGAGAAACATAACCCTAAGGCTAAACGTAGTGGGGCGTTTTTGGGCTCCATAACGCCCCATAACGCCCCACATAACGCCCTGGCCCACTACGCTGGGGCGTTATGGGGCGTTATGAAGCCCAAATTCGCCCCGGGCGTCAAGGGTATAACGCCGGAGAAATGTTGAAATTTCGAGATATAGCCGTTGAACGGCTATATCAACGGTATAATTTTTTTTTTTTTTAATTTTCAATTTTTTTAAATACACTCTCAAACTATATATATATCTCCCAAATTTATAAACTTAACACTCTCAATCTCTCTCAATCTCTCTCAATTCACTCACTTTCATTTTTTTTTAAAAAATGGGCTCTCCCTCTTCCGCCACTCGACTCGGTTTATTCGACGATGAAGAATACGAGGTTGTCTCCGCCGCACTTCAATTTTTTGACATGCCGGTACCACGCCCGGTTATCAAGCGGAGACATCTTGAACGTGATCGTAATGCCGCCAACGATAATTTGAGAAAACCAACTTGGAACGACATGCAAAATCTATACGATCGCCACGAAGAAGTTCATGGTTTACCCGGCATGATTGGAAGTATAGATTGCATGCATTGGACTTGGGATAATTGTCCAACCGAATGGCGAGGACATCACACGAGGGGTGACCAGAAAGGTCCAACGGTTATTTTGCAAGCCGTTTGCTCAAACGATCGTTGGATTTGGTACGCCAAATGTGGTGTCGCGGGGTCCCTTAATGACATCAACGTCTTGGAAGGTTCTTCTGTGATCGAGGATTATATATCCGATAAGATGGTGAAGGTCGGGTTTTACGTGAATGGAACCTACTACCGACATGGATATGTTTTGGGTGACGGGATATATCCGGAGTATTCGATGATTGTGAAGACCTTCAAAGACCCAATTGATGAAAAGCGACGATATTTCAAGACGGTTCAAGAGGCGGCTCGGAAGGACGTTGAGTGTTGTTTTGGAAATCTAAAAAAAAAATGGCACTTTCTTAAAAATCCTTGTCGATTGTGGACGAAGGATAAGATGGAGGATTACATGCGCGCAATTATCCTATTGCACAACATGAACAAAGAGGATAAGGGTCTTGCGATTTGTGCCGACTTTCGACCCGAACACATCCAAGAGATGCCACCAGCGACACAAGAAAAGAGACTTCAAAACTACGCGATGTTGCGCTCAAGAGAGATACATAACTCTCTAAAAGCCGATTTGGTTGAACACACTTGGACGTATAGGCCAATTAATTACGTGCCCCCACCGGTTGTGCAACAAGAAGATGAGGGTGACGATGAAGAAAATGAAGAAGACTACGACGACGTGCCATCCGATGATTAATTAGTTGTATTTTTTTTTTTAAGTAATTGTATGTTTTATTTTAATTAAGTTGTAATATTTTTTTTTTTAGTTTTAATATTTATGAAAGTAGTTTTTTTTTAAAAAAAAAAATAAAAAATAAATAAATATTAAGTAATGATGGTGGGGCTTTATGGGGCTTTATCCACTACACCATAAAGCCCCATAAAGCCCCTTGCCCAGTCAGCGTCCACATGGCGCATAATGCCCCTTGTGGGGCTTTATGGGGCTTTATCCACTACACATAGCCTAAATGCAAGTCGTAAAAGGGTAAAGACATCACAACAGCAACATATAGTCCATATCCAACATCAGATGAAACTCAAACCCCTCTCGTAACCCTTTTTTTCTAACCATCGTAAACCATCGCCATACACCCGCGACAACAACAATATGACGATCATCAGCTGTAGACAATGGCGGCACCACCAACATGAATGGCAGAGGCGCATAGGCTTAGAGAGGGAGAGAAAAGGTCGTCAATGGTGAATACATAAGAGAGAGAAGCCAATCATTGAGTTTTATGAGAGAGACAGTGAGGAATTGACATGTACAGAGAAAAGAGATGTATGTTTATGAGAGAGAGATAGTGTGTGTTTGTGAGGCCTTGATGTTTATAAGAGAGAGAGTGATGAATCGATATGTATAGAGAATAAAGAGGTGGGAGAGAGAGAGAACATGTATGAGACACGTAGCACCGCCCATCCAAGCCAAAGTACAAAAACATGTGGCATGAACAATTGTCTCTTAGTGAACACATAAGCATTTGAATTTGTTATATTATATATTATGAAGTTCAAGCTGTAGGGAATCTCAGGCTCATATAAGACTAATTTTTGTTAATTTAATATAAAATTATATTTTATATTTACAATATCATAAAAATGATTATTATCAATAATCTAATGCGAAAGCGATTAAGTTTAAAACTTTTCTATTAACGGACATGGTATCCCAAACTAGTGATCTAGTTACAATCAATTCAGATAAATATAAATAACACAACCATAGGGTGTTTAGAGATTGACATTGACGAAACCGAGATGTAACACTGAGGATGCAACGAACGGATCCGCTTGTAATCCCAATCACAATTTCAAAACTTGAAACAGTCCAAACGAATTCAGACTCGAAAACCAAACTCTTTAGTATTTGAATACCATATGAACACGCTGGCAACGACGACCGCGCAAAGCAGCGACGACAACAAGGCGGCGGCGCGCGCTGTGGTGGCATCTGGACGGCGTGTGGGCAGCGGTGGTGGCTCCCGCGGGGTGGGGAAGCCGGCAGCATGAGAGAGATAGGGAAATGATTAGGGTTTTTTTTCTAAAATTTTATAGAGGATTTATGTGTATTAGGGTTCTAGAATTAACCTGTATTTAAGGAATACATATTACACTCTGTTCCCTAAATTACTGACTTCTTCTCTAAGGCAGTAACCTTTGATTAATTGTTAATACACTTAATTCCCCACAAAGTTTATTTGAACGAAACATGTCATACCCCAACCGACGACGGAAGATGTCAAGGCGCGATGATTTCCAGATACACACAACACTATTTAATGTTGCGATATTCTTAATCAACCTATTTCAAAAGATATAATTTACACATGATAATTCAAAGGAAATACAACAATTTAATCAACAAATATTCTTGTTAAGTTTAAGGTCACTCTATGTCTGCATGCATCCTAATGTGTCATCAACAGGCTAAACATTATCAAACAGCAAACCTGCAACATGTATAAAATAATGGTCAACTACAAATACATGATGAGTCAACATATGTTTAGTATACAACATAGTTTAAACATGCGAGTCAATGACTTAAGTGCAATCGAGTACGATAAACCAAATATGAGATAGAGTAAATAAGGGTTCATGAACCAACCCTGACAATAAGGTTTTTGTGACGCCCGGCCCCTTGCGGGACGGCGCCACGTCGTCGGATTTACTCATCAACACATGGTTTAATCAGAGATCACAAAAACAGGGGTAACTAAACTTTTATTTTTATACTCTCTGACGATCCTTACACAGCGGAAGCATAAACAAAACATACGATATATTGAACATAATGTAAACTAAAACATAAGATAATTTATTCCAGCTACCAGCGTCTTCACCGTCAACTCCTAGAACGTGATCGAACTTGACCCATAGGTGCGCCATAACCTAACATACATACTTTTAAAAACTCAGCTTACGCTCGTGAGTTCTACCGTTTAGTTCAAAATCGTTTAAGTGTTTACCTGGTTTTCACAACACATTTATTGATCACATATAATTTCTAACACATAATCACTATGATAATATATCCTATTATCTTAACCATGACCCTAGGCTTAACTTCTAGGTCACTATATTTAACCAACTATTTTGGTTCTCCATGAAGAGTCCGCCCACTACTGCATACTTCGTCCCATCTCGAAGGATAGTTATTACAACGACCCAATGCAAGTCCGTCCATACACGGTTCCCTAAGCCACTACTATGGGAAGTAGCGTCTCTTCATTCTTCATCTCCTTCGAAAGGTTCGCCCGCCACTGCAATCGTCATCCTACGTTGTCGTAAGATAGGTTTTGCGTTGTCCGACTGACGCTCAGTCCGTACACGGTTCCCTAAGCCACCACTATGGGGAAGCAGCGACCCTTCGTCTTTAGTAGCAACACATGGTCTAGTTGTAATAAGTCATAATAGCAACTCATGCTTTAACTCTATTAGGTCATTTTTTCATCTTAATGACTTAGTCACCAATCATGTATACTACCTACCCCTAGTTAAATAACCAGATGCTTTAGGTTTGTTATTAAACAGTGATAAGGCATTCATATACTGCAACAAATGGACATCTCCTAATTTACAGTTAGTGTATATATACATGATGTACCAGCGGCGTATCCTCCACACTTCCAATATACCGGGTAACTTATATTACTATGTTTATATATAGGATGTACCAGCGGCGTATCCACCGCATATTAATACAGAAAAAAAAATACACCACCTGTTCTCTGTAACCATACATGTTCACTATATGTTTGCTAACAACTACCTCGTCACTTGGCTACTTAATTTCAAAGCAAGTATGTCACACCCCAATCGACGACGGAAACGTCGAGGCATGATTAGATTTCCCATGAGCTCATGACAACTAATTTAATGACAATAGTTGGTAAATAATGAATTTCATTGACAACATTGAAAAATAAAATAATACACCACATATTGATAACAAATACAATTTTTTTTATTAAACTAGGTCCAAATGCCCTATGTGATAGCATCTTGAAACATCAACACCTTAGCCCACAACATGTATAAAATAAAGGGGGGTCAACTATAAATAGTTGGTGAGTAACCACAAGTTTGATACATAACATATATTTGAAAAAAGCACGCGTTACGTGTCATATGATAGAATAAGTGAAATATAACATGCTAGAAGATATTGACAACATGAAAGACTAGGCATAAACAAACCTCAATGGCATATGCTAGATTCCCTAACCCGCATGTTAGACTAAATAAAATAATAAAATAGGCTCCAAACACCCAACGCCGAACCGGTCAAGTTGAGTGGGATGTCAACCGATAGATCTGCCTTTGTTACCCCATGCCTTACGTTAATGTTTATGCCAAATGAAAGACATGACAGACATGACACAACCATGACATACTTGACATCCAAATGAAAACATGAAAAACTTTAGTAAACATGAAAGCCTTTGAAATTCACATATTGACAAATCATTCTAGGAGCCACATAACACATAATTCACACATAGATCACATACGCATGGTAATTGATAAACTTGAAAGATAACACTTTGAAATAGGATACATGCTGCAACCCCAAAAACAGGGGCGCAGCTGGGGGCGACCGCCCCTACGGTTTTTTCGTCAAGAAGTGTTTATTTATGTGATTTTTTGTTAAAATATTTGTATGTATTAAATATCGCCCCCTTGATTTGTATAAACAAATAACCCATTAGCTCAATTGGTTGGGGCGCTCTTCTATTAACTAAGGGTCGCAAGTTCGAGATATGTAGTCGTCGTTTTTTTCTTCTTTTTATCCATTTGTGAAGAACCGGAGGGTGCTTTCTGTAAGATTATTTATAAGGCACTAGTTCATTCCTATACACAAGTACCCATTAGCTCAGCTAGTTGATTTTTGTGTTAATACCTAAACGTCTCATGTTCGAGACTAGATTGAGACTTTAACTTTTTTTTCATTTTCTTGATGAAGGGTGACTTTTATAGGTTCATTTCTTGATCACTCGTTCGTTACTTCGTCGTAAACTAATTCTTAATTAACAGGCGATCACATTGATGCTATTGCATGGCTTCGAGGCCGGCATAGGCCATTTTTTCTTTCCAAATATTAAATTTATATTTTATTGTCGGACCCGACCCGAACCGGATTGACGACCCGAACCAGATTACCGACCCGGACATATAGAATATACATAACGATAAGTTTTTTTTGCCTCGTGAGTCATCGCCCCTGCGAAAAAAAATTCAAGCTTCGCCACTGCCCAAAAAATGAGAAAAAGAGAAAAGGGGCAAGGATTACTCACTTGAATTAGAAGTGAAGTCCACGAAGCAAAAAGCGAAAGTGAAAGGATTAGTCCTGAAGATTGACCCTAAAAGAATAGAAAGGGACACTATAAATATTGGAATATGGGATTCTAAGCTCTTATGCATTCGGGGAATGGGTTTAAGGTTATAAATTGAAGTTTGAAAAATGTTAACTTTTAAGAATAACAATACCTTAAACGCTACTAGACATGCTTTGGCCTAATAGGTTATGACACTCTCATCACAGCGTCCCAGGTAAGCATCCAGGTCCGGCTACGAGATTTATGCGAACACTTATCCTTAACAGAGACCCTGAGTACCGGTGTTTTCACCCTTCTAGTTACTACATGTCATTCACGTCTCAAGTACTATCACTAATTATGTTTGATAAAATAATAGGTTTGGTTCTAAGGCTTTTGAAATCCTAAAATGGTATTTATGTTCAAAACGTGAATTACATATTAGAACGATTAAGAATTGGTTTAATTGATGATTTGTGAAAAAACAAGCCTCAATCCCCAATTGTTCATGCATAAAAACGTTAACTTTTGGATTAGAAGAATATTGATGAAATTGGACATGATAGGTTGGACACATCAGGTAACGAGCCTCTACAAGGCTACACCAAGCCTAAAGGCGGCCTAAGCAACACAACACGTCCTAATAACGTGCCTTTGCAAAGCTAGGTCGTCCAAAAGACAAGCCTTAACAATGCTAGGCGTTTTAAGAACGAGCCTTAGCAATGCTACCTAAATGAGCTAAAAGCACCTTACTAAGAACCTAAATTTAACTAATTAAACTAAGAAAGCGATAGATAAACGAATAACAAAAGAACGAAAGAAAGAAAGAAAGAAAAAGAAGAAGAATTACCTCAAAGAAGCTTTTCAAATGATACAAGCTCGAAGGGCAGCACCTCCTCACTAAGAGCATAAAAAACTACTACGCACGACATGTACCCCAAAGGGTATTGTGTTTGTGGAACCACCAAAATTTGGTTCTTTTCACTTGTTTATACTCAAACTAGGAGTTGCAAGCTATTAGGGACCTAACAAGGGTATTTATAGGTGTTAAATGAAGGAAAATATAGTATTATGGGCGATGTGGGATAGGTTTAGAAGGAAAAACGCGTCTTTGCAATCAACAACTAACACCAAAATTGTTTTCGTGATTCCCGCTTCGTTATAACTCGGTTTTGCGGGCGGTTTTTGCCCACGTTCACCATTTTCAGAGTACTATCATATGGAAGAGAGTAATCTACCATTTACGGTGTTGAGAATTGAGTTTAAATCTTGGATCTTGATATGGGTCGAGTTTCCGGGTTTTTTTAAACATACGAATGCTACAGAGTATATACACATCACATTATAATCAATATAATTGCATAACACGTATAAGCAATTTAAAAAACTTCATCACATAACACGTATATATCAAGTCACAATTATCTTGAATATATTTTCATAAATATTGTATGTATACCAGCCCGAAATCATTTAAAATATTAAAACATTTAAAAGTGGGCTTGTAGAAACTCACCTTATCTCTTTATTTGGTTATTCAGACATAATCTCCGTTATGGTTCACAATTAACCTAATCGCGTATCGGATTGCATTAATGCAAGGTCATTATAAACAATACCTACGTTTATTTATACCTTATTATCTTAATAACATTTTATTAGGGTTTATCTCTTTTAAGGCCATAATAACCAAAATGCCCTTATAGGCATAATAACATTTTTATTGATAATATCAAGACGCGCATTCCTATAAGTAAACGCTCACCCCGGGATCGCCCAGTGAGGTATGCTAGGTCCCAGTTGGGATTTATGCGACACCCCCGTTTTGCCAGATACCCCAGTGTACAGGCGCCTACCCTTCCGGTCCGCACGAACTTCTAAATATATAATTAACTCGGTATCTTTGATTGAGCTTCTAGTGTTGACCTTTAAAAAGAGATTTTCAAAATACATCATCAAAAAGAAATTACCATCAAACTATAAAAAAGTGTTGCACTCTTGACCTCTATAGAGAAAGAAAATAATAAGGATGTGACCTCCAACACTATAGCAACTTATATATCATAGACATTTGCCTTCCTAATTGGCAATCAAATCTATGTTTAAATGTGTTACAGTTTTCTTCTACGTATTTCATCCTAACTAAGAAGTGACTAGGAAGGATGCTATTTCATTTAAAAATATACTTCACAAGATTACACAACTAAGAGACTAAGTAATAAAGAAAACTGACATGACAATGAAACTTGCATCCAAACCGCAACAAATTAGCTCATGAACCATCACACGATTCAATGTTAGGGATTGCTTATTATTTATTACATGCTTATTGCCTTTTGAAATTTGAAATAAGCAGATTAGAACAAGCAACTTCCAACTGTTGATTCGGAATTAGACACCCAAATAACTAGATAAGCAATCCAAACACCCTAGAAACACCTTATATATATTAAAACTCAATGAACAAAAGACCACTTCTAATACGTAATCCCAAACACCAAAAACCTATCAAGTAAACAGATCTGAACTTCGGTTAGTCTACAATATGTAAATCGCCACAAATCCCCGAATCAAATGCAAATCATGCAATTAATAAGATTCCAAAACCATATATGAAACAAATTAAAGCATCAATACAACAATCTGACCTCAGCAGGTTTATTATTACAGAAATCGGTGTATCAATTCCAAATCCGCAATTTATCGGCCTATCGTTATCAAAGCGTGAAAAGAAGCTTCACAAATGGAGAGAGTTAAAACAAGTTACAGATCTATAGAAACTGCTCACCGAAAAACATCCCATCACGAATCCTACCACGCAAATAAATTGTACAAAAACCTAAAACCCCAAAAATTAATGTTGAGTTTCAGCTTACCGGCGCATAGCGTAGCTTCCACTTCGGCCTCTCTTGGCTACGGCTACCAAGTCTCTATCGGACTGAGCCAGACGGAATAGGAGTCCAACGGCGAATTTGAATAACAGAGAGGTTGTTGTTGTTTCCGTTAGAGGTGGAGATCTTGCTATCGTTGTGAGTGAGAAAATAAGACGAAGAGGAGACGTGGAATTAGGGCTGGAGCTCTTGCTATCGTTGTGAGTGAGAGAAGAAGACGCAGAGGATACATGGATTTAGGGCAACAAGATTTGAGAGTGAAGGTCTTGGATATGGCCGGTTTCGTAAAATTAGGGCAAGAAGATTTGAGAGTGACATGTATATTCGTTGTTTAGATTTAAGATGATAGCGGGAATGGAAATTTTTGCTTGGAGCGATAGAGATAAAGGCGGAATCGAACTTTGTGTTTGTTTTTGAGAAAGCGGCGGCAATGAAATATTAGGGCAATTTTAGCGGGAAAATGAAAATATAAAACGACACTTTGAAGATGACGCGCCTTCTAAGGTGTATTCCGTGTTTTTTATTTATGACAGGACTTTTATGGCGCGCACAACAGCGCGTCATCTACTCTAAAGATTTTATAATTTATGACATTATTTTTATGACACGCATTTTTGCGCGTCATTAAATAACCGCACGTTATCGTTCGCGCGTCAAGAAAGGCCCTGTTTCTAGTAGTGTTGGATGGTAGCCCTCCGGCCTTTTCATTTCCTCATTGAACTGAGCGCGAACTCAGTTCCAAAAGACGGATTGTCTTGATTGTTTGCTAAAAAGGAGAAAGCATAAAAACTTAGTAAACATTAATATAAATGTATAAAAGATAAAATAGTAAAGTTTTAAAAACTAAAAATTTACCCGTAATTGGGTCCTCTGATACGTCTAGCCAAGAATGAGCTAACGTAAACTCCTCGTCGGTGGTCCAAAGCTGAACCGTTTTTTAGGTTCGAGGTTTTTGATCCTTCTTCTTATGCGACCACATTTTGTTTCGAAGGCCCGAATTGCGTTTCGAGAACAACATCGGGTTGGCTCGGTTGATACATTTGCGACACCCCTGTTTGAAATTGAAAATTGTAACCGTATTGTTGTTAAAAACCGTACTGTTGTTGAGGTTGGGGCATGTTTGCTATGTAGTGTAGGAGGTCATCGTGTTGTTAAGGTTGTTGCTTGTTTTCACCAACTTGTCGAGGTGGTTGGTAAAGTCGGTTGTATGAAGCCTCGAATGGTAAACCGTGAGGAAACATTCTTTCTAGGAGGTAAGAAATTTTATAAATATAGATAGTTGAAGATAGTGTGTTTAAAATGATTAAAGTTGATCAGTTGTTTATATAGAAGATAAAAAGAAAACAAATATTTTTTCTATGGAAACTACCAAACTGGAGATTGACGGGTGTGATAGCCATTATGCGCCACCCGGATTTTGTCCCCTTAGCACCCTAGGGGCAGTCTTCACGGCTTTAGGGGGCGCCATGGTGGGGGCATAACACCCACTACATATGATCAAGATGAACATCTTAAACAACATGCACCAAGATACTATTTAGACGATTATTTTCTGACAAGATTTGCTTTCAAAATAAGCATTGCATCTCTATTAATTGTGGATTTTTATACCTTAACTAAAAGGTTCAGTTAATTATATATCGTTTGTTTCAAAATTCAATTGAAATGATTTCACAAGGTACGTACACGAGTTCAATTCAATAAACAAAATTGATTTTCCTCCACTCAACGTCAATTAAAAGTCTCAAGACATCAGTCAAGCGCTTCTGTCTAACCGGTGTGGCTAATGTATCTCCTTGAAAACGCATAAATTTAAACCAAAACTAGTTAGCTTAAAAGGATTACGAAACAAGTGCCTATGGAGTTTAAAAAATAAAAATAATATTATCAAGAAATACTTGAGCTACGCTGATAGCCATAAAAGGATGAGATAATGCAATAAAGTGTTCGTTTTAATTTAGTCAAGAAATCCACTACGTACGACCACAATGGTGTCCTTTCCATGTGACCTTTTAACGAAATGGCCTACATTCGTACGTTTCTCTTTGGCATTTCTTCACAAATTTTCACACTTTTTTAATTGGCTTCTAGTAGAATAAGTTCTTTAGCTTTTAAAGTTGAATGATACTTATTGACCTGACCTGTTATAGCTGGAAGGTGACACAATTCTATGATGTCTTGTGTTAAGTGTGGAGTGTTTCCTACCATCAACTTGTACTTTCATTCTAGAATTAGTGTCCCATCCCATGTTTAATGTGTGCCCATTCTACAACTTACTAATAACTTGTTGTAGTCTTGTAGATCCTACCAGACACCCAAAAGTTATGGGTGTGGTGTTTTGATGAGGGTTTGGAAAAGTCTTGTGTGGTGAGGCAACACCATGTAAGTTAGTTGAAGTCCACGGGCGATGACACATTTGATATTCATGTGAGGTGACCCGAATAAAGTCTATATGAGATGGCAGAAGTGATAGTTAATTCTACCAATGAAGCGAGGTTGACGTTCAGTTGATCAGCCACACAATGCCCTAAATCTCTCATATGGTCTACACTATGAAGGGCGGGTAAGGACATGTTGAGAACATAAACATTACTAGAAGTAGTAAGCAATGATTTACCGATGAAAGTGTGTGCTTTTATTTAAAGCACGTGGTGTTTCATTTTTAATAAATGAGTATTATTATTGAAATGAAACAAGTGATCGATAGTCATGTGTTATAGGGGTGTGGCATTTGCCGTGGTGTGTTTGTGTGGAGTGCTTGTTGCATGGCCCGATTGGCGGTATTTACTAATGCGTGGTATTTGCAATTTGTGTGCAGTGTATTTATCATACATTAAATGTTTGGAAAATTGGAATTTAATAATACAAGTTTTAAGTGATTGGCGGATAATAATATGAGTTTCACATTTGCATTACAATAATACGAATTAAACATATTGGTGATTATAATGATACGCCGTTATTTTTTTATCTTTCGATTAGGGTTCGATTATGATAATAATATAAGGTTTCTTCCTTTTTCTTTTTGTTTCTTTCTCTTATCTTTCGATTAGAGTTGATTCGAACCCTAATCGAAAGATAAAAAAATAACGGCGTATCATTATAATCACCAACATGTTTAATTCGTATTACTGTAATGCAAATGTGAAACTCATATTATTATCTGCCAATCACTTAAAACTTGTATTATTAAATTCCAATTTTCCTAAATGTTTTTATGAATCTTATATAGTGTAGCCTCATTAGCGTACAGTGGTCGTTTTGATACGTATTTTTAATCTGACATGACATTTTTAGAGTTTGTGTACTTCTGTTATAAGGACACAAGAAAAATGTAGTTAGTGTCGTTAGTACAGTAGAGTAATTTTGTAGTTTCACATTGTTATGAATAATGTAATATAGTTTTGAAGTGTTCCATTATGTAAGCGAAGTGATGTCCAACTTTAGTAGCATATCTGGGTTTCAGGTGTGACATAAATTATATAAATGATCCAAACTATGGAAGATCAAGAGATTTTTCTATTTTTGTCAAAAAACTATGATCTTGGGTTCGGTTAAAATTAAATATACCCGGTGTCTTTTAGTAGTTTTTTTTTTATTTCAAGCATTTTTATTTATACTTAAACGAAAGGGTAACATACACGACTCAAGTCATCATGCAAGAAAGGCGGGCAACAAGCTGCGTCATCAGCCCTTTAGTAGTTGTAAATGTACAAAATTAATTTATGAATTTAGGTTACAAATCAAATGTAAATAAATGAAAACGATTGTGGGATACACTAAGAATTTATCCATAAGCTCTAAAGGCCCTTTACCTTCAAAAGCAATGCCCTTATATGCATAATTATCCTAGGTATGTTTGTAGGGATCAACATTTGTTAGATTCTTATTGGTCGTACCTTGTTGTAAATTTGTAACACCACCTTTGGACAAGATGTCATTGTCTTTCAGAAAGGATATCACTACTAGAAATAACCCCTTCCTTGACGCGCGAACAATGACACTCAGAATTTTATGACGCGCAAAAACAAGCGTCATAAAAGAAACTGTCGTATCTACTAAAATTTAACAAAATTCTCTGGTTAGATGACGCGCATTTTTGCGCGTCATAAAAATTGTGTCATTTGTAAAAAAATATGAAAACACGGAGGACAGAATCTGCATAAGCGTCAAGCCTAAAAATAAAAACGTCGTTTTATAATTTTCCCGCCGAAATGATAAATCTTGGATATTTAGCCCGCCTCTTTCACACTTAGGGTTTTTTCATTCGGTTTTTCCCCAAAAACACTCCTCCCGGCTCCCGCTCCCGCTCACCAGTTGCAGACCGCCGACCGCCACCGCCGACCGCCTACCGCCTACCTCAAGGCCGCCAAGAAGTTCGCCGTTTGCCCCTTCTCACAATCTCACAGCTCACCCGTTAGGCTCTGATTGGAGGGATTTTCGGCGTTATTGCTCAGGTACTCAAT
>JBCNJP010000027.1:40103827-40183342 GCA_039602395.1 Deinandra increscens subsp. villosa
TTCAGACCCTAATTCCCACCCGATTATCCGATTTTGACAAAACAAGCTCAATAACCCTAATTTTAACATAATTTTAGAAAGCATACTTAGATATCGATTTACCTGGAGGGTATTATACGACACGTGACATTCCATTCACCAAATATAATTTAATTTAATAAAGAAAAAGATTACATAATTTCATCAAAAAAATAACAATACTAAAAAAACTAGGTGAGATATTACCTATTTTTTTTTAATCTTCTTATTAATGATTATGGCGAGTGCCTATTCCGATCCCTCCTCTTCCAGGAGCGGTTCCCTGAGTTGCTTCAAATTCTTATGCATTTGTGTTACCTTCGTGAGTTCCATTTGTTGTTCATTCACCTCGAGACATCGGGATCCAAGGCCGTGTAACTTGTCGAGTTTTGTGTTAATATACGTGAGTCGTCCGTCAAACTCGAGATTGTTAGACAACAAAGCCATACGTTTTCCCTTTGCACGATCCCGATCAGGGGGGGGGGGGTCTTGGAATCTCCTCATGAATAGGTGGATCTTCCTCCTCGTCCTCAGATATGTTCAGGTTGAACATTCGAGTATCCAATGATTGACTCTCGGGATCCACCAAAGTTGTCGTTTTTGATTCTTTGGAGTGCTGCCTAGTCCTCGTGGTGATGCTCGCCGTCTCGCCCCACTTGGGACTTTTATAAGGTAGTTTCCAAACCTAAATGTATGGGTACATGCCATGAGTACCTTGAAACTCGAGCATGTCATCTTGTTTTATATGCACGTCGCTATGACCACTCAGACAACCTTTGCGCATACATCCATATATGTCGTCGAAAAGTAGGCACCTAGAGTTTATTTCGTTCCACTTGCCCGATATCGAGTCTCTTAATTGGATGGTAGTCCTCCGGCCTTTTCATTTCCTCATTGAACTGAGCGCGAACTCAGTTCCAAAAAACGGATTGTCTTGATTGTTTGCTAAAAAGGAGAAAGCATAAAAACTTTGTAAACATTAATATAAATGTATAAAAGATAAAATAGTAAAGTTTTAAAAACTAAAAATTTACCCGTAATTGGGTCCTCTGATACGTCTAGCCAAGAATGAGCTAACGTAAACTCCTCGTCGGTGGTCCAAAGCTGAACCGTTTTTTAGGTTCGAGGTGTTTCGATCCTTCTTCTTATGCGACCACATTTTGTTTCGAAGGCCCGAATTGCGTTTCGAGAACAACATCGGGTTGGCTCGGTTGATACATTTGCGACACCCCTGTTTGAAATTAAAAATTGTAACCGTATTGTTGTTGAGGTTGGGGCATGTTTGCTATGTAGTGTAGGAGGTCATCGTGTTGTTAAGGTTGTTGCTTGTTTTCACCAACTTGTCGAGGTGGTTGGTAAAGTCGGTTGTATGAAGCCTCGAATGGTAAACCGTGAGGAAACATTCTTCCTATAGGAGGTAAGAAATTTTATAAATATAGATAGTTGAAGATAATGTGTTTAAAATGATTAAAGTTGAGTTGTTTATATAGAAGATAAAAAGAAAACAATTTTTTTATGGAAACTGCCAAACTAGAGATTAAACGGGTGTGATAGCCATTGTGCGCCACCTGGATTTTGTCCCCTTAGCACCCTAGGGGCGGTTTTCACGGCTTTAGGGGGCGCCATGGTGGGGGCATAACACCCACTACATATGATCAAGATGAATATCTTAAACAACATGCACCAAGATACTAATTAAGCTTTAAATAATCCTATCGTTGAACATCTATATCTATATATATAATAAAAGAAAAGTTTTTGTCATCACAATTTGCCATGTGGCATCACCACATTCATCCTCAACAATTTTTCTCGCCAATTCTCCTAATTATGGAAGTGATTTGTATTTTCAATTTTTTATTTATTGCATTCCAAAATATTTTAATAACCAATTATTTAATTACTAAAGATATAATAATACATAATTGTCGTATATTATGATTACAAGTGGGTCGACCCGCGCTTCGCCGCGGAGTTGACCCATTTGCCTAGCTAAATAACCTTATGCTACGAATAGGCTAACCGATCTTTATTGTACGATGGAGCAGGTATAAAAATCACCTGCGACGCTAAATTCAGTTATTGAAGAGCAAAAGAGATCTAAAAGAGACTACTACGTAGTTCGACTTGCCTTTGTATATTTTAAGATGCCATTGTAATGTAACAATTGAACGTTATGCATTTGGAATTATATACGTAACTATTTCAAATCGAAGAAAGTCCAAAGGATTGTATTACCATTTTGTAGTGTCTGAAGCTTGACATTGTCGAAAGACAGCAGTTGACCGATATGCATTTGCAATACAAAATGCAATTTGCAATAACCAATATGTCACAGAATGAGAGGCAATAACCTCCAATATATATTCTTAGAGCTCTAAGCAATCAATTCTTTTCCTACTTTGTATGTACGACAACTATATCCTATCGAAACCTGTAAATGCATAGCAGAAAGGTTATCTGTTTATAAGAAATTGAGTGTTGTCTTTATGTATTATCTACTTTGTTATACCTGATGTCCCTCAACTTTAGGCGCAGAAGGCTGTTGTCGTCGCTTATCTGTACTGGTTCCAAATCCTCGACCTTTCCTATGACATCTGCATCACGTTTGGTAATTGTATACTAAGAAATAAGTAGGTACAATATAGGCATTACTATATAAGATTCTCAATTAATAGGATGTGTTCTTACACATGCAATGTATAGAGTACTTGTTAAAATCCCTAAATGGTAATACACATATATGAAAAGAGCCAAATTTCATACCTGTTAGTATCTTGTGGTCACCTACTATGAGAAGAGCCAAATTTCTACACTCAGCCGCCTGCGTTTGCGTGCTGCAGCAGCAGCCGGCATGCCTAAAGATGGACGCGATGCTATGGTTGACCTCCCAAATATAAATACAGCTATATACGTAATAAGCACATGCACGAAATAGACTAAGCAACAGCAAAAATGATCATGCCAACATACCCCCAATAAGCCTATATAAATTTTTGTAGAAGGTCAATAGCAGCAAAGACGCTTACGAACCAAAAGTAAAAGGCCAAAGAAGAGTAAGCAAATGCAAGGAACACAAATGGTCCGACCTAATTAATAAAGAGGAACGATAAAGGCATCAAAGCAATCTAAAATAAGGGAACATACATGAAGAAACAAACATACTCAGGGAACATGAAAAGCACATAACACGACCGCAATCCAAAAAGCAGTTTCAATAACAACAAACAAAACAACAAAACAGCCCGCGGAAATCCATGTATAGAAACTTACACAGCACGCAGAAGTGGAACAGAGCCAAACACAACCTGCGAAGGCGAGAACAGTTTCAGGCAAAACAATAACCAACGCCTAAAAGGAAATAAAATATAATGAACCCCTATAGAGAACATATATATATTCTGAAATGCATAATATGTTTCACATACACATTAATCTCCCTGTTCTAATATCTACTTAAATGTAAATCACCATTTCCCTGTATTTTGTATATATGCATACATATTTCTACACATTATTTCTGCATGTCTTTATTATACATCCCATAACCTCAAAAGACATTAGTTAAACAGGTCAACGTTACAGCTTTGCTATTTGGATATATAAGTAATACCAATTAGTTTAAATATCAGGAAAGGTATTATATCCTTTTCCGTATAATTGAAAGTTGAAAGTGTTTTTGAATATAAGTAAAATAAGGCTACATAGCTATTCATATGAACATGCATTGTAAAATCATTTAAAAAGCATATTAAATTCTGCTATTTGTTTCCAATTTATTGATGAAGGCATAGAGAACACACTGTTAAGATGACAGTAGACAACAACACCAAATATTTACCTGTATACGCAGTAGCAGTTGCCAGTTGGAAGTGGTAGAACACCTGCAATGACAAACATGTTAAACCAAATGAGTATTACCAAAATGTGAAACAGAACCACATTTCCACAAAAGAACCAATTGACAAACTTGCAGGCAGTTAAGCATCAGTCCTACATTCAAAACTCATTCACATGCTAATAAGAAAATAATACTCGGATTGAAGACTCCAAACAAATAACATGTACATGACTACAACACAGAGCAAAGAACATGTGTACCACCTTCATTAAAGCAGCACCATGGAAATAAATAAGCATAATAAAAGGCTGAAATTACATGAAGAAAGGCATAAAAACTTATGTAAACAGGCAGTTTGTTGTAATGGTAATTTCTAGAAAAAAAATGTCAGCTGCTCTTTAAAAATGTGCTAATGAAATCACAAAGAATAGAGAATCACCTACTCTTTAAAAATGTGCTAATGAAATCAGAAACTATAGAGAATACAACATCCTTAAAACAAACACATCAAACATTTCAATAATGGAAAGAGACCTACACAGGCATTACAACAAACACATGTCGTGCATGACATAAAAGACCATAAAAATATTCCAAAAGAAATGATCGGATTTTTTACCTATTTCTCAGTGGTTAAATCTCTTCTATCTCTGGGATAAGTATAATGAATGTTGTTGCTGATGACGGCAGATGAACCCTTTCTGCATGGTAAAAATAGGGGCATGTTTTGTGAAATATCAGAAATGGTAGTAAATTCGTTTTGTCTACTTTTCAAAGGAGATCGCGCGTCGCAACGCGGGCGGATCGTTTTTTCTAATTGAAGATGCAAATGCATTTAAATACACAATAAGTGATCTATTTTCAAAATTTTAAGTGCCAACCAAACTCCACCAAAAGGGACCCCTTAGCAATTCAATCCTCTATGGCTTTGCTATTATAAGTTCATTAAGTGTCTCTTGTCCATTACTCTTTTTATGTACTATGGTCTTTATCTTCTTTTAATATATCTAACTGAAATTAATAATAAACCAAGATGTTCACCATTTTTTTAATTTATAATGATACTTCAATGACAAATAAAGAAAAAAGTAAAACAAACAAAACTAAATGGAGCTCTTACCTCTCGAATAGCATTCATGAGGCACCTGCACATCCCTTGGGACCTATATATGCTACATGTCAAACAAACCAAAAAACATACTTGTAAATTGCAAAGCTAATCAGCAACAGAAGAGGATATTGATGGGTAGTAAGCTAATTAAGGAGATAATTCATCCTTAGAAAGCTAATTAAGACCTACAGGGCCTAAATTTCAAGGATTAGCTAAAAAAATAAAAAATTTAAGATTCTATACTGATCAACAATTAGATAACTTTTTACTAAAAATCACCCATAAAAGACCTCGACTTAACTGTTCAAATCATAAAAGTTGCATACAAACTGCCTTAAGATTATACCCTATGCGAGATATTCATTAGAACGACGTAAACCCTAGGTCAGTTTTTTTCAGAATCTTCATTCAAATCTCCATTCAAGATCAGACCATGAAGAGGAACAACTCAGACATTACTAAAGATCCCTCACATCAAATATCAAAAACTAAGCCATTATACTACCGATACAACAAAATAAAACCATCAAAACCAAGTGCAGAAACCTTAATAAATAAGACAATAACTGAGAACGGAAGGGTTTATATCAAGAAAAAATTAATTATACTGACCCCTTACAATCAAAGATGAAACGAAAGCATATATCCTGCACAACACCTGTAAAAGAATAAGAATGAATAATCTGTCAATAACAAAAAAAAAGTACCAATCACCCACTAACCATGAATAATCTATCAACACGTGAAAACATGAATTAAACCTAAGCTTTGGTCCGAACGATAGCAAAAATAAGAAGAAATCAACAACATTTACCTGCAACACCTACATACACAACCCAGAAGGAACGATCAGAGGCATAGCGATACATACAGTAGATCTAAGAACGAAATCGTTACAGACAACAACTACACATTAGCGAAGAAGAATTAGAAAAAACCTTTGATTAGTTCTTCACGTAAACGTATATATGATGTTAAAATGTTAATTGGGTAGAAAAAATCTATCAATACTTACAGATGCAGATCTCAGAAATTAGGGTTCGTAGGTGGAGAAGAAAGTAACCTAAACTGAAACTGAAAATGCACGTGAATGGAGAAGAAATTATACCTAAATTTGTTGCGATTATTCATGAAAATCTATCTTCATCGATTCAGACGGTGGATCGGATGTATAGAAGGGGAAATGACAAATAATGGGAGAGACCAGAGATTCTGTGCAAATTCAAACCATGGATGGGAGAGAAGGCGTATGGTGATGGAAGAGAAGTAAGGTTTGGTGGCGAGATTTGCGGGTATGGCCCCTCTTTCTTCAATAACCCCTTCAATGGATGACTACACAACAGTGTTTAAGACCATACCTATTACCTTCCTATCCACTCTTCCTTTGTGCATTGACAAATACACCCTTTTAGGCAAGTAAAATTACCATAATACCATAAAATCAACTGCTAAATTGAAGATATATAATAATGTGCATTAGTGGCTTGTACACTATGTTTTAAAAATTGTACCACAGGTTGTCTTTTGTTTATATAGGGTAATATCTCACTATGACTCCTAGAAAATTATTTAGGCGATTATTTTCTGAGGTAAAGAAACGGTATAAGATTTGCTTTCAAAATAAGCATTGCATCTCTATTAATTGTATACTTTTATACCTTAAATAAAAGGTTCAGTTAATTATATATCGTTTGTTTCAAAATTCAATTGAAATGATTTTAAAAGGTACACGAGCTCAATTCAATAAACAAAATTAATTTTCCTCCACTCAACGTCACTTAAAAGTCTCAAGACATCAGTCAAGCGCTTCTGTCTAACCGGTGTGGCTAATGTATCTCCTTTAAAACGCTTAAATTTAAACCAAAACTAGCTTAAAAGGATTACGAAACAAGTGCCTATGGAGTTTAAAAACAATATTATCAAGAAATACTTGAGCTACGCTGATAGCCATAAAAGGATGAGATAATGCAATAAAGTGTTCGTTTTAATTTAGTCAAGAAATCCACTACGTACGACCACAATGGTGTCCTTTCCATGTGACCTTTTAACGAACATGGCCTACATTCGTACGTTTCTCTTTGGCATTTCTTCACAAATTTTCACACTTTTTTAATTGGCTTCTAGTAGAATAAGTTCTTTAGCTTTTAAAGTTGAATGATACTTATTGACCTGACCTGTTATAGCTGGAAGGTGACACAATTAATTGTATGATGTCATGTGTCAAGTGTGGAGTGTTTCCTACCATCAACTTGTACTTTCATTTTAGAAATTAGTGTTCCATCCCATGTTTAATGTGTGCCCATTCTACAACTTACTAATAACTTGTTGTAGTCTTGTAGATCCTACGTACCAGACACCCAAAAGTTATGGGTGTGGTGTTTTGATGAGGGTTTGGAAAAGTCTTGTGTGGTGAGGCAACACCATGTGATCGAGTTAGTTGAAGTCCACGGGCGATGACACATTTGATATTCATGTGAGGTGACCCGAATAAAGTCTATCTGAGATGACAGAAGTGATAGTTAATTCTACCAATGAAGCGAGGTTGGCGTTCAGTTGATCAGCCACACAATGCCCTAAATCTCTCATATGGTCTACACTATGAAGGGCGGGTAAGAACATGTTGAGAACATAAACATTACTAGAAGTAGTAAGCAGTGATTTACCGATGAAGGTGTGTGCTTTTATTTAAAGCACGTGGTTTTGCATTTTTAATAAATGAGTATTATTATTGAAATGAAACAAGTGATAGTCATGTGTCATAGGGGTGTGGCATTTGCCGTGGTGTGTTTGTGTGGAGTGCTTGTTGCAAGGCCCGATTGGCGGTATTTACTGGTGCGTGGTATTTACAATTTGCGTGTGGTGTATTTATCATACATTAAATGTTTTATGAATCTTATATAGTGTAGCCTCATTAGCGTACGGTGGTCGTTTTGATACGTATATTTAATCTGACATGACATTTTTAGAGTTTGTGTACTTCTGTTATAAGGACACAAGGAAAATGTAGTTAGTGTCGTAAGTACAATAGAGTAATTTTGTAGTTTCACATTGTTATGAATAATGTAATATAGTGTTGAAGTCTTCCATTATGTAAGCGAAGCGATGTCCAACTTTAGTAGCATATCTGGGTTTCAGGTGTGACATAAATTATAAAAAATGATCCAAACTATGGAAGATCAAGAGATATTTCTATTTTTTGTCAAAAAACTGTGATCTTGGGTTCGGTTGAAATTAAATATACCGGGTGTCTTTTAGTAGTTTTTTTTTTTATTTCAAGCATTTTCATTTATACTTAAACGAAAGGGTAACATATATGACTCAAGTCATCATACAGGGAAGACGGGCAACAAGCTACGCCACCAGCCCTTTAGTAGTTGTAAATGTACAAAATTAATTTATGAATTTAGGTTACAAATCAAATGTAAATAAATGAAGACGATTGTGGGATACACTAAGAATTTATCCATATGCTCTAAAGGCCCTTTAGCCTCAAAAGCAATGCCGTTATATGCATAATTATCCTAGGTTTGTTTGTGGGGATCAACATTTGTTAGATTCTTATTGGTCGTACCTTATTGTAAATTTGTAACACCACCTTTGGACAAGATGTCATTGTCTTTTAGAAAGGAGATGCATTTTTGAAATTTGTATATACAAGCTTATAAATTTCATATTTTACTTTCATTCTTTTTAAATTGAGATATTAATTTTTTTTAATAGATAATATCGTTAGATATTAATTTTTTTAACCACGAACTACACTACTCCTAAATTATCATAATTATTACAATTAAATATCACTGAGTGCATCCGGTATACTTTCACTTTTTAGGCGTGGTAGCCTAGTTGGCATGTATCTCACGGCGCTAAAACCATACCAGATTGACGTGATGCTCGGGCGCCAATCTTGTGCGTCAAAACCTTCACGCCGGTGAAGGTGACTTTGGTTCCAATCAACAATAGACAGCTCATCATATATATATTATATTTAATCTAAATAATTATTTAGATTAAAATCTGATTTTTCTCAAATAACTTTCACATGTTAACCTTTTTAAAGAAACAAAATTCGAAATCTTCTTTATTTCTTTTTTCTGAACACAACGGTATAAGTTTGAACAAAAACGGACTAGTTTTTTCTTTTTTTAATATATTTTCCCGTAAGCGCTTTTTAATACGTTTGTATTCTCGTAGAAGATAATTAAACTTTTTGACATGTTTTTGAACACCTTTATGAAGACGAACGGGAATTAATCGAGTTTGAGTAGAAGTTAGTTTTATTTAGTCTAATTCTAGTATTTGTAATTTTTATTTTTTAAATTTTTTATTTCTTTTCAAGTCATTTCGCTTTTTTAATATTAATGTAGTTTTGTTTTTTTCAATTACAATATTAAAAAAAATCAAAAAGAAAAAATAAAAAATAATTAAATATTTCACCACACCACACCACATCACATGGGTATACCACTATGTGTGTGGTAAGTGCATGTGGTCCAATCAGCGATGACGTGGCTACCACACCACCACCACACCATATGGGTATACCTCATGCCCTGATATTAGTTTTGTGAAATTTGATCATAATCTTTTGTCATTATTTGTAATTGCCAGTTAGGTAGAATTGTTAGGTAGAATTGATTAGTTTTCAAAATCCGGTTAGAATTAAGTTCTAACCGTATATATAGACGCACCTCAAAGTTGTTATCTTTTTTGAACGACGGAGATTTATATAAAAGGACTAGAGATTTATATAAAAGGACTAGTAGAGGCTAGAAAAAACATACAAAACATAAAAAATAAAATATGTACAGAACACCAAACGAAAACTAAATATAATCCCCAAGTTACTAAATGTGAGCAGCCACACTCCAAGCTCTCAACACTAGAGGTGGATTAGATATGCTTTCAGTGGGGGCGCTGAACATGTGCGAGAAGTGCGACGGAACAGAGCTCATTATTTTGGGGGCCCATATTTTTAAAATTTTTCTCTATATATATTATAAACTATGAAAATTTGATCAATCAATTTGCTATAAAAATGCTAAGAGATCTGCAAGATTTGTTGGTAACTACTTAGAATGTCATTTTAAAATCATAATTTTTATGTCTATTGTTATAACTTATTTTTTGTCTTATTTAAGAACATTTTCTATTTATAATTTTATTTTTAAATGGGGCCCATTTTTTTAAGCTCGAACATGACCCATAAGAAAGAGATGGCTTTAACTTCGCCAAGTAGTTGCTCCACCGTAGCGATCTTGCTTTCATGTACCCTTTTATATATTCCTAGTCGACCAAATGCACCAAATAGCAACGTTTATAACCACTTGAACAACTTCCTTTTCTTTGCACCCCCACTTATAGTTTTGTGGGTTTGAGTCAGGTCCATGATCAAGAATGCAAAAATAGGTGTGAATCTCAACCATTCCGCTAATCGTCCCCGTAAGCCAATCGACCAACCACAAGCCATAAACAAGTGATCGCTCGTCTCAATTGCTTCTTAGCACATGGGACAAGAATGACAAATTTGGAATCGGAATACCCCTTTGGACTAAAGCAAGTAAAGTTGGGATCTTTCCTTGAGCTACCCTCCATGATAAAAATTAGATTTAATTGGTGATCAGGAGTTCCAACCGAATCGATGTTTGTAACATTAGCCTCAACCTCGTTTATCAAGTCGCGAATGTACTATGTGGAATTCTGTCCAAGAACCCTCATCACATCGATGATTTTAGCCTCCCGCCAATTGATAATGGGTGCTAGCTTCTAGCTACATTCATCCTTCTCCCGATAGGTAGGCTAAGAAACTTGATAGGGAACGTGCCAATGTTATACCTTTAGACCTGAAACAAGAAAGAAAACACGCAAAATTCGCATTAAGTTTAGTATGTTAGTACGTGAGAATTTACCACGAAAAACCACATTGTAGTGAACAGGAGATGTGAAATAGATGGGTCATTATTTCGTAGGGAGATGTCAAGAAAGAGGCCCCCAGCCGTAGCCTTTTTTCATGAATGCCGATAAAGCTCCATCATTAGTATAAATAACATCGGTGATAAAGGATCTCCTTGTCTGAGGCCACAAGAGCGATTAAGTTCATTTTTAGGACTACCGTTCATGTGAATGGACACTTGTGAGGCTTATAGGTAGCCTTCGATCCACGAACACCAACGAATTGGGTAACCCATTTGAAACAAGATCGATAGGAGCAAACCCCAGCTAAGGATATGATGTCGAACGCCTTATGAATGACAACCTTAAACATAAAAGCTTCCATCCTAGCTTTTTTTCAACCAAACCATGATGCTATTTCACTGACCATGAGTGAAATCAAGTTTAGTGAAAATCATGGCTTTGTAAATCCTGAATTTTATTTAGTAAATCAAGGTTGTAAATGAAAGTCAAGGAATATCATTGGGGAAAATTAAATGTCTTTAAATATTTATTCATTTTCATATAGGTTAGATGAGATTTAATTTTGAGTTGGTGGGAAATTGAGTGAAAATGTGAACTAGTGACATAAAAAACTAAACGTCACTAAATGTGTGTGACCAAATATTACATATGTAAAGTGCCAATATAATTTTAGATTAGTGATACAAAAGTTAAATGTCACTAAAAGTGTGTGTTACTAAAGGAAAATTAGATTTAAATAATCTTAACTTTTGAGGGTTGGCCAACAATAATTTCACTTTCAAAAATCACTCCTAGTGGTCCCAATTTCACCTTATTTAGCAATAGTGGTCTCATCGTTAAAAAAACTTAACGCCATTAAGTTTTTAATCCATTTTTTTTCAACTCCAATCTTTGATCCACCATAACTTCTTCAAATGTTGATAAAAATTTAATTCGTAAGTTGCTATGAACTCGTGACGAAAAACCAAACAAAACTAGATCCATATTGTTCAGGTTTTAAACAGGTTATGATGATGAACAAGGGCATCAAAGTTACGACTTTTTCATGAGTTCGGATAAAAAATTAAGCATCAATTCCATTGTGTTTGTGCTATTGATCGATTCCAGATGACTTGGCACGTTCTCATGAATCTATAGCAAGTTACGAGATTGATTTTCATGGAGTTTTGATCGGATTTCAAATTTCACAACTTCATCTTCTTCATGAAGCTTCAATAATGGTGGATTGACCAATTTTTAATGGTTTTCAATGATTCTTGTTGCTATAGATTTGGTTTTTTGTCACGAGTTCATAGCAGCTTACGGATTAAATTTTCATCAAGACTTAAAGAAGTTATAGTGAATCAAAGATTGGGGTTGAAAAAGTGGATAAAAAATTAACGGTGTTAAGTTTTATAACAACGGGACCACTATTGGTAAGTATGGTGAAAGTTGGGATCACTGGGAGTTATTATTGAAAGTGGATTATTGTCGGTCAACCCTCAAGTTAGATAAATCGAGTAAACATTCAAAATATGTTAGAAATGATTTTCATATTGTTTTGTTCTTAATCATAATGATCTCGTTTGACGTTATAAATTCTAGGTTTCACCACCTTCTATGAGCATTCACATGAGGTTCATTATCCTTATCCTTCTAATTTAACTAAAAAAATTATATTTTCTCTCTTCTTTTCAATTAAGTAATTCTTTTTATATATTTTCCCTCTCTTTCACTCACAACTATTTTAAAAGTATATTAAAAAGACATAGATAAACAGTGTTTTGACAAATATACAGATGAACAGGAATATTTTCTCCATCCTCTACTCACAGCCACTCACAACTATTACTTAAATTTTAAGTACTACACTCACATAATTATATCAAACCTATAGTGAATGCTTAATGTATTAACTGATTTTATATTCAACTACTTCTTAAAATGATACAAAGCCATTCCTGCTTCTAACAAGGCCATATTCTTGATTATAAAGTTTAAAGCTTTCTAGTTTTGAATTAACTTAAAGTGTTAGGTTTTTATTTATATAATTATATTGTATAACAATTGTGAAGGACTGTAGTCTTATGAATAGTAACTTTTTTTTATTGGGTCACATGGCGGCCTCGGTGATTGCCACGTGGCGGTCTCGGTGATTGCCACATTGCATAGTTTATATTTTTTCATGCATAACGAATTTAGTATAGAAGTTGTTGGTATAATAAGTACAATCGTATAACATAACTTCTAAATACTAGAATCAATATTTTAAAGGTTTGGATACCAATTTTAATGTCATTAAGCAGTTTTTTATATTTATATTCTTTACATATCGCTATAGCAATACAACCAGTGGCAGACTTATGTTGGTGGGTACGGGTTCGCCCGACACCCATGAATTTTTTCCGCGGTGTGTTAATTTTCTGATTTTTTACGAAGCGAACCCCAAGAAATTTTATGACCGAACCCCATAAAATTTTTACACCGACCTTCAACTTAAAAAAAATAAGTTTTAATTTTTTTAACTTAATTTTTATTAATCACTACTAATCAATAATAATAAACTAAAAATCTATAAAAAAAACTAAAAAAAAGCCCAAATCATAGTTTATGACTAACTAAGGTTCAAGCCAAAAAAAACTTATAGAAAGCCCAAAAATTGGGTTTGTGTAATTGTGTGGGTCAGTTGGGTTACAACTTACGCATAGGCAAAGGAGCGGGAAAATGTGACAGAGACGAATCACACGAATAGACGATCGACGCTTCAGTTTTTCTTGCCGGAATCAAGCCGGAATTTGTGATCCACACGACGACGTTATGTGATTTCGCCGGAATCAATCATCGCAGTCGCGGAGTCGCAGCCGCACCGCACCGCATGCCCGCACTTGTCTTCTTTTGCAGTTGAAAATTGAAATCGGATAAGAGGTAGGTGTTTAAACAATTTGTATTCTTTTAAGGTTGAAAATTGAAATCGGATAAGAGGTAGGTGTTTAAGCAATTTTTCTTCTTTTGAGGTTGAAAATCGGATAAATCATAAAAGGTAGCCAGGTAGGTGCTTTGCTTAAACTATTAAACTCAATTTGTGTTTTTTCTATTGTTTATTCAATTTATGAATATTACTTGGCCACTCTTTGAACATGTATATGAATATTACTTAACCACTGAATCACCGATTGAAAGTAATCAATTACTTAGACACTGTTTGAACATGTATATGAATAGGGTTATTGGCTTCAAATAATCCCAACTATAACTTTTTAGTCGGGAACACTCCCAACTAACGAAATAACCAACACCACTCCCAACTATTGACCTATTTTCTTTCACCACTCCCTCTGTTAGTTTTTTTTAACACCGTTAGTTTAGAGCCTACGTGGCGTCCTATGTGTCTAAAAATGTCTGCTGGACAGTCTATGTGGCATGAAAAAAGTTATAAAAAAACTAATATAAATCATAGTAAACAAAAGAAAAAGAAACAGAAGAAAGAGAAGAGAGAGACGTCTGGTCACCCCGACCCCCGTTCACCGGCGACATCAACCCGGTACCCCGTTCTCCGGCGAGTACAGGGGTAGCTGCGGCGGCACCCCGACCTCACTTCTTCCCTCTCCAACCCCCAACAACTTGGTTCCGATTAGGGCTCCGATTAGGGTTCCGATTAGGGATCCAATTGACACGTAGACGGTGAGGATGCGAGGGCGGCGAGCTGGTCAGCGGTGGCGGATAGGGTGGGGAAAGCGAGGGCCACGAGCTGGTCAGCGGTGGCGGAGAGGGTGGGGAAACGGCCAGAGCCGGCCGGCGTTTCGGTGGCGAGTGTTGCGGTTAATTTGAAGGACGGAAAATCTCCGAGGAGAACGGTGGCTCCGATGAGCAAATCTGGAAGGTGAGGTCCGATTGGAACCTATCTTGGGTTTTCGTTTTCTGATTTTAATTTGTGGGCTTCCAATATTGATTCAGATTGATATTTAAATAATATGTTCGACTTTTTCTTTGTTCATGATTGCGAATTAAAAACTGATGTCATAGACTTGAATTGGAATTCGATTATTGCTTTTGTTCGATGAAACCGACACGACATAGAGAAGAAATGTCGTTTGTATCGGATCCCAATCGAAACCCTAATCGGAACCAGGTTGCTGAGGGTTGGAGAGGGAAGAAGTGAGGTCGGGGTGCCGCCGCAGATACCGATGCAGTCGCCGGAGAACGGAGGGGACTGGGTTGATGTCGCCGGTGAACACGAAACGGAGGAGAATCAAACGCAGGGAGGGGGTGACGTCTCTCTGTTCTCTTTCTTTTCTTTTGTTTATTGTGATTTGAATTAGTTTTTTTTATAATTTTTTTATGCCACGTAGATTGTATAGCATGCATTTTTAGCCACATAGAACGCCACATAGGCTTTAAACTAACGGTGTTAAAAAAAACCAACGGGGGGAGTGGTGAAAGAAAATAGGTCAATAGTTAGGAGTGGTGTTGGTTATTTCATTAGTTGGGAGTGTTTCCTGCCAAAAAGTTATAGTTGGGATTATTTAAAGCCAATAACCCATATGAATATTACATTTACTTAGCTACTGATTGAAAGTAATTAGTTACTTCGCCACTATTTTTTTATATCTATTGGTTATTCACTTATTTCGCTTTGTGTAAATGTAATTGTGTCTTTTTTCTGTAGGGATTATGGACCGATTGTAGTGCGCAAAGTGCAATTATCATCTTCAAAGACTCCCGAATATGTTGATGTTAATACTCTTCCAAGGGATCCAGGTGAACGAAAACCAATTTCATCATATGATTGATGGGTTCCAAAAAAATAAAAACCCGTAGAGAGCAAGTTTAAGTGTTTTGTAATTATTTAAGTTGGGTAATGATGAAGTTTTTAATACGTTTTTTATATTTTGGTCTTGTTTTGTAATTTTATTCTCGAATGCCGATTGATCCGTCACCGACCCGACCAGACCCGAACCGAATCGGTCTAAAAAGTTATTTTTATATAGGGTGGATGATAAAAAAAAAATTGTATAACGATAAAAAAAGTTATACTCCGAAAATTTCCGAACACCATAAGAAAATTTTCTGGGTTCGCCACTGAATACAACTATTTCGTGTACCAGCATTATTTTCGTGACAACATATGCATAGCAAATCTAGTTAATAATACTATGGAAAAATGATCCAAAATGGGTTTTAGCTTTTTCTTTTTTAAATTTTCAAGAAACCCTAATCCAAAACTTGTGATGTGATGCTGGGTTCCGAAATTAGATTATGAATTTAGTTTAGAAATTAAAAGTACGTTGTGAAATACACATCGAATATATCCAAATGTTCTAAAGGCACTTTAGCTTAAAAGGGTACTTTAGCTTAAAAGGGCACTTTAGCTTAAAAAGCAATGCCCTTGTATAAGCACTATCCTCCAATGTTACTATGTTAGTTTGTGGGGATCAGCATTTGTTACATTCTTATTGGTTCGTTCCTTATTGTAGCAACACCGTTGGACAAGATGTCGTTATCTTTTAGAAAGTGTGACAAGCTTATAATATTCGTATTTATCTCCTTCATTTTAAGGTATTAAGCAATAATAAAGATATCGAAGTAATAATAAACTTCATATAGACTTGTAATAATTAAACCTTGATGTTTTTGTTTTTTATTTTCTGACAAATGATTTGATATTTGACCGTTTTAAGAAATTTGGAAAATAAATCATTAAGATAAAAACAAAGAAAACTTCTAACCAACTTTAACGAGCCACGTATAATTATCACTACAAAACACGTCCAGTTAATTCCAAGCTTTCTAAACGGGGTTGAGCTTAAACATATCCTAATTTTTATAGGGTTGTGTTATTTGTATCCCTTTTCATATTTGTACATCTATACGGACCGGATCGTATACATAATATAATATATATATTGGTGGGAACAACACGTTTATGGTTCGATTCGCTTCGTGTATGCCAAATAGCAAGTTTCAAGGAATTGGTAAGTAAGTTCTTCCAACAGTTTTCGCAGCAAAAGTGCCACATGAAGGAGAAGGCGGAGATCCTCCATATCCGCCGTAAGGATAACGAAACAGTGAAGAGTTTCATCTCCAGATTTAATATTGAAAGTCTGCAAATTGGTGAAGCGACCGAAGATTTAATGATAGCATGTTTCATACAGGGGGTAAGAGAGGAACACCTCGTGAGGAAAATTTTGAGTGGCGGGCAACCACAAACAATTGATGAGTTGATGTCCATAGCCAAGCAGTATGTCTGCGCGGAAAAAAACAATAGTTCTAAACCGCGCATATGAGCGTGGCAAAGAACAGGTACGACCCCCTGATCTCAAGAAATATACGCATGGCGGACAACACTCACGTGGAAACGATAGACGGTTTGACGCTCGTTTCACTCCCTACCAACCAAGTTCTGAAAGACAAGACTCCTATCGTGAGCCTCATCGAGGAAAGGAGGCTTCAACGGTAAAGCGGGGGCAACCCGCGGCCTCTACTAATTGGTATCTCACTAAGTCCCCAAGCGCCAATTTTAATGGCGAAAATTTAAAATGGAAAGAGCCAAGACCACTGAAAGAAAGCAGCACTCGTGATACTAAAAAGTACTGTGATTACCACAAGGGTCATGAACACACTACACATGAATGTTTCTCGCTCAAAAAGAAAATTGCAAAATTTGTCAAAGAAGGAAAGCTGGCGCATTTACAAAAAAGGGGACGAGAAGAAAAAAGAAGGCTCTCCGAAATATAAAGATGTTTATATGATGAAGGGGAACTGTCGCGGGGAAGGGTAACTGTCGCGGGGAAAAAAGAGGGGGCTAGCGCGTTGAGTCTTGGATGCACGCACCACTAACATTTCCCCTGCAAATAGGTGATTACAACGACTGTGCAATAACAATCACCCTCCGCCTGGAAAGTTATAGAATGCGTCGAGTCTTGGTTGATACAGGCAGTTCCGCTGACATTATTTACGAAGAATGCTTCCGCCAGCTAGCACCAGAAGACAAGGCTCGCCAGGAACCAGTTTATAAACCCTTGAGCGGGTTCTCCGGAGAAACTTGTATGCCTTTAGGTCAAATTGACTTCCCAGTAATAATGGGAGATGGTACAAGGGATCGAACAGTCATGACTACTTTCCTAGTGGTACCTGCAAAGAGCGAGCACAATTCTATCCTAGGTAGCCTAACTCTAGGCAATTTGGCTGCGACAGTATCTACAGCCCATGGGTTACTCTTACTCCCAATGCCACGGGGAGTTGCTCAGGTTTGGGCTGACAAGCCCATCATGATCGCAGGAATTACTTCCCAACCATGTGCGCCGCCTGTAAACAAAACAGAAAAATGGGCCATTAACCCTTATTTCCCTGATCAAACGGTGGAGTTAGGTGCTTCATTAACGCAAAAAAATAGGTATCATTTGAAGCAACTCTTATGGGAAGATGCAGACATTTTTGCGTTCACTCATGGGGACATGACGGGTGTCCCGCGGGAGATAGCAGAAAACCACCTAAGGGTGTTTAAAGATGCAAAGCCCTATGTGCAAAAACAAAGGCATATAGGTGAGAAGTGAAAGAAGTTTATAACTTTAGAAGTGGGAAAGCTAGAGGCTGCAGGGATAGTCCGCCAAGTTCATGACTCTACTTGGCTGGCAAACCCGGTAATTGTACCCAAAGCGGACGGTTCCTGGCGAATGTGCGTCGATTACACTAACTTAAACAAAGCTTGTCCTAAAGATGCGTACCCTCTTCCGGTGATCGATGCTAAGGTTGATTCGTTGGTTCCCTTTCGGTTAAAATGTTTCTTGGACGCCTACAAAGGCTACCATCAAGTCAAAATGGCCAGAGAAGACAAAGCAAAGACTGCATTTTACACCGAAAGCAGCATCTACTGTTACACAAAGATGCCTTTTGGATTAAAAAACGCGGGGGCCACATACCAACGGATGATGGATAAAGTATTCAAAGAACAAATAGGAAAAAACGTGGAAGTGTACGTAGACGATTTGGTGATAAAGAGTCTCGAGGAAAATCGCCTACTCCTGGATATTGTGGAAGCGTTTTCTGCCCTCAGAAAGAATAATATAAAGCTGAACCCAGGGAAATGCTCTTTCAGTATGGAAGAGGGAAAATTCCTCGGTGTTATAGTAAGAAAAGAAGGATTCCGTGTTCACCCTGAGAAGGTCGTTGCAGTCATTGAAATGCCATCCCCTACCTCTTTAAAGGAAGTGCAAGCGCTCAACGGAAGGCTGGTCGATATTAATCGATTTTTTTCAAAACATGCAGAAAGATCCCTACCGTTCATCACGGTATTGAAAAAATGTCTAGTAGACAATCAGTTCGAATGGACATCCGAGGCGGAACAAGCTTTCCAAGACTTAAAAGCGTACTTAGTCAACTTGCCAGCGCTGACAGCCCCCCGCGTAGACGAAATCTTGAAAATGTATCTCTCATCATCAGTAAGGGCCGCCAGTTCTGTCCTCTTGGTAGAAAGGAGAGATGTCCAAACCCGTATTTATTACATAAGTAGGGTTTTAACTGACTAGGAGGCTAATTACTCAACACTGGAAAAGCTAGTGCTCACACTAGTACACGCCTCATGCCGACAAAGAAGATATTTTCAGGAACACGACATCCAAATTCTAACGAGTTACCCGCTTCAGCATGTGCTCAAAAAACCTGATCTCTCGGGACGCCTATGTAAATGGGCTATCGAGCTAGGGGTGTACAACCTGACTTTCAAGCCTTGAACAACTGTTAAAGGACAAGTCATTGCAGACTTTATTTCTGAAATCCCTACTGGAACACAACTCTCACCAGAAGAACTTTGCATCCCAAAAATAAAATAAATCCCTTCCCCCCAGGTTTGGGAATTACATTCTGATGGAGCATCTAGTATGGAGGGAGCAGGAGCGGGGGTTATTCTCATTAGTCCCGCAGGAAAAGAGTATGCGTGCGCTTATAAATTAAACTTCCGCACAAGCAATAGTGAGGCAGAATACGAAGCCTTAATTGCGGGGCTCAAACTGGCATTGAAACATGAGGCCAGACATATCCGCGCACACATAGACTCTCTCCTTGCGACAAACCAGATTAACGCAGAATACGAGGCCAAGGACGAATCAATGTCAAAATACCTGGGTATTTGCAAAGCGCTTATAAAAGCCTTCGAGACTTAGTGAAGTCACCCACGTTCCTCGAAGTAAAAAGAAAAAGGCCGACGCACTAAGCAAACTAGCCTCATGCTTTGCGGAACCTTTACAAAATGTGCATGTGGATGAGTTGAAGAAACCCGCAATACAGGTGCATCAAGTGAATGTGGTTCAGCACTCGTCTGATAATTGGATGTCTCCAATTGTGAAATATTTGACAGACGGAAAGCTCCCGGCGGATAAAGGAGAAGCCCGCAAATTGCGAAGCAAATGTGAACATTATCAGATGATTAACGGCGTCCTATACAGGCAAATGTACTTGGGTCCCCTACTTCGATGTGTCGATCCGGAAGAGGTGCACATGGGGATCTGTGGAATTCACGCGGGGCCCAAAGCTGTGGTTGCAAAGTTGAAAAGCGCAGGCTTCTACTGGCCCGGCATGCACGCATTGGCAGTAGAGGAATTGCAAAAATGCCCAAGTTACCAGAAATACGCACCAATGATCTCCAGGCCAAAGAATAATCTGATCCCAGTAACCTCCACGTGGCCCTTCAAAAAATGGGCAGTGGATATCGTTGGCCCTTTTCCCGAAGCGGCGGGAAGGGTGAAATTCCTGCTAGTAGCGG
Organism: Deinandra increscens subsp. villosa; assembly: GCA_039602395.1. NCBI lineage: Eukaryota > Viridiplantae > Streptophyta > Magnoliopsida > Asterales > Asteraceae > Deinandra > Deinandra increscens. Next base: position 40,124,450 of record JBCNJP010000027.1, read on the forward strand.
TAGATTATTTTACCAAATGGGTAGAAGCAAAACCTCTTGCTACAATCACAGCTGCGAATATCAAAAAGTTTTTGTGGGAGCTCATCGTCTGCCGTTTCGGCATCCCGCTCTATTTGGTAACTGACAATGGAACACAGTTCGCGGATAAACTCATCAAAAAGTGGTGCGAAGAGCTGCAAATTCAGCAAATTTTCACTTCGGTTGCACACCCGCAAGGAAACGGTCAGGTAGAAAGGGTTAACAGAAGCCTGCTTGACGGCATAAAAGCTAGACTTGACTTCGAAGGAGCCTCCTGGGTAGATGAGGTGCCGCATGTCCTGTGGGCTCACCAGAACGATGAAAAAATCAAGTAACGGTGAAACACCCTTCAGCCTCACATATGGTTCAGAGGCCATGATCCCAGCAGAAATTGGGATCCCATCTTACCGACATCTCAATAGTTGTCTCATTAACAATGATGAAGAGCTCCGACAGAACTTAGATCTCCTGGAAGAACGTCGCGAGCTAGCCGCGGTCAGGGAACAAAAGTATAAAGAGCAACTGAAAAAGTACTACAACAAGCGCGTGCAGAAAGTGACATTCAAAGAAGGGGAATACGTGCTAGGCAGTAACGAGGCAAGCAGAGCGCTCCCACAGGGGAAACTCGGTCCAAAATGGGAAGGACCATATATCATTAAGAAGGATTTGGACAAGGGCGCGTACGAATTGGAAATGTTGGATGGAACGCCAGTGCCGCGCACTTGGAACGCGACACAATTATGAAAATGCTATATGTAGTCTATGAATTTCCCTTGGAGAAAAATCAATATTTTAATGAAAATATTGTTTCCCCGCCTTTGGTTATCAAAAGTCTGTTATTTTCCAATTATAAATTACGCTAACAAGGCTAAAATCTACGTAATTGTGAACGATAAATAGCTACCTAGACCCAGTACCAACATATACGTAATTGAAAGCATGAAATACAAATAAAAATAAAAACTTAGCAAAAACACACATTTGCTACGCGGTACGCTCTGAATTTAGGCGCGTAGGTCCGGGATACTCTGTCTACAGCAGACATTCCCTTTGGCACAATAAATGTTGAAATCTACAAACAAAAAGTGTGGACCAATGTTGTCATGATAAAAAGTCATACGCATTCTCGCGAACGCACCTATAAAAATTAGGACCCGCGTAAGTTAAAAGATACCTTGAAGTCAATTCAAGCATTTCACATTTTCAATAAGCCGCAAAAAGCAAAAGTGCATAATAGAACATGACAAACGATAACATAGCATCACCGATGATATTAACAAAAGTTTGTTTACAATTAAAGCCCCAGGGCATTCAGCGAAAACAAAAAAAAAAATACATGAGCTACAAAGAAAGATTTAATCTTCATTCCTAGGTTCAGCAGGATGAGGGCTCGCAGGATTCCCGCCAGCGGTATCCTCATCGGAACCATCTTCCGCACCTGAACTGATGTCCGCATCAGCAGGAATCAGGATCTGCCTAACGCTAGTAAGGTCATCGTCTAGTGCATGATCCCTGAGCTCAAGAAATATTGGGGGATCATGCTCGCTGAGTTCCTTCCCACGGTCGCAGAAATTGCTGGCAACTTTAGGGTCATACCAAGTGTAGCGCTTGATGTCCACCCTCTAGGCCTCCAGATCACGGCTCGCCACCAAACCATCAAACTGACCCAATGCTCGGGCAACCTCCATATAACGGAACAAAGCGTCCTGATACACTTGACTCTCCTGATCAACGTTGTAGGCTAACACCATGCCATCATCTAGCAACCATCGGATGTCCTCCCTCAGCCTAGCTATCAAAGCGCCATTCTGAGTGGCACGCGCGTCCAAAAGAGCCTTGGTAGTTTGAGTAAGTTGAAGCTCCAAGGCCACCCGCGCCTCCACTACACCCACCAGTTGGGAATCTTTTTCGGCAAGCTCTTTCTCAATCTGGGCACACCGTTCGCCGGCGCGAGTAAGATCATCCTTCAAAGTATGGTTGATGCGCTCGGCATCGTGTTTGGCGGCCTGGGCAGCAGCGAGTTGGCTCCTTAGAGTCTTTACCTCTCCCTCGTGCACAGAATAAGTACGATGGGCCCGCGCATGAACATCAGCGGCTTTCTCGTGTTCCTTCTTGGCCTAGTCATAAGTTTCCTGCAACTCAGAGAGTGCAGTTTTCAATTTGTTGACCTCCGCCACAGCAAGGTCGGCCCTGGTCTCCTCTTCTTTGCGCTTGGCCTCTGCTCGCATAGCATCCGCAGCAGCATCAAGCGCTTTCTTTTTCTCCACCAACACCTCTAGTCTTCTTTCCTCCGCCAGAACGTTCGCCTGATCATGACCCTCCCCGCGCTGCACATCAATGTGATGTCTGTGAAGAATTTCGGGCGGGGCTATGACACACTTCATAATACCTGTAACTGCCTCGACACAAAGCTCATCGTTGGTTAAACCATGGAAGCGATTTTTGTCGGCGCCAGGAACCCCATGGAGAAGGAACTCCCTTTGCTTTTCATAAGTATCGAGCATGGTGGCAGGGAAAATGTTCCAACCCGGGACATAGGGACCGGCGTTGGCCTTTAGCAGGTCAAGGTCGGCCCTGTTGGAGTAACGAACCGCAGTGGACGAAGAACTGGTGGAACCAGAGTGCACATTGCTAGAGGAAGGGGGAGTATAGACAACCGCCTCCCGCTGAGGCGAAACGGTATGAGCAACAACCTTTTTAGCGCGCTCCTCTGCTAACCGCTTCTCTTCTGACAGCCGTTTCTCCTCCGCTAAACGCCTTTCCTCTAGCCGTTTCTCATTCTTTAATCACTCCTCTTCCGCCGCTTTCTTTTGAGCCTCATCGACTTTGGCTTTTTGTTCCACCTCTCTTTGGCGGCTCGCTTCTTCGCTGCCAGCCGCTATCACCTCAGGTTGAGGAACCATGTTCTCCTGAAAACTTCTCGCCGCGGCCTCTTTCCTTTTTTCGGCAGCCTCACGAGACTTCTGCAGCTGGGCTTTGCGAGCCGCTAAGTTAGTATGAATGTCAGCCGAGTTCTTGCGAAGGAGGCCCGCGGCCAAATCGGGCTCTTCTCCAACATCCAGCATTTGATCAACAAAGGCCTCCTCCTCCGCCATAACAGAAGACAAAGCGAATAAGCCTTTGCCCTTGCCATGCGTCTTAGCCGCTGGGCGGGAAAACTCTCCTGAAGCGTTGGCTTTCAGCTCACCTGAAAAACGCATGAGAGGTTAGGAGTTTAAAAAAAAGAAAATGAAGGAAGGGGGGAAAGAGGAACAAAACTCACTCGCACGTGATTCTAAAACCTTTTTGGAAACATCGGTCCCTGCTTTCCTGCGTTTGGCGGGCGGGGCAACTTCCTTCCCCTTCCGTTGCTTCATAACCTCGGGAGAATCCGGGTCCGCCACAGAACTGGAAGGGTCCTCCCCTACAATGCCGGGGGATAAAGAGTTCATCAAAAGCGGCAGAGGAACAACGCCCGCATAATCTCTTTCCTCACCGGGAAAAGCCACCCCGGGAATACCGCTTTAGGGAAGGTATTCCTCCGAGTATTCCAAAGGCGGAGAACTTGACAAATCCTAATGAGTAAAAATACAATAAGAGTAACATGAAGTACCTTCACAACGCTCGCGCGCTCATGATCCCATGTGCCATCCAACTGAGGAAGCATAAAACAGCAAAAGGTCCGCTCTAACACACTTATCTCCCCCTCCACCCGCTTGTGGGGAGAATATTTTAAGGCCCTTCTAAGGGGGGGGGGGGGATAGCAGCTCCATCCACACAACAGGTGCGTATGGGGCACACGCCCACATTCACAAGCCGTTGGGCGTCGAATTCCTCACCAGAGAATGGTCCCCACCATAACAAACTCACATTCTGTATGTGGTCCTGGACCAATAGGAAAGTGACACGTATAACAGAGAAACTCCTAAATTATTCCCTCATGCGCCGTGTCCCACACGCGCTGACGTCATTAGCCTATCAATGAAACCCTAATGGTGAGCCTATAAATAGTGGACTATAGATCATCATTGAAGGTACATGATCTCTCTCTCTCTCTCTCTCTCTCTCACTCTTACTCCTTACATACCCAGTTTCTCTCACTACGATCACTTACTCTCATGCTGGATGGCCGATACTGGGGTCCCTCTCCGGTCCACCCTGTAACGCCCTAACGCGTTGTTCTAGTGTGCAGGATTTCCATCTCTAAATCAGAATTAGTTCACTCGGAAAGCTCTAAGAGATCAATATTTTTATCCTTTGTCCAGGTTCTGGTGACTTTTGTTCTCTTCAAAAATCATTAAGATAAAAACAAAGATAACTTATAACCAACTTTAACGAGCCACATATATTTATCACTACAAAACAGGTCCAGTTAATTCCAAGCTTTCTAAACGGGGTTGAGCTTAAACATATCCTAATTTTTATAGGGTTGTGTTATCTGTATCCCTTTTACATACCCAGTTGCTCTCACTACGATCACTTACTCTCACGTTGGAGGGCCGATACAGGGGTCCCTCTCCGGTCCACCCCTGTAACGCCCTAACGCGTTGTTCTAGTGTGCAGGATTTCAATCTCTAAACCAGAATTAGTTCACTTGGAAAGCTCTAAGAGATTAATATTCATCCTTTGTCCAGGTTCTGGTGACTTTTGTTCTCTTCAAAATTCATTAAGATAAAAACAAAGAAAACTTCTAACCAACTTTAACGAGCCACATATATTTATCACTACAAAACAGGTCCAGTTAATTTCAAGCTTTCTAAACGGGGTTGAGCTTAAACATATCCTAATTTTTATAGGGTTGTGTTATTTGTATCCCTTTTTCATATTTGTACATCCATACGGACCGGATCGTATACATAATATATATATTGGTGGGAACAACACGTTTATGGTTCGATTCGCTTCGTGTATGCCAAATAGCAAGTTTCAAGGAATTGGTAAGTAAGTTCTTCCAACAGTTTTCGCAGCAGAAGCGCCACACGAAGGAGAAGGTTCATTGTAGACACCCCCATAAATGTAGACAGGTAGACACCCGGTGGAGCGGATGTCTACCTGTCTACATAGTTAAAAGTTCATTGTAGACACCCCCATAAGTGTAAACAGGTAGACACCCCCATAAGTGTAGACAGGTAGACACCCTATTTCACATGTGAAATTACTCTATTTCGCATGTGAAATTCAATAAAAAAACTTTTTTTTTTAGATTTTATCTAAATAAATAAATAAAATCTAAGATAAACAATAAGAATTGTGAAAAATTTAATTCATGAATGATGCAGATTACGCGCACTTATTCTGATTCTTTCGTTTTACTCTTTTTTCCAAAATCAAGCCATGCGCATCATAGATTTCATTCATGAATTAAATTTTTCACAATTCTCATTGTTTATCTTAGATTTTATTTATTTATTTACATAAAATCTAAAAAGTTATTATTTTTAATTGAATTTCACATGTGAAATAGAGTAATTTTACATGTGAAATAATGTGTCTACCTGTCTACACTTATGGGGGTGTCTACAATGAACCTCCCCCTATATATATATATAGGGGAAAATCATTATACAAAGGACGGTTTGCGTGCGAAGGAATATCATCCGCTCATCTGTGCGTTTTTTTATCTGACGGCGCTAAATTGTTTCTCATCTTCAGCGTTATTTTAGACACTTAATTAATAAAAAAAGACACAGAGTCTTTAAAAGGGGTATTAACGTCTTTTTACCTTTACATAAAAGAAGCATAGACAACTTTAAATACGCATCAACAAAAAACACGCATACCTCAACCTTTTACACACAAAATAACGTATACGTTCATCGTTTTCACGCACCTGAATAAAAACCACTAAGCTGAACATAATCTAATTACGCATCAACAAAAAACACGTATAACTCACAACTTTTATACAAAAATCACGCATATGCTCAACTTTTTCACGAAATTTAATAAAACCACTAAGCGAATTATAATTTAAACACAAACATTAAAAAAAACGTCATAATCACGCATTAACTCGTTTCTCACCTTAACATCAATGACTAACATCGGAACAACAATATAACGCATGTTCATTATGATAATAATGCAAACATAAAAAATAAAATCATTCTTCATTAAAAACCAACTTCATAAAAAAAAAAGACAACATCATCTAAATTACATCAAAAAGATCTAGACAAAAGAAGCAAGAAAATCCATCTTCAAATCAATAGAAACTTTAATCAGCTGCATGATCTTCCAAATAGCTTGAACCTGGTCCTCATCAGCTATAGCCAAGTCAGCCAAAAACAAAACAGAAATATCACGCAATGACGAAGAAGGCATAGCAAGCAACTCATCCATGATTTTGTCACGATCAGCAACACCAGCTCTAAAAACATTCAGGTGTTGCTTCAGAACATCACTAAAAATAACATCCTTATTGAAATGATTCATGACTTTATCACGCACTTTCTGCTTCAGTATATCAGAAGAAGGTGATGTCGTTGATGACGAGGACGAAGAGGCCATCTTCAGAGAATGTATTATTCTATATTTCACTCAACTCAAAAACAAAAACTGTAAAATAACGCAAAGCCACTATGTAAAGAGGTAGAAAACCCTAATTCTAAAATCGGACGGTCTAGAATGAAAACATTAAATTATTTAAAAAAAAATATATTTAAAATAATAATAAATAAATAATAAAATAACGCACGGGTATATAATATATATCATAAAGGATATTCTACATAAATATATGAGGAAGATAACTGAATTCGGATTATTAGCGCGCTTGAAATCACGCAGGAATATCTTTTAAACATGTAAAATGATTGAAAAGCCCATCCGCGTAAAACTTAAAACATTTCACGTGTCGGCCTCCCCTTCATTCGCACGCTTCGCACGGAAAAAACCTTTGTATTTGAACTTTCACATATATATATATATATATAGGTGAAAGTTCAAATACAAAGTGTATTTTCCGTGCAAAGTGTGCGAAGGGAGGAGAGCGGGACACGTGTTGTTCCGAGTTTCACGCGAAGGGTTTTTTTTTTGTCTTTTTAAACATCTGTGTTTAAACCGGGAGAGCTTTTTACTTGATTTTTTAGAGCGCCATTTTTCTCTTCCCGGATTTTTGCGTAATGTTTTTTGCGTTTTTTAGGTGTCTATGTTTATAACAGAACACCTTTTGCGTCATTTATTTACATGCGTTTTTTGTATTTGCGTGATTTTATTTTTTGCGTTATTAGTTGTCTAAGTTTATAACAGAACACCTTTTGCTTATTTTTTTTTTTTGCATTATTAGTTGCCTAAGTTTATAACAGAACGCCTTTTGCGTTATGTTTTTTACGTTTTTAGTTGCCAAAGTTTTATAACTGAACACCATTTGCGTTATTATTTTTGCGTTATTTTTTTCATGCGTTTTTTTTGTGTTTTGCGTGATTTATTTTGCGTTATTAGTTCTCTAAGTTTATAACATAATACCCTTTGCGTTATTGTTTTTCATGCGTTATTTTGTATAGTATAATAGACGAAGAACGATAATTTTCATTTCTTAATATATGTTTTTGACAAAAAGTTAATTAAAATTACAAAGAACATACAAAGCAGAATCTAAACTAGTTATATTTATTCAGAAAATACTTTTTCAAATCGGTAAATGCTTGAAGGGCTCCGACCTAGTTTGGTAATTTTGTACATCTATTTTATACTTCTATGTCAGTTTTGGTCCTGTCTGACATAAAAAAAATTACCAAATCTCGAACAGCACTATTCGGCAAGATGAATAGATTTTTTTTATCTTATTTCTTTCTTCGATCATCTCTCGTAGATTGTCGAAGGTTTTGTTTAGAACCTCTAGCATGTGCTTTTTCTTGTAATATTCGATCATCATCTCCCCCTTCAACTTCCTTTTTATGAATAAATCTTCAGCAAAGTATGTAGATGGTGTTGAAGATGACGAAGCCATTTGTAAGGTTTTTGTTGTTTGTGACGGTTTTTGGGAAATGCTGTGTTCTCTGTGATTAGTTGCAGAGGGCTGCGTGATTTCTTCATAGTGAATCAAGTGCCTATTTTATAGGGGTGGGGGAGGCGGGGGGGGGGGGGGTGTGGGGTGTGGGGAGTTATGAATTGATATTTTGAGTAGACAAAAGGACGCAATTTACATGGGTAATTGCATATTTGTAATTATAGTTATACGTAATAAAGAAACGGAATACATGTTTTTAATTTTATAAATTTTTCTTTTGTGTCTGTTCGGTTTCCTTCCACTTCGCTATATGTATTTTACCTTTTTACTAGTTTTATAGACAATTCTATTTTCATCAATTTATCATCTTTCTTTTTCCATTATACATTTTTAAATCTTCAAAATGTCTTCATCTTCATGCAAGTACACTTCCACTACATGTCCTAAGGCGATAAAGGTTGTGGAAGATCTCTGCAACAGAGAATAAGTGAAAGGTCGCATTATGCATAGTTCGTTCGAAATTATCGTCGGCCTTACCACCAATAGCCTGGAAACTTATACACGGATGCTTGAGGATTTTGTTGGTCACCCTCCCAGTAAGATGTAGTGTGTTGTTACGGAGCACATTATTGATCAACTGCAGTTGAAGCATGAAATTCACGAGATGCTTCGTATGTTGATGGATAGCACTATAAAGAAATTTAAAGACCAAAAGGATTATGTTGAAGAAATCAGGATGTTCTAGACATCTCTCCGTTTTTTTTCTTTTTCTGAATATGTTGTTTTGTATTTTTAATCGATGCGTGATTACAAGATTACTTTTTGCGTTATTTTTCATAGACCAAAAGGTATCTGATCTTTTTAATGTTGATACGTTTTTGTGTTTTTTAACGTGTATGCGTTATAATGATAATGTGTGTGAGAAAAAAATAAATCTGCTTTTTCAAAGGTGTGTGATTAAACGGGTGGGTGTTTAAATTTATGCGTGATTAAACTACTGCGTGATTTTTACATATATGCGTTATTAAAGGTGCGTTATTTTTATTGACTTTGTTGCGTGAATATTATTCATTTTTTTATGTTGACACGCTATTTTTGATTAGTTATGGAAAAGACAATGATACCCATTTTACTAAGTTTAATGAGTTGTACCCCATTTTCTCCGGCGCGTATCAACCCTATCCATTAGATTGTTTTTATTGTTCTCAATCTTCGGCTGGGATTCCTTCGCACGATTTTGTCCCTTTTACAATAATTTTCCCCTATATATATGTATATATATATATATATATACGGGCGGAATAGGTGCATTAAATTAATAGAACTCTGAACACTATATACGGCCCAGATAAATCAAACATACACGGGCCAGATACTCTATAAGGGATGGATAATGGCAATATACGATCCGTATATTTCCAAAAGATAAAAACCTGCTGCATATCGTTTCAATAAAAAAAGTGACGTATACGGACCAGAAACGAATAATATACGACCTATATAACCTATGAGGGCCTGATATAATTATATATGTCCCGTATATTTCCAAATAAACAAAAGCTATTGATTGCTATCTCAATGAAAAAAGGGACGTATATTGTCCAGATAATAGTAATATACGGCATGTATAAGATAAAAGGGCCTGATACATATATGTATACGGCTCGTATAATTCCAAAAGAACAAAAGCTACTCCTTGTCAATTCAATCACGAAAAAGTATAATAATGTGCTTAAAAACACGCAGCAACGCGCAGGCTCCAATCTGTCACACCCCCAAAATACCACTAACGGAGTTTACACCGTTAAGGGGCGCGACTAGACCAGGATCCACAACCATAGTTACAAATACTAAACGAATCAGGGTTAGTTCAAACACAAGTTATAAATCAGAGTCTTAAATACACGCAGCGGAAATAATTATCCTGGCACTAACCACGTGCCTTACAAATTCATTGTTTTAGAAATCCCCAAATTAAGTTAAATCAAAAATAAGAGTCTTCACGTGCCATGCCAACCTCCAGCGGATACTCCTTAGCGATCTGCAAAAGTTTAAACCACGCAAGTGTCAACCTAACGGTTGGTGAGTTCACAGTGGGCTTGTCATGCATTGGCCCGGTCTCATAATCACAATTCGTATCAAGGTATACTTACAAGTTATTTATTTGTGAAAAGCAATGCTCGTAATTAAATCTCAGTTTATAAATGGTTTGTCCGTGACCTACGTCATCGGGTATGTACTAGTTCCGTAAAGTTAAAGGACTCAACCGATATCGCGGGTAGCTAATCCGTTGTTCCATGCTCTAAGGAAGTTTGTACCAAAGCTGACTTATTTTGTGGGGGCCGAGCCATCCCGTACGGTGCGGACCTACGTCATCGCGGTTTTTGCCTCCCCCGTGTCCTCCCCGGGACTACGGTCAAATAGGCTGATATTGTTCCTCCGTGCACTCCCCGTGCCACGGGGCGGAGTTTGTCAAACTCCAGTAGATCTACCCAACATCCCCTCGCTTTACAATTAATGGCACAATTTTAGTTGAGGACTTTTAAGTTATAAGGCATCCTTAGAAAACATGTGATATCATATGGTTCAGACTTTAACCTACACTAGCCATATTAAAACGTTTTCAGTTTTGTTTCAGAAATAGTTTGTTTAAGTCCACAAGTGTTTCCCATAAAACACTTCAGTTCATCAAGTGGGTGCCGAGCATTCCCGAGTTCTCTTGTTCATTGGTAGGTGCCTAGCACTCTAGAGTTTATTCAGCATTGTTTTTCGTTAAGTTATTCGGTGTGGCCCAAACAGGCTCACGGTAAACAGGTTAGTGACACTCACCTTGGATTGCACTGCTACACTTGCTAATGATATCCAAGTTTGCTTAATGAAGACCTATGAACACGTTTAGGTCTTAAGTATTAGTTTTGTGTCTAATCTTTACTTAACGTCACTATGGCCCATAACATAGCACGTTGCAACTATGACTCGACATACCGACACACGACACCGATGGTTGATCATAAACAAGGGTTCATATATATCAGAAATCAAAGCATGTATCATCATGGCATAATCATGTAAGTCATGGCATAACATTCAAGCAAATTGTACAAGTTTAGATTCTGGTCACAGTTTCGCTAGCCTAGTTTCGCTAGGCAGTTTCGCTGTGTACACGGGCAGCACTTTCGCTAGGCAATGCCCGGTGACACAGTTTCGCTAGGCTAGTTTCGCCCGAAACTGCTGACGCAGTTTCGCTAGCCTAGTTTCGCAGGGAAACTGGTTTGAACTTTCGTTCAGGTATTTCGCTCGGTAGTTTCGTTCGAGCTGGTCGGGTCAGTTTCGCTAGCGACACTATAGTTTCGCTCGACAGTGTCGCTGAATGAACAAGTAAATTCGCTGGATAGTTTCGCCCAGAGAACACACAGTTTCGCTGGTCGCGAAAAACATACGGATTTGCCTAAAAATCAACCTAACAGCTTCTGATCTTACATGCAATTCATTATTTAGCATACATAGGCATTTACCAACATAAATCAGCAAGCTTTAACACCTTAAACATGCATTTTGTCATCAAATCACTCAAAATACATATAAAACCCTAAAATGGCTAAAATAGCATAAATCTCTAACATGGTTGGATTTTAAACATAAAGTTGCTAACTTTATGATAGATCTAGCATTCCTAAGTATTATCTCAGAAGCATACAAGTTTTCATGAAGGTTTGATCATACTTTATAAAGAAAACACATAGAAGAAGCAAGAAACATAGTTTTGGGACTCACGGTTGGTTCTAGGATCGATAGATGAGATGAGGTGATGGTCTTGAGGCTGAGGTCTCGGTTTCTTGGGTGACTTTCTCGGCTGACCAGTTTCCAGAGAGGAGTAGTGTGTGTGTTTGTGATGAAATGAGGCAAATGGAGAAACTAGGGTTTATTAAGTTTATTTATATCAGAGGCTAGTTTCGCTGGCAGTTTCGCTGGCCAGGCGAAACTAGCTCTGGTCTCGTGTTATTGGATTATCTTAGCTGGCTACCGGGCGACACTATAGTTTCGCCCGGTAGTTTCGCTGGCGACCAAAAAGGCAAGTTTTTCACATAATCAAGTATTTACAATTTGTCATGCTATTCATAATATTAAATCATGCATTTAAATCACATTGCACATAATGACAACAATAAATGAAGCACATAGCACATATGGGCGGGTTCGGTGATCAACCAAAGGACGTGGACGCATTCGGCCTAGTTAAGCATTAGTTACTAAGTTAACACTTATAACGTAACTAACGGATTTGTCTAACGGAAGTTAACCTTGAAATTCTCGGGTGTCACATCCTTCCCCTGAAATTGGAATTTTCGTCCCGAAAATTATTCTTGTGTCGTAGCATTCGCAGTCTCGGCTGTCGTCGCTGGGGAAAGAAAGCAAAAAGTTTTAGGGTTGTCACATCCTCCTCCTGTTACAGGAATTTTGGTCCCCAAAATTAAATCATACCATGAGTTTCCGTGGACGTTTGCTCGAACAAGTGAGGATACTTTTTCTTCATTTGATCCTCTCGCTCCCAAGTATATTCAGGTCCACGCCTTGAGTTCCATCGCACCTTGACGATCGGAATCTTGCTACGTTTGAGGGCTTTCTCCTCGCGTCCCATGATTTCTACTGGTTGCTCGATAAATCTCAAATGTTCGTCGATTTCCAATTCCTCCAAAGGAATTATTTCGATGTCTTCAGCCAGACATTTCTTTAGATTGGAAACGTGAAACACGTTGTGAACTCCATCGAGTTCAGCAGGGAGTTGCAATCGATAGGCCACCGGGCCTACTTCCCCAATAATTTCAAACGGACCGATGTAGCGAGGATTTAACTTTCCACGCTTCCCGAAGCGTATCACTCCCTTCCAGGGAGATACCTTCAACAATACTTTGTCACCCACCTCAAACTTTAGAGGTTTTCGGCGTTTGTCGGCGTAACTCTTTTGTCGATCACGTGCTGCAGCTAGCCGTTGCCTGATTTGAATAATTCGCTCGGTCATATCATGGATAACTTCCGGTCCAGTAAGCCCTTTCTCACCCGTTTCGGCCCAACACACGGGCGATCTACATTTTCTGCCATAAAGTGCTTCAAAAGGTGCAGCACCTATACTTGAATGATAACTATTGTTGTAAGAGAACTCCACCAGTGGAAGGTGAGTCTCCCAATCTTTCCCAAAGTCAAGGACGCAAGCTCGGAGCATATCTTCTAAGGTTTGAATGGTTCGTTCCGATTGACCATCCGTTTGTGGGTGATAGGCTGTACTCATATCTAGTCGGGTTCCCAATGCTTCCTGCATTGATTGCCATAATCGGGAAGTAAATCGAGGATCTCGATCAGAAATGATAGTCTTAGGCACACCGTGAAGCTTCACAATTTTGTCGATGTACAGCTTTGTCAATTTATCCATATTATCACTTTCCTTCATCGGAATGAAATGTGCCGATTTGGTTAATCGATCGATGACAACCCAAATCGCATCCGGTTGATTTGATCGATGAGGTAGTCCCGTTACAAAATCCATGGAGATGTCCTCCCATTTCCATTCTGGGATCTTTGGTTGTTGTAGTAAACCAGAAGGCTTTTGGTATTCAATCTTGACTCTTGAGCAGGTTAAACACTTAGCCACATATCGAGCAATGTCGGCTTTCATATTCGGCCACCAATAAAGATTTTTCAAGTCCTGATACATTTTATCTGATCCGGGGTGTACCGAGTATCTTGACTTGTGAGCCTCGTCCATCACGAGCTCACGGAGATTTCCAAACAAAGGAATCCAGATTCTGTCATTATAGTACGTGAGTCCATCGGACTTAACTTCAGAATGGCCATCTACACCACGCAGTGCTTCAGCTGCGAAGTTTTCTGCTTTCAAAGCTTCTCGTTGGCAGTCACGGATCCGATCCGGTAATCCTGAATGTATTGTAAGTTGAAGCGCTCGTACCCGTCGAGGCTTTTCATACTCTTTCCGACTTAAAGCATCAGCCACAACGTTGGCTTTTCCAGGATGATACTTAATTGCCAAATCATAGTCATTTAATAACTCGATCCATCTTCGTTGTCGCATGTTGAGATCCTTTTGTTCGAAGATGTGTTGTAAGCTCTTGTGATCAGTAAATATTGTGCACTTTGTTCCATAGAGGTAATGTCTCCAAATCTTAAGTGCATGAACCACGGCTCCTAATTCCAAATCATGAGTCGTGTAATTCTTTTCCGTATCCTTCAGTTGCCTGGACCCGTAGGCAATTACCTTGTCTCGTTGCATCAACACACAACCAAGTCCTTGAATCGATGCATCGCAGTAAACCACAAAGTCGTCAATTCCATCGGGTAACGCGAGAATTGGAGCTGAACATAACATGTCTTTAAGCGTTTGGAACGCGTGTTCTTCTTTTTCACCCCATCTATATTGCACTCCTTTGTGCGTTAAAGCTGTTAAGGGTTGAGCTATTTGTGAGAAACCCTTGATGAATCTTCGATAATATCCGGCAAGTCCCAAAAATTGTCGGATTTCAGTCGGCGCTCTTGGGGTAGACCAATTCTTGATTGCTTCCACTTTAGAAGGGTCGACATGAATCCCATTCTTGTCGACAATGTGTCCAAGAAACTGGACTTCGCGGATCCAAAAATCGCACTTCGAAAACTTAGCATAAAGCTGTTCCTTGCGAAGCAATTCCAAAATAAGACGCAGATGCTCCTCGTGCTCTTCCTTTGTCTTGGAGTAGATCAAAATGTCGTCGATGAAAACTATCACAAACTTATCGAGGTACGGCTTGCACACTCGATTCATCAGGTCCATAAACACGGCAGGAGCATTGGTTAGCCCAAACGGCATAACCAGGAATTCGTAGTGACCATACCGAGTCCTAAAAGCAGTCTTGGGGACATCCTCATCACGTACGCGAAGTTGGTGATAACCAGACCGTAGATCGATCTTTGAGTAGTAGCTTGAACCTTGTAGCTGATCGAAGAGATCGTCGATTCGAGGAAGTGGATACCGATTCTTGATGGTAACCTTGTTAAGCTCTCGGTAGTCGATACACATTCGGAACGTTCCATCCTTCTTCTTAACAAACAATACCGGAGCTCCCCATGGAGACGAACTTGGTCGAATAAACCCTTTGTCGAGTAGCTCTTGTAGTTGCGCGGAGAGTTCGTTGAGTTCGCTTACCGCCAAACGGTAAGGTGCGCGTGCAATCGGAGCGGCACCTGGAGCCAAATCAATTCCAAACTCAACTTGTCGAAATGGAGGCAAGCCAGGCAGATCTTCAGGAAATACATCTTGGAAGTCGCGAACTATCGGGTAGTCGTTGATTCTGCGCTCAGGAAGTGTCGAATCGGTGACGTTTGCAAGAATCGCGAAGTGACCTTTACGAAGGCACTTTTGAGCTTTGAGAAACGAAATAATACCAGTTACTGTTCCACCTTTTTCACCTTGGACCGTTAACACTTTGCCGTCTTCGAGCGGAATACGAACCACTTTTTCCTTACATAAGATTTCAGCTCGATTCTCAGATAACCAATCCATTCCTACTATGACGTCAAAACTACCAATCGGGAAAGGCATAAGGTCAATTCCTAGGGTATGGCCAGCTAGTTCTAACTTACAGCCCTTAACTATCTGGGTCGTATCATGAAGTTTACCATTAGCTAGCTCTACCACATATTTAGCGTCTAGGGCAATCGGTTTAGCGTTAATCAATTTAGCAAATTTAGTGGAAATAAAACTTTTCTCAGCACCAGAATCAAATAATACAGTAGCAAAGAAACCGTTCAAATATAAATTTACCATTAATCACGTTGGCGTCATTGCGAGCTTCACCCTGACCCATGACGAAAGCTCGACCTCTACCATTTCCACCATTCCCGTTATTACCATTTCCGTTGCCATTCCCATTACCATTACCTCCACCGTTACCATTCCCACCGTTATTTCCCTGATTTCCGTTCCCTTGTCTTCTCAGCTGAGGGCAGTCTCTTTTAATGTGACCTTGAGCACCACACTCAAAGCAGCCACGGGCTCCCCCATTGTTGTTGTTCTGGTTCTGACCGTTGTTGTTCCCATTACCCCGATTGTTCCCATAGTTGTTGTTTCCATGATTGTTGTTGTTCCTTCTGGGGCGGTTTTGTTGCTCGGGTAGAATTGCCCAACAATCTTTTGCTTCGTGGCCTCCCTTGCCACACCTTTCGCAGCTCAGATTCTTCCTACAAACACCAGCATGATGCTTCCCACACTTGTTACACAGAGGCAGGTTACCCTTGTAGTTGCCTTGACCATTGCCACCCTGGCGGTAGTTACCACTGTTGTTCCCGGACCTCTTGCTTTGGCCTTGGGAGTTGATAAGATCTCCCAGTGCTGTTCCCAACACTCTGAACATTCATGGAGTTCTCAGGAGCTTCATCATCAGCTTTTCTCTTGCCACTCAAGGGCAGTCTTCTCAGTGGCCTTCGCAGGAAGTGTACCTTTCTCAACCTCCTGATCAGTAAGTTTGTGAGCCAAACGAATGGCTTGTTGCACGGTCGCAGGGTTGCTGGCAGTCACCAATCCTTTGATTTGAGGCGCGAGGCCTTCCAGATAACGCTCGATGCGTTTGAACTCAGCATCAACCATTGTGGGGCACAAGACCTCGTACTCATGATATCGTGCAGTGTACTGCTCGACTTCAGACCCAATCATCTTCAGATTCAAGAATTCGCCTTCTAGCTTCTTCACTTGGTCACGGGGACAGTACTCCTCCATAATCAGATCCTTAAATGCTGCCCACTGCATGTTATTAGCCGCGTCTAGCCCAACCATCTGAATTTCAGCGTTCCACCAGGAGAGTGCAGCTCCTTCGAAGGTACCAGTAGCAAACTTCACCTTGCTTTCAGCTGGGCAGTTACACATGGAGAAAACCTTTTCAGACTTCTCAATCCACCTAAGGAGTCCTACAGCTCCTTCTTCGCCGGAAAATGTCATCGGCTTGCAGTCCATGAAGGACTTGAACGTGCAGTGGTGGTGGTTTCCTGATGCATAAATAGTTTGGGTTTTAAAATTAAACAGGTCAAAATATAATTGCTTTGTGCCTTAACCGGCATAATAGTTACCCTGTGCGGCATATGCAGCTTGGACGGCTGCCACCGCGGCTTGCACATGTTCATTAATCATTGCTTGCAGCTGTGCAGGCGTCATGTTTATGTTGCCTCTTCCGTTTCCTCTTCCAGACATCTTGCTGAACAGTTAAAGTAGCCAATGTTCAGTCACAGTTATATTTTATACATATCCCATAATATGTATATTAGCCAGTTTCCCGTTATCCCTCTATTAGTCCAGAAAAATTTTCGTGCAAAATCGAGGCGTCGTCGGAGTAAGTCGTAAGTGCTATCGTCGAAGGTCGGCTTTCCCATAAAAGTCACCGTCGGCGTAGTCGTCGTAGTAGAAATCAGGACGTAGCGCGTAGCATCGTTTCGTTGTCGCTTTCCCCAGAGTAGTGTGCGTATTCGCGTTCGCGTTTCGTATTCGTGTGTGAAAATTTCCTAAGGTCTTTCCGTTAGACTTCCTAGACACGGTCTATACTATATATATTATATATATATATATATATATATCATACGTACTAAGCTTTTACTTACACAGCAGAGCGAGTATCCCAGGTTGGCACGTAAAAATTTTGTCTTTGGGAATTTGTTTATTCGTTTTGTAACCAAGGTTTTCAAGTTGCAGTTTCCAAATCGTTTTCAAAAATGATTCCAGTTCTCTGCAACTTATGGCTCTGATACCAATCTGTCACACCCCCAAAATACCACTAACGGAGTTTACACCGTTAAGGGGCGCGACTAGACCAGGATCCACAACCATAGTTACAAATACTAAACGAATCAGGGTTAGTTCAAACACAAGTTATAAATCAGAGTCTTAAATACACGCAGCGGAAATAATTATCCTGGCACTAACCACGTGCCTTACAAATTCATTGTTTTAGAAATCCCCAAATTAAGTTAAATAAAAAATAAGAGTCTTCACGTGCCATGCCAACCTCCAGCGGATACTCCTTAGCGATCTGCAAAAGTTTAAACCACGCAAGTGTCAACCTAACGGTTGGTGAGTTCACAGTGGGCTTGTCATGCATTGGCCCGGTCTCATAATCACAATTCGTATCAAGGTATACTTACAAGTTATTTATTTGTGAAAAGCAATGCTCGTAATTAAATCTCAGTTTATAAATGGTTTGTCCGTGACCTACGTCATCGGGTATGTACTAGTTCCGTAAAGTTAAAGGACTCAACCGATATCGCGGGTAGCTAATCCGTTGTTCCATGCTCTAAGGAAGTTTGTACCAAAGCTGACTTATTTTGTGGGGGCCGAGCCATCCCGTACGGTGCGGACCTACGTCATCGCGGTTTTTGCCTCCCCCGTGTCCTCCCCGGGACTACGGTCAAATAGGCTGATATTGTTCCTCCGTGCACTCCCCGTGCCACGGGGCGGAGTTTGTCAAACTCCAGTAGATCTACCCAACATCCCCTCGCTTTACAATTAATGGCACAATTTTAGTTGAGGACTTTTAAGTTATAAGGCATCCTTAGAAAACATGTGATATCATATGGTTCAGACTTTAACCTACACTAGCCATATTAAAACGTTTTCAGTTTTGTTTCAGAAATAGTTTGTTTAAGTCCACAAGTGTTTCCCATAAAACACTTCAGTTCATCAAGTGGGTGCCGAGCATTCCCGAGTTCTCTTGTTCATTGGTAGGTGCCTAGCACTCTAGAGTTTATTCAGCATTGTTTTTCGTTAAGTTATTCGGTGTGGCCCAAACAGGCTCACGGTAAACAGGTTAGTGACACTCACCTTGGATTGCACTGCTACACTTGCTAATGATATCCAAGTTTGCTTAATGAAGACCTATGAACACGTTTAGGTCTTAAGTATTAGTTTTGTGTCTAATCTTTACTTAACGTCACTATGGCCCATAACATAGCACGTTGCAACTATGACTCGACATACCGACACACGACACCGATGGTTGATCATAAACAAGGGTTCATATATATCAGAAATCAAAACATGTATCATCATGGCATAATCATGTAAGTCATGGCATAACATTCAAGCAAATTGTACAAGTTTAGATTCTGGTCACAGTTTCGCTAGCCTAGTTTCGCTAGGCAGTTTCGCTGTGTACACGGGCAGCACTTTCGCTAGGCAATGCCCGGTGACACAGTTTCGCTAGGCTAGTTTCGCCCGAAACTGCTGACGCAGTTTCGCTAGCCTAGTTTCGCAGGGAAACTGGTTTGAACTTTCGTTCAGGTATTTCGCTCGGTAGTTTCGTTCGAGCTGGTCGGGTCAGTTTCGCTAGCGACACTATAGTTTCGCTCGACAGTGTCGCTGAATGAACAAGTAAATTCGCTGGATAATTTCGCCCAGAGAACACACAGTTTCGCTGGTCGCGAAAAACATACGGATTTGCCTAAAAATCAACCTAACAGCTTCTGATCATACATGCAATCCATTATTTAGCATACATAGGCATTTACCAACATAAATCAGCAAGCTTTAACACCTTAAACATGCATTTTGTCATCAAATCACTCAAAATACATATAAAACCCTAAAATGGCTAAAATAGCATAAATCTCTAACATGGTTGGATTTTAAACATAAAGTTGCTAACTTTATGATAGATCTAGCATTCCTAAGTATTATCTCAGAAGCATACAAGTTTTCATGAAGGTTTGATCATACTTTATAAAGAAAACACATAGAAGAAGCAAGAAACATAGTTTTGGGACTCACGGTTGGTTCTAGGATCGATAGATGAGATGAGGTGATGGTCTTGAGGCTGAGGTCTCGGTTTCTTGATGGTTTTCTCGGCTGACCAGTTTCCAGAGAATAGTGTGTGTGTTTGTGATGAAATGAGGCAAATGGAGAAACTAGGGTTTATTAAGTTTATTTATATCAGAGGCCAGTTTCGCTGGCAGTTTCGCTGGCCAGGCGAAACTAGCTCTGGTCTCGTGTTATTGGATTATCTTAGCTGGCTACCGGGCGACACTATAGTTTCGCCCGGTAGTTTCGCTGGCTGCACCAAAATAGGCAAGTTTTTCACATAATCAAGTATTTACAATTTGTCATGCTATTCATAATATTAAATCATGCATTTAAATCACATTGCACATAATGACAACAATAAATGAACACACAGCACATATGGGCGGGTTCGGTGATCAACCAAAGGACGTGGACGCATTCGGCCTAGTTAAGCATTAGTTACTAAGTTACCACTTATAACGTAACTAACGGATTTGTCTAACGGAAGTTAACCTTGAAATTCCCGGATGTCACATCATCCCCTTGAAATTGGAATTTTCGTCCCGAAAATTATTCTTGTGTCGTAGCATTCGCAGTCTCGGCTGTCGTCGCTGGGGAAAGAAAGCAAAAAGTTTTTGGGTTGTCACACCAATACTAGTATATATAAAAACGGTATTGAGGTATGTCGTAGCAAGGCATACGTTGTCAAATGTGTAATGTTTTGGTCAAAAATTCACTTAGGAATCCTGTATTCCAAACTTAGATTGTGAGGTAGAGTGCTTAGCGTTCAAACGAGTAAATGATTCAAGCTATGATGAGAACACAAGGATTTTAGCGAGGAAAACTCCAGAATTCTTTGAGTTGCCTCTCGGAATCCTGGATAAAAACCTCGGGTGCCGGCTGGAAAACCGCCACCAAGTCAATATTATTGATGGACAAGTAATTCGTTACAACGGGTTGGAGGATTGATCGATCAAGACTAAGTGTTACAGAGTTTTTCTATCAGCTAGTGTGAGTATGAGAGCTTGTGTGTGTTCCTATTGATCGAGTCCTCAATTATATAACAAATAACTATCAACTAACTATCCGAGATTCTCGGGATCCTCTTTCCCCACTCCTCTTGACCGTTTGAGGAAGATACGACCCACTTCTCCTCGTGCCAGTTAGTTGTAGCTGAGTCTTCAGGAATTGGTTAAGTCCCTTAACGTCCCTGAAAACGAATAAAACACATGGCAAAAATAAGGGTTAGTCGATAACAAAATTTCAGGATACCTGACTGGACGGGATTCCCAAATCGTAGTGAGATTCCTAGTATTGCGCAGCTTCTCTGTAAGCATCCTGAAATCGACCCCTAACAATTGCCCCCAAATCTCGGCTGCTTGTGGATAAGATTTACAACTGGCGAGATTCGCTCAACTTGAGAAACTTACGGCGTTATCACGGTAAATTCGGTTGGATGGGACGTTTTTTTCGGCGTCCGATTGATGGGATAGCCATCATCACTTCTTCTTTAAATACAAGATTCCGAGATCATAATCTTACCATCTTCTCCAAAAAACCCTTTCGAGCTTCTTCACCGTCGCAGGTCAGTTCTTCTTCTTCTCCTCCGGCACCTTTTCTTTTTCGTTTATTTCGACCATGGCGAAGAAGAATACTCGTTCCGCCACTCCTTCTTCCTCGTTAGGCATTGAGGATTTCGTTGATCAGGGGATTCTCCCCTCCAATGAAGAAGAAACCTGCAATTTTTCCGACAACGACATCCGTCAGTTGAACGAATCCGGTCTTTTTCCGGCGTCGGCCATCATTCGGCGTTTCGACTCCCGATTGAAAGCCGACTGCATGTCCAACACCTGGGTCTGTTTTCTCTATTACCCTTTTTTGCTTGGGATGTCCTACCCCTTTCCGGCCATCGTAAACGAGTTCTTCAAAATCACCGGCCTCTGTTACTCCCAAACAATGCCGATGGTGTGGAGGATTCTCTTTTCGCTTGATAATCTGAACAATTCCCGGAAGCTTGAGATGGGGATTCCTGAAGTTTGTGCTGCCTACAACCTGAGAACCCACGGGTTCAGTCGTTTTGTTCTTCAAGCCCGCTCTTCTTACTCCCAACTGATTCCTCGTGCGTCACACAATGACCATGATTGGAAAAGGAAATTCTTTTTTGTGAAGCGTGAATCCATTGTTGGGGGTGATTCATTGCCGATGAAATGGGTTTTGAAGGGTAGGAAACTGAATTAGGTTTTATATTTGATGTTTCTCTGAATTTTGCTAACGACATTTTGTTGTTTCTCGCAGCTCCCAAGTTTTCTGACCTTGTTGAAGTAACCGAAGAAGCTGTGGAGAGAACCGCTACCTTCCTGGAAATCCCACCTATTGACAGGACCTTCGCCATCGAGAGTGCCAACAGCGAACAAAGTTTCTCAATCGATCATTCAGAAGCCGTCATGTCTGGTAAGTTGTTGAGCTTCTCGAACATGTGTTTTGAATTAGGCTTCCCAATCCTGACTGCTTTCTTTATTTCAAACTAACAGCTCCCAAGCCTGCAACTGGATTCTCCCTGGACGACCTGACTTCCTACCTGGAGATGAAGGAAGAGAAGCCTGAGCCCCTGAGCAGTATCCGTCCTCCCACAACCAGGGCTAAAGCAGCTTCCTCCAGCAAGAAGAGGAAAGGTTCTGAGGGCACTGTGTTCCTGGAGAGCTTTGATGGTTTGAGCCCCGTGGAGACTGGCAATAAGCTTCTAAGCCTGCACACAACGACAAAACTGGTAATTGTAAACATAGGATTCCCATACCTTAGCGGCATCCGGAAAATGGCTGAGATTCCTAATTGCCCCCATTAATTCTCTTTTGCAGGGCATCGAGCAGCTTAGCACTGCATGCATTGAGGCTGAAACCAAGCTGGCCATGGTCCAGAAGAAGCTTGATGAGGCAAACAACACCATCAGGGTCCAGGGCGAGTTAGCCGAATGCAAAACCCGGGATTACGAGCATAAGCTGAAAGAACAGAAGCTGAAGTTCCAGGTTGCTGCACAGGTGGAGGATGCTGTCTCCAAGCAATCAGCTGCTCGCAGCGTGCTCCAGGCAATGCTGAGGATGGCAGCGGAAGCTCAGGCTGATGGGTTTACTTGCTCGAAATGGACTGTGGATGCCTGGAAGCTATCCTTGGAGAAGCTGGAGAAGGCTGGGATCCCAACTGGTGGGGACAAGCTTCCCTTGGTCGAGGCTGCTGGCGTTGATGCGGGTGAGAAGGAGAAGTCTGCGGAGAAGGCAGACGAAGAAGATGCTGGCGGGAATCCGGAGGTTCCCGAGAAGGCGATGGGCGATGAGGATATTGCAACGGTCTGAGCCCTCTTTTTTAGTCTGCAGTTTGTTTTGATGTATGTCTCTAAACAGTTTCCTTTTCTTGTCTTTGGCTGAAACAATGTTAGAACAAACAACAACAACAATATTTGGGGATCCTGGTGGAGGGATCTTGCAGTTTGCAAGACGAAACCAGGGTTCCCAATAATCTTTTGACCTGTGAGCTTCCCAAGGGGAGGGATCCTGAGGTTTTCAGGACGAACTTTGGGAAGCTCAAACCCCGCAATCATTAATAATATTATGCTATTTTGATTATTTTTGAGATATGTTTGTTATTTACTTTGTATAACCTCATAAGTTTGGAATTGGTGACAAAAGTTCGCCTAACTTAGTTATTAATTTGATGGCGAAGCTCAAAATCTCATAGGGTTAAGGCCAATCGATTAAATATACCATTCTACCCTTTAGAAAGTCATTCAGATAATAATTTGTATAAAGTCGAGAATCCTATCAGAGAACCCTACCGGGATCCTGACAGGTTACCTTATAGAATTTCAGACCGTTGATTCCGGGATTCCGACGAGAATCCCATTTTCACCCAAACTTGTGATCTTGGGAAGAGCTTTCTTCATACTCTAACAGGAATTAGAAATCCTGGATACACTCCCTTCAGCGTTTGTCTTAACTGATTCTGGATCCTGAAACAATCATAAGAAGCTTCTTGGCCTCCGGCCGAAGCTTAAGCTTCCGAAAATACGTTAAGTTTAATAATAAGCCAGGAATAGACCTGTGCATTTCTGGGGACAAGCCCGTGCAATTCTGGGGACAAGCCCGTGCAATTCTGGGGACAAGCCCGTGCAATTCTGGGGACAAGCCCAAACGTATGTGACATGAAAATGTCAAAACCTTAGATAACACGTCAGTGTTATAAACCTTGAGAATCCACCCAGCAGCCTCCAGTGACAAGATTGTCAGCCACCCCTGGAGTGGACTGGTCCGGCCACCTTTAGCGTACCGGGGGACAACGTGCGCCACTGGCGATTACCCAAACTTAGAAGAGGTGAAATCCTCTTAAACCTTAGAAGGTATGCAGGATACCTTAAACGGAGGAGAGGTGATCAGCCTCTAACTGGGGTTATACCCAAAATACTTAGGATTCTCAAAATCTGCAAAATACTCAATGCTTGGTGAGGGGTGGGTGTTAGCCTAGCTAACACCACTCCGATGCTTAAGTCAGTAATCTTATTATAGAAATAATAGAAATTTATTGAAATGGGATTAGTATACGTACCTTAGATTATTTGCATAGCGAGGATCCTTGGGATTCTGCCTGAGTCTCTCGATGAGATTCTCACATAAAATACGCTCTAAGGTGGATGGCATTCCAAGCTCTTGGCAGAGGTTCTCCTTCCATATTTACTAAACGGTATGCCCCCTTACCTTCTTCAGAATCTATAAGGTAAGGGCCTTCCCATTTGGGTGCCAACTTCCCGTCAGCAGGGTTAGTGGTATTCTGAAAAGCTTTCCTCAAAACCAAGTCACCTACTTGGAATCTTCTTAGCCTGGTGTTCTTGTTATAAGATT
Source organism: Deinandra increscens subsp. villosa (assembly GCA_039602395.1). NCBI lineage: Eukaryota > Viridiplantae > Streptophyta > Magnoliopsida > Asterales > Asteraceae > Deinandra > Deinandra increscens. The sequence goes on from JBCNJP010000027.1 coordinate 40,149,087, forward strand.
TTGCTATCCGCTGCTGGTAAGAAGCCATTCGGATTTTGGCCATATCTCTGAGCTCCTCAATCGTTTCGAGATCCTGAAGGAGATTCTGACTATTGGTTTCAGAATCTTGGCAGTTAACTCTGGCTGTCGGGATTACCATTTCTGTAGGGATTACAGCTTCTGCCCCAAACACCAATGAGAACGGCGTCTGGCCCGTAGCATTCTTGGGTATAGTTCTGTCTGCCCAAAGAACAAACGGCAGCTCCTCAGCCCATTTTCCTTTCTTGGAGCCCAACTTCTTCTTGAGATTGTTGATGATGATTTTATTGCTAGATTCTGCTTGCCCATTAGCCTGAGGATGGACAGGTGTTGAAGTGATCATCTTGATGCCCCAGCTCTCACAAAAGCTTGTAGTCCTTTTACCTATAAACTGGGAGCCATTGTCACATATAATCTCTGCCGGAATCCCAAATCTGGTGAGGATGTTTCTTTTGATGAAGGATATCACTTCCTTTTCTCTTACTTGAACATAGGCTTCTGCTTCAATCCACTTGGAAAAGTAATCCGTCATGGCAAGCATAAATACCTTTCCTCCAGGAGCCTTTGGCAGCTTACCCACAATATCCATGCCCCACTTCATGAATGGCCATAGGGATACTATAGGATACAGATGCTCAGCGGGTTGATGAAGGATATTACCATGCCTTTGACAAGCATCGCATTTTTGTGAGAAGCTTGCTGCATCCTTCTTCATGGTTGGCCAATAATATCCGAATCTAAGAACCTTAGAGAACAATGCCCTGCCCCCGGTATGGTTTCCACAATCTCCACTATGGATATCTTCAAGTACTTCGAGAGCTTCTGACTTTTCTAGACACCTTAAGTAGACACCTGCAAGAGATTTTCTATATAGGATGTTATCAATAATAGTATAGGGTACTACCTTTATGCGAAAAGCTTTGGGGTTTTCACCCTTGGGAATCTCCCCATCTTTGAGATATTTCCGGATCGGATATGTCCAGGATTCCTGAGCATCTTCAGGATTCTCAGCATTTACTCCTACATTATTGTGAATAGCCTGAGCTTCCTGTTGAGCTAATGCTGGCGTCAAGACGTGAGTTATTGGGATCTTGACATCCTCGGGAATCCTGAGCGACGAGGCCAAGTTTGCTAAGGCATCAGCTTCTGCATTATCTTCTCTTGGTACCTGCGAAATGTTAAAATTTTTGAAAAATAGAGACAGTTTTTTAACAATTTCAAGATATTTGCTCAGATTCTCCCCTCTCACTGCATAAGAGCCATTAAATTGGTTAGTTAACAAGAGAGAATCAACAAACACTTGTATAGATAGAATTCCCATATCCCTAGCCAGCTGTAATCCAGCAATTAAAGCTTCATATTCGGCTTCATTGTTGGTAGCCTGGAATTCACAGGATATGGATAGAGGTATTATGTCCCCCTGTGGCAATTTTAGCAGGATTCCCAGCCCTGTTCCTCTGACGTTTAAGGAGCCGTCGGTGTAGAGGATCCAGTCTTCCTTGAGCTTCTCAAGTTGCTGGACTTCCTTTTCAACTTCCGGTTCAATGTCACTGCTGAAATCCGCCACAAAGTCAGCTAATGCTTGGGACTTGATCGCTATTCTTGGTTCATACTTGATGTCGTAGGCACTCAGCTTGACTGCCCACTTAGCCATTCTCCCTGACATTTCTGGCTTCCTGAGAACTGCCTTGATAGGATAGTTAGACATCACAATTATAGTATGTGTTTCAAAATAATGTCTAAGTTTAGTGGAAGCCATTATAAGAGATAAAATTAACTTTTCGAGATAAGAATACCTGGATTCTGCGTCTAGCAGAGTTTTACTTACATAATATACCGGATGCTGTTGACCTTGATGTTCTTTTACAAAGACTGCACTAATCGAGCTTCCGGAAACAGAGAGATATAGATACAGCGGCTCCCCAACTTCTGGTTTCATTAACAACGGGGCTGCTGACAGGTAGTCTTTCAGGCACTTCAGAGCTTCTTCGTGCCTCTCAGTCCACTCGAATTTCTTATTTTTTCTCAGGATATCATAGAAATCCTTGCTTTTTTCTGAGGATCTTGAAATAAATCTGTTGAGTGCTGCAATCCTGCCTGTCAGTCTCTGCACCTCTTTCACGTTCGATGGGGATTTCAAATTCAAGATTGCTTTGATCTGCTCCGGGCTTGCCTCGATCCCTCTTTCGGTAACCATGTATCCTAAGAACTTTCCTGCTCGCACCCCAAAGTAGCATTTGGAGGGATTAAGCTTCATGTTATACTGATCAAGGATATCGAAGGCAGTCTGGAGGTCCTTGGCGTGATCCTCAGCCTTCTTGGATTTCACTACCATGTCATCTATGTAGACTTCCATCGTGTCCCCCAGCTGCTCTTTGAACATCAGATTGACGAGCCTCTGGTAGGTGGCACCTGCATTTCTTAATCCAAAGGGCATAGCAGTATAACAATAAATACCTGTTGGAGTCATAAATGCTGTGTGCTCCTGGTCACATGGTTCCATCTGAATTTGTTGGAATCCCGCTGAGGCATCCATGAAGGTGAGCATCTCATGGCCTGCCGTGGCATCTACCATTGCATCGATATGAGGGAGTGGAAAAGGATCCTTAGGACAGGCTTTGTTCAAGTCTGTGTAATCAACGCAGACTCTCCATTTTCCATTCTTTTTTCTGGACCACCACCACGTTTGCTAGCCATCTAGGATACTTGACTTCTCTAATCATCTTTGTTTTGAGAAGCTTGTCAACTTCCTCCTGGATGATCATATTCTTCTCTGGAGCGAACTTCCTCCTTTTTTGCTGTATAGGCCTGAAAGAAGGATCTAAACCAAGTTTATGAGTAATTACATGTTTAGGGATACCTGTCATATCGAAGATGTTTCCAGGCGAAAGTTGAAGTTCTGGCTTTGAGAAGCTGGAATAATTCCTGCTCAACATTTGTTGGGATGCTTGTTCCCACGAGCACCTTGATCTCAGGATTCTCAGGGTCTAGAGGTACTTCTTTGATATCAAGCTCCCTGTTCTCCTGTGCTTCAGGTGCCTTTTTCTGTAATTGCTATCCCTTCGTCACCTTAGTGGTGCTCTTCATTGAAGTAGAATAACAGTTCTTGGCTTCCTGCTGGTCACTTTCAATTCTTACAACTCCCCAGGGTGTAGGAAGCTTGATACATTGGTGATAGGTCGAAGGGACTGCCTTCATCTCGTGAATCCATGGCCTGCCAAGAATAATATTGCAACAAGAGAGAGAATCTATAACACAGAATTTTTGCATAGAGTTTACCCCCTCTATATATACTGGCAACCTGATATCCCAAACGGTGCTTTTAGTTTCACCGTTGAAGCCAACCAGAACTGAGGATCTCGGAACTATATCCGTTTCTGGGATCCCCATCTTTTTGAGCACATCAAGTTGAATTATGTTTACTGAGCTTCCATTATCAACCAGAATCCTGCGAACAAAATGGTTAGCAATATATAAAGTAACCACAAGACTGTCATGATGAGGATCCTGAACATGAGAACGGTCGCTCTCATCAAAGGATATAAGCTTGTCCTGAGTTAGGGTGGACGTCCGGACAGGTCTGTCACCCTGTTCAGATTTGGATTCCTTAGCATGCTTCTTAGCTGAGGAATATGAAGTGCCGCAGATGTCTGAGCCTCCTGAGATGAAGTTTAATAATCTGAGCATCCTGTGGTGGAGAAGCTGCTCTCTGGGGCACCTTGTCGGCTTCTTGAGTCTTGACCTTCTTTCTGCCTAACAACTCCTTAAGATGCCCCTTGCTGAGTAGATAGCTGATTTCCTTTCGGAGCACTATACGTTCATCAGTTAGGTGGCCAAAATCTTCATGGAAGGCACACCACTTGGTCTTGTCTTTCCAAGATCCTTGCTTGGTATCCTTCATGGGCCATCTTGCTTTTTCACCTAGATCCTGCATAGCACACATTAAACCACCAATGTCAACGAAAAAACAGTATTCAGATACCTTAGGATACTCCTCATCGTCATCGTCTTGGTCAACGGCATTGACTTTGTGATTTTCCGGTTTGGAATATGGACGAGATCTATATGGCTTCCCGGGGGATTCCGCCTTCTTGCTGTTAGGGTCATATTTAGGAACCTCTAATCTTTGGTGGATCCTCTTGTCATCTTCCAAACGAATAAATCTCAAAGCTCTACTGCGTACTTCATCAAGGTTCCTGCAAGGAGCCATGACAAGGTCATCATAAAAACGTGAATCTTTGGAGAGCCCCATCTTAAAGGCTTCCACGGCTGCAGCCATATCCAGGTTAGGAATCTCAAGAGATTCTCGTCCGAATCTGGCAATGTAGTCTCTGAGAGGCTCATCTGGCTTCTGAATTATCCGGTACAGGTCACCTGTGAGCTTCTCAAAGGTCATGCTGCAAGAAAATTGATTGTTAAATAAGTTAACTAAATGAGAAAACGATGTAATAGTGTTAGGAGGAATGCTCAGTAGCCATTTCATGGCTGGCCCTGTTAAGGTTGAACCAAAGCCTTTGCATAGACAGGCTTCTTTAATTCCTGCCGGAATGGGATTGATCTCCATACGTTCCCGGTAATGTGCCACGTGTTCTTCAGGATCTGTGGTTCCATCATAGAGCTTCATGCTTGGAGTTTGGAAACGCTTCGGAATCTCCACCTGAGATATTGGCCAGGCAAATCTGGAGATCTTGTGGCTTTTCAAAGGAACCTCAGGGATAGGTTTCAGGATCCCTGGAACATTTGATATCATTTCTTTCAACTTCTGGAGCTCCCTGGTGATACTTGGATGAATACCTGCATCATAAGGAGCACCCTGGTTAGAAACAATAGGGATTGAATTGGACATGTTACCTGGGTCAGGAATCTGGACTGGAATCCCGGAACCATATCCATAGCCCGCTAGGAAGCTCGGCTCTGTGGTAGTTGCTGTTTGCATGGGGATGACGTCTCCGTCATACACTTCTGAGGAGCTGGTCTTAAAGATTCCTGCAGAAACAGGAGGGTTAGAGTATTGATATCCTTGAGGGTTCTGGCTTGGGTTTCCAACAGAAAAAGGATATCCTTGAGATGGCAAGGCCGAGGGTCCCAACAATGGTGGAATCCAAGGACTCTTGTAGCGTGACTGTGAGGATTCTGGTGGGACAGCTCCTGAGAATCCAGCAGTACTTCCCACATATCCAGCGGCCTGAGAAGTCATTATAGGGGCTGTAGTAAAGCCTGATGCTGATTTGTAATTGTAGCGAGACGGATCTGAGGATCCTGAAGCATTGAAATCAAGATGCCTAGGGAACAGAGGACTTTGTTCTTCCATGGGCTTCCTAGATTTCTTTAGATCTTCAATCTCCTTCATCACCGTTAAGTTGGTTTTTTCTTGCTGATCCATTTGATTCTTTACCTGCTTAATCAAAGAAAACGGATCATTATTAGTAATAACAGGATCAACAGATGGAACCTGGGATCCTGTAAAGACAGGATAGTCAGTTTTTCTCGGCTGCTCGTCCACTTTCTTCTGACGGTCCATAGTCTTCTTCTGGCTTCCTGGAGCGGAAGGAAGAGGAGGAATGAAGGACGATGTAGAGGCCGAAACAGATTTCTGTGGGTTTGACATCTTTGGGATTGGAGATCAAGCGAAAAGAATGAGATACGGGATTTCGATAAGATTAAGCACCACTTGCCCCACGGTAAATGATTCAAGCTATGATGAGAACACAAGGATTTTAGCGAGGAAAACTCCAGAATCCTTTGAGTTGCCTCTCGGAATCCTGGATAAAAACCTCGGGTGCCGGCTGGAAAACCGCCACCAAGTCAATATTATTGATGGACAAGTAATTCGTTACAACGGGTTGGAGGATTGATCGATCAAGACTAAGTGTTACAGAGTTTTTCTATCAGCTAGTCTGAGTATGAGAGCTTGTGTGTGTTCCTATTGATCGAGTCCTCAATTATATAACAAATAACTATCAACTAACTATCCGAGATTCTCGGGATCCTCTTTCCCCACTCCTCTTGACCGTTTGAGGAAGATACGACCCACTTCTCCTCGTGCCAAGTAGTTGTAGACCGAGTCTTCAGGAATTGGTTAAGTCCCTTAACGTCCCTGAAAACGAATAAAACACATGGCAAAAATAAGGGTTAGTCGATAACAAAATTTCAGGATACCTGACTGGACGGGATTCCCAAATCGTAGTGAGATTCCTAGTATTGCGCAGCTTCTCTGTAAACATCCTGAAATCGACCCCTAACATGTATTATGGGAATAGTTTTCATATTTAAATAATTATCATTAAGTATTAATTTTGAACTACCATATATAAATTATGTATGAAAATTCAGATGGAAATTATATTGCTTAGAAAACATATGGACTAAATTACAGCAAGAGAATGGTGATCGAGAACGAAATTTGATTGAACTTTCAGCAGGCATGGAGTCGCTGCAATTCTTGTCAAAGGTTTTAAGAGTTTTTTTTGTAAAATTACAATACTACCCCCTTTATTAGAAAAATAACGGAGAAATTTAACTGGGTTAGTGTAAAGTTAGTGTAAAGGTTAAAACATGAAACAAGTTTTCAAATAAAGGGTAAAACTTGAAAGTTTTTAAAAAAAAAATCAAAATCTAAAGTTTTGTAAAGTATAAAGGTTAAAAATTGTAATCTAGTCTTAAAAAATTGTATCCAATGGCTCCAACCCAATCCACTACCTACCGCTAAAAATTGTATTTAGTAAACAGATAAAAAATGGAAGCAATGCATCGACATTCACAAAATACAAACCACACACACATAATACATCGGTGCTCAGATGCTAAATTCGGTTGCTGAGGATGCTTCGATCGGATTAAAGGTGCATGACTGCTTGGTCCAATGCAGTCAATCGGTGCTTGACTACTTGGTTTGATGCTTCGCCAGAGATGCTTTAATGGGCAACCGTGGTAGCGACGGACTAGAGGGCTAAAAGCCTAAAAGGCAACCCTAAGATCGTTTGCTTATTTCCGATTCTACGAGATTTTTTTACAATTAGGGTTAAACCCCCTTTAATTGAGATTGTTGACTTGGTCAACGACTTTTTAGTCCAATTTATAGAAATCGCTACGGCACCCTTCCGATGCACGATTCATCGACGAGGAATCAGCTGAGTCGACCGACTTTTGCAACCCTGGTTATTTGTACCCCCTTTTCATATTTGTACATCCATGCAGACTGTATACATAACATATATATACGTACCGAATCAATAGAACTCTGAACACCATATACAGCCCGGATAAATCAAACATACACGAGCCGCATACTCTATACGGGATGGATAATGGCAATATACGGCCCGTATTTTTTTCAAAAGATAAAAAGTTGTTGTATATCGTTTTAGACACTTAATTAATAAAAAAAAGACACAGAGTCTTTAAAAGGGGTATTAACGTCTTTTTACCTTTACATAAAATAAGCATAGACAACTTTAAATACGCATCAACAAAAAACACGCATACCTCAACCTTTTACACACAAAATAACGCATACGTTCATCGTTTTCAGGCACCTGAATAAAAACCACTAAGCTGAACATAATCTAATTACGCATCAACAAAAAACACATATAACTCAAACTATTATACAAAAATCACGCATATGCTCAACTTTCTCACGCAATTTAATAAAACCACTAAGCGAATTATAATTTAAACACAAACATTAAAAAAACGTCATATTCACGCATTAACTCGTTTCTCACCTTAAAATCAATGACTAACATCGGAACAACAATATAACGCATGTTCATTATGATAATAATGCAAACATAAAAAATAAAATCATTCTTCATTAAAAACGAACTTCATAAAAATAAATAAAAAAAGACAACATCATCTAAATTACATCAAAAAGATCTAGACAAAAGAAGCAAGAAAATCCATCTTCAAATCAACAGAAACTTTAATCAGCTGCATGATCTTCCAAATAGCTTGAACCTGGCCCTCATCAGCTATAGCCAAGTCAGCCAAAAACAAAACAGAAATATCACGCAATGACGAAGAAGGCATAGCAAGCAACTCATCCATTATTTTGTCACGATCAGCAACACCAGCTCTTAAAACATTCAAGTGTTGCTTCAGAACATCACTAAAAATAACATCCTTATTGAAATGATTCATGACTTTATCACGCACTGTCTGCTTCAGTATATCAGAAGAAGGTGATGTCGTTGATGACGAGGACGAAGAGGCCATCTTCAGAGAATGTATTATTCTATATTTCACTCAACTCAAAAACAAAAACTGTAAAATAACGCAAAGCCACTATGTAAAGAGGTAGAAAACCCTAATTCTAAAATCGGACGGTCTAGAATGAAAACATTAAAATTATTTAAAAAATATATATTTAAAATAATAATAAATAAATAATAAAATAACGCACGGGTATATAATATATATCGTAAAGGATATTCTACGTAAATATATGAGGAAGATAACTGAATTCGGATTATTAGCGCGCTTGAAATCACGCAGGAATATCTTTTAAACATGTAAAATGATTGAAAAGCCCATCCGCGTAAAACTTAAAACATTTCACGTGTCGGCCTCCCCTTCATTCGCACGCTTCGCACGGAAAAAACCTTTGTATTTGAACTTTCACCTATATATATATATATATATAGGTGAAAGTTCAAATACAAAGTGTATTTTCCGGGCAAAGTGTGCGAAGGGAGGAGAGCGGGACACGTGTTGTTCCGAGTTTCACACGAAGGGTTTTTTTTTGTCTTTTTAAACATCTGTGTTTAAACCGGGCGGGCTTTTTACTTGATTTTTTAGAGCGCCATTTTTCTCTTCCCGGATTTTTGCGTAATGTTTTTTGCGTTTTTTAGGTGTCTATGTTTATAACAGAACACCTTTTGCGTCATTTATTTACATGCGTTTTTTGTATTTGCGTGATTTTATTTTTTGCGTTATTAGTTGTCTAAGTTTATAACAGAACACCTTTTGCTTATTTTTTTTTTTTGCATTATTAGTTGCCTAAGTTTATAACAGAACGCCTTTTGCGTTATCTTTTTTGCGTTTTTAGTTGCCAAAGTTTTATAACTGAACACCATTTGCGTTATTATTTTTGCGTTATTTTTTTCATGCGTTTTTTTTGTGTTTTGCGTGATTTATTTTGCGTTATTAGTTCTCTAAGTTTATAACATAATACCCTTTGCGTTATTGTTTTTCATGCGTTATTTTGTACAGTATAATAGATCGAAGAACGATAATTTTCATTTCTTAATATATGTTTTTGACAAAAAGTTAATTAAAATTACAAAGAACATACAAAGCAGAATCTAAACTAGTTATATTTATTCAGAAAATACTTTTTCAAATCGGTAGATGCTTGAAGGGCTCCGACCTAGTTTGGTAATTTTGTACATCTATTCTATACTTCTATGTCAGTTTTGGTCCTGTCTGACATAAAAAAAATTACCAAATCTCGAACAGCACTATTCGGCAAGATGAATAGATTTTTTTTATCTTATTTCTTTCTTCGATCATCTCTCGTAGATTGTCGAAGGTTTTGTTTAGAACCTCTAGCATGTGCTTTTTCTTGTAATATTCGATCATCATCTCCCTCTTCAACTTCCTTTTTATGAATAAATCTTCAGCAAAGTATGTAGATGGTGTTGAAGATGACGAAGCCATTTGCAAGGTTTTTGTTGTTTGTGACGGTTTTTGGGAAATGCTGTGTTCTCTGTGATTAGTTGCAGAGGGCTGCGTGATTTCTTCATAGTGAATCAAGTGCCTATTTTATAGGGGTGGGGGAGGCGGGGGGGGGGGGGGGGTGTGGGGTGTGGGGAGTTATGAATTGATATTTTGAGTAGACGAAAGGACGCAATTTACATGGGTAATTGCATATTTGTAATTATAGTTATACGTAATAAAGAAACGGAATACATGTTTTTAATTTTATAAAATTTTCTTTTGCGTCTGTTCGGTTTCCGTCCACTTAGCTATAAGTATTTTACCTTTTTACCAGTTTTATAGACAATTCTATTTTCATCAATTTATCATCTTTCTTTTTCCATTATACATTTTTAAATCTTCAAAATGTCTTCATCTTCATGCAAGTACACTTCCACTACATGTCCTAAGGCGATAAAGATTGTGGAAGATCTCTGCAACCGAGAATAAGTGAAAGGTCGCATTATGCATAGTTCGTTCGAAATGATCGTTGGCCTTACCACCAATAGCCTGAAAACTTATACACGGATGCTTGAGGATTTTGTTGGTCACCCTTCCAGTAAGATGTAGAGTGTTGTTACGGAGCACATTATTGATCAACTGCAGTTGAAGCATGAAATTCACGAGATGCTTCGTATGTTGATGGATAGCACTATAAAGAAATTTAAAGACCAAAAGGATTATGTTGAAGAAATCAGGATGTTCTAGACATCTCTCCGTTTTTTTTCTTTTTTTGAATATGTTGTTTTGTATTTGTAATCGATGTGTGATTACAAGATTACTTTTTGCGTTATTTTTCATAGACCAAAAGGTATCTGATCTTTTTAATGTTGATACGTTTTTGTGTTTTTTAACGTGTATGCGTTATAATGATAATGTGTGTGAGAAAAAATTAAATCTCACTTTTTCAAAGGTGTGTGATTAAACGGGTGGGTGTTTAAATTTATGCGTGATTAAACTACTGCGTGATTTTTACATATATGCGTTATTAAAGGTGCGTTATTTTTATTGACTTTGTTGCGTGAATATTATTCATTTTTTTTATGTTGACACGCTATTTTTGATTAGTTAAGGAAAAGACAATGATACCCATTTTACTAAGTTTAATGAGTTGTACCCCATTTTCTCCGGCGCGTATCAACCCTATCCATTAGATTGTTTTTATTGTTCTCAATCTTCGGCTGGGATTCCTTCGCACGATTTTGTCCCTTTGTATAATAATTTTCCCCTATATATATGTATATATATATGTATATATATATATACGGGCGGAATAGGTGCATTAAATTAATAGAACTCTGAACACCATATACGGCCCAGATAAATCAAACATACACGGGCCAGATACTCTATAAAGGATGGATAATGGCAATATACGATCCGTATATTTCCAAAAGATAAAAAACCTGCTGCATATCGTTTCAATAAAAAAAAAGTGACGTATACGGACCAGAAACGAATAATATACAACCTATATAACCTATGAGGGCCTGATATAATTATATATGTCCCGTATATTTCCAAATAAACAAAAGCTATTGATTGCTATCTCAATGAAAAAAGGGACGTATATTGTCCAGATAATAGTAATATACGGCATGTATAAGATATAAGGGCCTGATACATATATGTATACGGCTCGTATAATTCCAAAAGAACAAAAGCTACTCCTTGTCAATTCAATCACGAAAAAGTATAATAATGTGCTTAAAAACACGCAGCAACGCGCAGGCTCCAATACTAGTATATATAAAAACGGTATTGAGGTATGTCGTAGCAAGGCATACGTTGTCAAATGTGTAATATGGGAATAGTTTTCATATTTAAATAATTATCATTAAGAATAAATTTTGAACTACCATATATAAATTATGTATGAAAATTCAGATGGAAATTATATTGCTTAGAAAACATATGGACTAAATTACAGCAGGAGAATGGTGATCGAGAACGAAATTTGATCGAAATTTCAGCAGGCATGGAGTCGCTACAATTCTTGTCAAAGGTTTTAAGAGTTTTTTTTGTAAAATTACAATACTACCCCCTTTATTAGAAAAAATAACGGAGAAATTTAACTGGGTTAGTGTAAAGTTAGTGTAAAGGTTAAAACATGAAACAAGTTTTCAAATAAAGGGTAAAACTTGAAAGTTTAAAAAAAAATCAAAATCTAAAGTTTTGTAAAGTATAAAGGTTAAAAATTGTAATCTAGTCTTAAAATTATTGTATCCAATGGCTCCAACCCAATCCACTACCTACCGCTAAAAATTGTATTTAGTAAACAGATAAACAATGGAAGCAATGCATCGACATTCACAAAATACAAACCACACACACATAATACATCGGTGCTCAGATGCTAAATTCGGTTGCTGAGGATGCTTCGATCGGATTAAAGGTGCATGACTGCTTGGTCCAATGCAGTCAATCGGTGCTTGACTACTTGGTTTGATGCTTCGCCAGAGATGCTTTAATGGGCAACCGTGGTAGCGACGGACTAGAGGGCTAAAAGCCTAAAAGGCAACCCTAAGATCGTTTGCTTATTTCCGATTCTACGAGATTTTTTTACAAGTAGGGTTAAACCCCCTTTAATTGAGATTGTTGACTTGGTCAACGACTTTTTAGTCCAATTTATAGAAATCGCTACGGCACCCTTCCGATGCACGATTCATCGACGAGGAATCAGCTGAGTCGACCGACTTTTGCAACCCTGGTTATTTGTACCCCCTTTTCATATTTGTACATCCATGCAGACCGTATACATAACATATATATACGGACCGAATATGTGCATCGAATTGATAGAACTCTGAACACCATATACAGCCCGGATAAATCAAACATACACGAGCCGCATACTCTATACGGGATGGATAATGGCAATATACGGTCCGTATTTTTTCAAAAGATAAAAAGCTGTTGTATATCGTTTCAATAAAAAAGTGACGTATACGGACCGCTAACGAATAATATATTGCCTGTATAACCTATGAGGGTCTGATATAATTATATACGTCCCGTATATTTCCAAATAAACAAAAAGTTGTTGTTTGTCGTCTCAGTCAAAAAAGGGACGTATACTGTCCAGATACTAGTTATATACGACATGTATAAGATATAAGGGCCTGATACATATATGTATACGGTTCGTATAATTTCAAAAGAACAAAAGCTACTCCTTGTCAATTCAATCACAAAAAAGTAACATATATGGGATGGAAATGCCTCACAAAGCACGAGTTGTGCGTCATCCCAGCCAACGAGTCTATAAATTACAAACCTACACCTCACTTCCAACTTGCTCAATTCTTTTCTTCACTTACTCAATTCTTTTATTCTCTCTCTAAATTTTCATTTTTTAGTCATTTCTTTTCAAGTTTTGGTTCTTTTGTTGAAAGATTGTCAGACTTTAACTTAATGCAAATTTGTTTATGTTTGTCTACAAACTTCTCATTTTTGTTTAAGCAAATCTTTAAAATCATGCTTAATCTAAAACTTACACTCACTTGGGAGAAACAACATTTGGTGGGTTGGTAACATGAATATATGAACTAACCTTAATGCGTGTAATAATAATTTTGAAACTATATTTATATTTATTACTAACTCTTAAAAAGAATGCGTACATTGTGTATCATAGACCATTTGTGCCATCGAAAGCACATTAATCGGTAAGTGAGAACCAGTTAGAGGATGATGATTTGTATTGAAAATGATTCACGTCTCATGGTAAGTGATGCATTCGTGTTTTTATGTGTATGTAAATAACACGTTATTCGTGCGCGAACGATTTGGATATATTGCTTTGGGATTCTTGGTTGGTAATATTTTGTCACTTCGTAGATGCGAGAGCAATGCGTTAGTGGACTTGGTTTTGGTTACGAACGACTGCTCACGGGCGAGAGCGATGCGTGGAAGGAAACAGATCATTACTCCTTATAATAGATTTTTATTAAATAAAATAATTCGGTGCGTGGGTTGTTTCCTTGCTGGTTCATGACAACGTATCCGAGTGTAACGACACTTTGATCGTAAGGTCCTATGGTAACGTTTGTTATGTCGGAATGGAGGGTGGAATGGAATGGGTCATTACATTGGAATAAAAAATGACATGTTTGGTAACATATTGGAATGAAATGGACCATTACCTAAAGAATGTGGTTCATTCCATATATAAAGATTTTCATTTCTTAGGAGTAGGGTGTTTTTCTTTCATTCCCTCAAGTAATGGAATGAAAAATTTATTCAAATTTAATTTTTTATTCGAAATTTATGGAAAAAAAATCAAGAATAAAAAAATAAAAAAATACAAAGAAAAATATAAAAATATAAAAAAAATAAAAATAAATAAAATAATAAAATAAATATAAATAAAAATAAAATATAATAAATAAACTAAAAATAAAAATAAAAGTTAATTTGCAAATAAAGATAAAAATAAAAATATAAAATAAAACTTAAAAAATAAAATATTTAATAAAAATAAATTAACTAAAAGACTAAAAGTTATAAGTAATATATATATATATATATATATATATATATATATATATATATATATAGGGTTAGGTTCAAATGAGAACTTTTTCTTTTGAAAACTTTTAAGAACCATTCTGATCCACTAATTTTCAAGTGGGAAGCATTCAAATTCATAGGGAGAATATCCTTATATATAAATCAAATATATTATTTTAAATGGAAATATTGGTAAAACTGTATTCGATTACTTCGTTTACTAACTATCAAACAACACGAAACAATGATTTATTTCATTCCCACATGGTAACCACACAGGATGATGGAATGGTAATGATTCATTTCCTTTACTTAACCATTCCATTACCTTGTCCATTACATTCTCCCGTTCATTCCATTACCCTATACCAAACAGACCCTATGAGTAACTGACATTAATTACAGTTTATATTTGTTTCTTCACAGACAGTCCCCTTGGGAGTCATCCTTGCTGGTGAACAACCGGGGGGGGGGGGGGGGTATAATTGGGTTGCCAAAGAAGGGACCCTTTTTACTTTCGTATAACAACCTTAAGGGGGTTTATATATATAAAAAGGTTACCAACACATCCTTGGCAAGTCATCTCAAATGATATTATCTTTTCATTAATTTAATTAAAACTTACTTTATCTTTATTTTATTTATTTTCCCCAACCTACTTTTAGATCGGGTTAGACATAATCAAGTATCAAGATCTCACATGTATCCTTGAACGACATCGGTATCTTACATTCGCTATATTATACCTATGATGGGTGCAATTGCCCGAACGTGTGGTATATGGAGACTTTTACTTATCGTGTTTATAAATTTAAAACTTGCACAAAAATGATGTTTATTGACTCATTATTGTCATATTTTCCCATACCACACTCACACATCAACTACACTATATAACTATACTAAACGCCTATGATCTTTTTTTTCTTCATAGGGACTGACTATATTTCATAATAATGATGAGGTTTAATTAAATCTACAAGTATAAGATTATATGGTATCCAAAAGTAAAAACTTACCCGTAAAAATAGCATAACCAAAAAATATATATATATTTCTTTATGATTTTTGGAAGTAAACGTAACTAAGTTGGAAGGTGGGAACAAAAGACCAGGAACCCTAACATTCCCACATGACACGTCGAGAGTAGCGAGTTCTCACCTATATCCAAGCGAGAAATGAGAAAGTTTAGACGAGGGTCGGTGTTGAATTTCAATATATTATAGGGTGGATTTTGTTGAAACGTCCCTCAGAAGCCTACTTTACTTCAACCTCAAGTAAAAGATTATTGTATGAACCAAAATCTCTATGCATGTAAATTGGAAGTTCTCAAAATATTGGGAATACACACAAAAAGATTCCACCTTGAAACGTGTGTGACATTTTTGTTATATTACTCCCCATCCACAATATTAACAATAATACAGTTGACAATACTATTCACATGCAAATTTAAACATACAGTATTATTATTATTTATTTCTTGGGCGGTTAGGTGGGGGCGGAGTGGGCTTCTTTTTGCCGCTGGCGCCGCTCAACAAGTTCGGCAAAAAGTGCCGCCAGTGAGCTCGGCAACGAAAAAAAAGTGATGGTGAATTCCACTTCTTGCCGAAAGGCAAACAATTGATGTGTGTGTATATGTGGGCTACATCCCCATATTAAAACTTTATCACCTAAATCCTATCAATCCCCTATAAAATTCTTCAAAAATTCTACTTTGTTCTCTTTCCTGCGTGACACACTCCTATTGGTTACAACCAATTCTTCAAAATCCTAAAAGTCCTACCACTCCCCCCTCCCTTATTATACACTTTTCTAGATCTACTTATATGAGAAGACAACGTAAGAAGATAACGTACTCTTATTTAGTATTTTCAATACTTTGATCTCTTGATAGTTGTGGCATCTTTTTTATTACTTGGTTTGCATTGAGAGCTATATTACTTTGGGTTGTTTACTTTGGGTTGTTAAATGAATCATGATTGACATAACACATATTAAATGATTGTTAAATTTGGAAATGAATTATTAGTCATGTGTTGTCGTGGGATACTCAAAACAAATGTATTGTGATAATGCGATGTAAGAAAACGAAAAAATTATATACCTAAATATACTAAAGACGGCCACATGACCGACAATAAACTATACACCTAAAAGTAACGGTGAAAACTAAACTAAAACAAGGAAAACACTTTAAAAGATATAAAAACAAAAAATAATAAAATTAATAAAAACAGTCACGCGAACCACAATAAACTATAAACTTAAAAGTAACGATGTAAATGTAACACTTGTGTTTTACCCGACTGAAAAATTCGACCCGTTTTGAAATTTCGTGACTTACCGATTTGCAAATTATTGAGAACCGCAAGAATTTTCGGGTATTTATATCCTAATTATTGGGTCTAAATGACTTATAATCGTTTTTTGGGGCATTTGCATATCTCCCCCTCTAAAGTTGAGAAATTGCATATTTTCCCAAATCATGCTTTATGAGCATTGCACATTATGCATTAAAAATTTGTATTTGGGGAAATATGCAATGTTTATCCAAAGTAGGGGGATATATGCAATTTTTCCTTTTTTTTAAATCAAATACTTAATTACAATCAATTGGAATCAAATTGAATGTCTTGAATTTAAATTAATGCAATTTAGGGTTTTTACGCGATTTCAGTACACGATTCGTCGTTTACTAGGAATATCATATTTTGGGCATCATATGTCAAAATTGCATTATTTATGAGTTCATTGATCTTGAATCACATCTCATGTCATCACGCACAAGTTGAGTCTTGAAACGTTGGTGATTAACTAATGGTGATATGTACGCAAATCGACCCGAAAACACGTCTTTGTTGCCCATAATTCCATGTTTGATATGCTATATTCAATTTTATATGTTTAAATGTGTTTCATATGTTTGGTAATGCAAAATGATGAAAATGGTGAAGACGGGGCTCGAATCCGATCAAGAACGAAGAAGTTATAGCGAAAACGGTGAAACCGACCCAAAACCAACCATAAAATGCTTTTATTTAATTTAATTATCAAATGAAAATGCTTATATATAAAATTGGTACTTATTTTCAGTGGAAATGATGAAATGAATCCAATGGTAATAGTTCAGGAACCAAAAACCCTAATTAGCGTGACCTAAGCATCGTTTTCGTGAATAGTCATCAAAATTCAAGGGGGCTAACCCGGCATGTGCCGCGGTACGCGAGCCATCCCCTTGACCACGTCGCGATATGTGAGCTGCAGCTGGTCATAGAAACCCTAATCAGGCGCCTTATTAACCCGTTTTTTCTCCATTTAACGCACTTTTCTCCACCCTAGCCGTCCTTTTCGGCTGATCTTGACCATGCACCATCTAGACCATGTTATTTGAAGTTTTTGAGCTCAAATTGGGTGATTTTAAGCCTAGATTCGTGTCGGTTTCATCCTACTTGGTATGTTTTCTCAAACTGTGCTTCTACCTTATTGATTTCTTGATAATTTTTGGTAAAGATCATATTTTTATGGTTAATTTTATGCTAGATCTTAGTTATGCTGGTTACTAGATGATAGATCTAGGGATTAAGAGGTTAATGTTAGCATCTTTTTGCATAAAAGTTATGTTTTTCTTGGATATTGATGTTAGTTCCTAATAGATCTAGTTAAAGGTTATGTTTTGGTGCATGATTCATCTTAAGGTCATGTCTTCGCTATAGATCTAGGGTTCTTATCATGTGGAATTGGTGCCTTGATCCTAGATCTAGGGTTTTTGTGGATGAAAATTGATAAATTGATGGTTTCTCAAGAAAAATAAATATATATTTTGCACATGTATGCTTAGAGCTATATAAAGTTGATGACTTGATGTCAATTTATGGTCGATCTAAATTATACATGCGTCTTTAGTCGTAGATAATATGTTTCGGGTGCCATGCATGCAAAAAGATAGATTCTTGATTGAACTAATTGATTAGAATTCATTAAATTAAGGTTTATGTTGAAAATAATTCATTCTGCACAATTAAATATGTATATGTTTGATTCACGATGTGAAATTTTATATATGACATGTTAATGATTAGATTAGCCTAAAATTAATGTTTGGATGATAATTATGACTTATGTGATTTTTTAGAAAATAAATAATATTTTAGACGTCGTAAAGGTAAATAATTGAACAAATATTTATTTGCCATCGTTTGACTTAGTTTAAGGAATGACCTACCTCATGTCCATAACCGTATGTTACCACTAAAATTACATCACCAATGAGTCGTCGAGTCCCTTGTGTCGTGAAATCAAATCATTTATCTAATTATTTATTATTTTCCTCTGGCTCATCTAGTCATCAAGGTCGTCTTCGAGTCTAATCGTTTCGTGGTATCATTCTTTCAAATTGTGTCTTCATTTCAGGTGAGTATTCATAGCCCATTTTCTTTTACTGTTTTGGGGTGCAACATGTACGCTATCAGAACGTAAACTCTTTATGCTTTATTCTAAACCTAATGTGATCGATTTGATTGTTATGTGTATACTTGGGTGGTTAAACTTGTGTGGATTATTGCTCTGAACGATGGAACAATTAAACGAGGGAATGATGGAACCATGAAACGATTTGACGTATCTCATTAACTCATTGAGTCGGGGTTACAATAATAGATTTATTAGTGTGGCAACCCGCTTGGCCTGCCTCGCGTGTGGCGCCTTGTGATTGAAAGCCTAAATGCCGAGGGCTTGAGTGCATCGCCTATATGTGCTTTGATTCATTTCGGTTTTATCATATATGTTTACACTTAACACACTGAACCGTATGTTTTAAATCTATATTGTACGTTACACTTACTCACAAACTATTCGTAGTTGATCTTTATTTTGTACATGTTCCAAGCTTTGCCATTGATGTTGTTGATCGTGTTGATGACACTTTAGGATGCATGTGGACTTAGTGAGACGTAAATTAATCAAGTTAATCTGTGATTTATCGCTTGATTGTATTGAATTATCATGTATTATCTTATTGCTATGAAATAGGTTGATTAAGAATATCATAACATTTAATTAGTGTTGTGTGTATCTGGACAATCATCGCGCCCCAACGTATTCCGTGATCGGTTGGGGTGTGACAGTAAAACTAAACTAAAACCAAAAAAAACACTTTAAACAACCATACAAAACAAATAAGAAAAAAAATTATTTGACAATGCCACATGGCATGCCATGTGGCCCACCCAAAACATTAACATGTGGCTAGTGGAATTACACTAGCGAAGGGTGTTCATAATTATTTATATAGTAATATGACATGCTTAATCAATTAAATGTGTCATGATTCACTTATTCACTAGAGCACATGTTTTTAGTAAGTGACTTACAAAATATAATATGCTTAACACGATTAAATATAACTATATGTATATTGAAACGGCCAACCAATGGCCATCAACAATAGTTATAGGAAAGAAAAGAAAGACAACAATAATTACACCAAAAAAACAAAGACCTAAAAACCCAAATTCCTATTACATATTAAAAATAAAGTTGCATCAATCTCTCCATTTCATCTTGTGTTTACCCCTCTTTCCTACCCATAAGTTTGATAGGGATTTTGATACAAATTAATTGACCACCCATACATTCGTTTAACTCACTAGATGCTTAATGTTTTGACATAGGACACCTTTCTTATACGACCTACCCATTTAGTCATATTCTACTCAGGCCATCCATCACTACTCATACTATGATGAGGCTGTGATGTTGGGAACGAAAGGGGGAATGCTGCCCCTGGCCTAGACGTTATCAAGGGTGTAACACCTCTTTGATGATGGCAACGATTGTGTGCAGTTTTATTTCTTTTTTGTTTTTTTTGTTTCTCTTTTTCCTTAAACAAACATACCCAGAAATACACTCAATAGCATAGTCATTCGTAGGTTCCGGGGAGGGTGCGATGAGGGCGAAGTCTTACCTCTAACCCAGGGGGTAGAGAGCTTACCCTCGTAGAGAGTACCCTCGGCTTGAAAAAAACAACTAAACATAATATAGACAATAACAACAAATATAATATAGACAATAACAACAAATACAAAAAGAAAAAATCATAGAAAATATAATCAAGCTAACCAAACAATAAACTAATAAAAAATTCACAAATTAACTCTAGCACACTATAATAAGTTTGCCATATTGTAGAAGCAAACAAATAAGCTAGTAGTTATAGCTAAAAAGGCAAATAAACAGGAGAGTAGGTTAAAAGAAGCACTAACCCTCAAGCAAGTATGTGCCTAAAAATTCCCTTAAAAGGTGATACGCCCAGACACCGCTAATATCTGGCCAAAGCATGACTAACGCTAACACTAAGGGTAAGTTTAAGGCGAACAAAAGCCATGCATTACAAGTTATGTGCCCAAGGCAAAACCAAGATATCCATTTACACGTACTCCCTAAACATCCATAACCCTAATATGACATCTCCAAGAGTTCCTATCCCATATTATATCATCTAAGATGTGAAAGTCTAACAAACTGTGCCTAACGGCTAACACGCTCATTCCATGTCAATTTGGTTATGCCTCTACTCCTCTTTCCTCCGCCTTGAGAGATTCCACGGTTACTACCGGGACTGTCAGTGTCTCCTCTTCACATGGCCAAATCACTATAATCTTCTCTCTCGTATATTGTTAAAATACACGCCACTCCCAGTTTTTGTTGCAACACTTCCTTTCTTAATCAATCCATCCTTTTATGCCTACTCATCCGTCTCCTCATCTTCATCTCTGTTACCTCTAGCTTATGCGCTTGTGTCTTCTTGATGGCTTAATGATCAGATGCGTATAACATAGCAGGTCGAACAGCCATCCTATATAATTTCTCTTTTAGCCTTGTTGAAAAACTCTTGTGACACAAGACTCCTATGCCCGCTCTCCATTTTCACTAACCCGATTTAAAACGCGGTGGGCTACATCACTATTAATGTCACTGTCACTCTGCACAAAGGATCCTAAACTCTGCACAAAGGACCCCAAATAACAATATTACATCCATCTCCTCTTTGTAAATAAATCCGACACTCACATAATCATCATTTACATTATCATTAACTCACTATTCACCTTTATCACTATCAGTGAATGCCTACATTGTCATTTTTGTTGATACATAGTTCCTGGTCGTCATGTGAAGTTTCAATACAAGATGAGGTCATGCAAGTATGTTGTGGTCCGAACTCCTGGCAAACCTAGAGTTCGGACTGGTCCGAACCTGGAGTTCGGACCAGCGGGTTTCAGCATGTATAAATGTGTGTCTTGTATATAATTAAGCAACTCCTTGGTCATATCTTCTAAGTGTCTCTGTGTAAACTCTCTGTGGCTAATACAAAGCTCGTTTGTATTTACTCATCGTGTATTAATCGTATTACATTGATTTCGTTACGACTAAGTAGACGATCCACACGCTCATGCATTTTCAAGTGGTATCAGTGCATTTGGTTTGTTCTACTGGTCGGAAATCTCTCTTTTTTCGGAGTTTTGAGTCAATTTTTCACGTTTTACAAAAATGAGTATCGTTTTTGAGTTCGTTTGATCATTTCGAGTGTGCTTCTCGTCAAACATATGTTTCTAGATTATTTCTATCAAGTTTTCTTGAATGCCTGTCGAAAATTATAGTCAAAATTGCAGAAAATCAATAAAATGGTGTCGAGTGAGCTTGGTGTCGTCTGAGGTTCGGACAACTTCGGAGTAACCGCTCCGAACTTGAAGTTCGGACAGAGTTCGGTCCTTCTATTGGTTCGGTGAGAGTTCGGTTAGGTTCGGAGGTAGTTCGGTCCAAGTTCGGACAGCGTTCGGTCATCTTTCAGTACAAGTTCGGTCCAGTTTTGTTTCTTCTTCCGAAGTTCAGGTTCGGAGGGAGTTCAGTCGAATTAAAGTTCGGAGCTGGTTCGGAGGATGTTCGGAGTGAACAGTAACCATTTTTTCAAAAATGCCCGATTTTCAAGCGTTCGCAGCTATTCAGAATTCGGTTCAAGCTACGATGCATACGATGATAAACTATGATAATGAAATCCGAACAAGTCAGAAAGTTCCTAAATTGCTCAAATTGGAAGATTATCATAGTTGGGTTACACGGTTTGAAGCGTATGTTTCTGCGAATGATATTGATATGTGGCTGTCATATTTTGATCAATATGTTTATCCTAAAGGTGAATACGGGGAACCGATTCTTCAAAGGAAGCTTTTAGGTGAACAAAAGAAAGCATATCAAGATGAGAAGAAGGCATATGGTACTTTAACAATGGCATTGCCTATAGAATTATTACATCAGTTCTCAAGTAACTACACAGAAAAAGTGTGTGTGGGATATTTTAGAAAAGCGTTGTGAAGGCAATGACCAATATAAGAAAAGTCGACAAAAGGTGTTGAAGAAGGAATTTAATAGTTTCAAGCATTATCAAAATTAATCAATTCCATATCTGATTGCAAGATTTGCTCATTTAGGTGCTGTTTGTTTTTTAAGAGGTAAAACGTCTGCAGTCTGCGGACCTCATCTGCAGACATCTGTAGAAAAAGAGATAGACCAAACCTCTGCAGTCTGTAAGAAAAAGAATGTTTGTTTTTTAACTTCTGCAAACTGCTAAAATAAACTGAATTTTGAAAACTAACGTTTTTAGAACTTATAGATAATTACTTTTCAAACCTTTTGATTTTTTCTGTATATTTTAATAAATAGTTATTTTTAAAATAGATTTCGCTTAAATAAAGTTATAAAGATGTTTTATAAAAACCGTTTAAAAAACATTTTTTAAAAAAATTTAAAAACTTTTTTTTTAAAAATAACTGTTTAAAAACGTTTTTATAATTAAATAACGGTTTAAAAAAATGTTTTTCAAAATAAAACTTTATAAAAAACGTTTTCTAAAAATAAAAATTTATAAAACACGTTTTTTAAAAATAAAACTTTATAAAAAAACGTTCTTAAAAAAACGTTAGTTTTTTTAATAAAACCTTTTTAAAAAAGTTTTTATAAAAAACTGTTTACAAAGGTTTTAAAAAAAACAATTTAAAAACGTTTTTTTAAAAATGTTTAACATGTTTTTTTTAAAACTTTTTAAAAGGGTTTTTTCTTTAAATTTTTTGGTTAAAGAAGTTTTTTAAAAGCTGTTTATAATACATAAAAATTTTAAAATGCTTTTTTAGAAATAAACTTTAAAAAAACGTTTTTTATAAAAAAACTGTTTAGAAATGTTTTTTTTTTTAACTTTGTTAAAAAATGTTTGTTTATGAAAAAACAGTTTAAAGAGAATGTTAGCAGATGTTAGAAGATGTCAGAAGTGGCTGGACCACATCTGCACCAAGAAGAGGCCGCGCAGACATTTTTTAATGAAATGTCTTCGAAAAAACAAACAGTCTGCAGACCTAAATGTCTGCGCGTGGTCTGCGCGACGCAGACATAAGAGGACAGAAGAGCTTTTTTAGAAAAAACAAACACCACCTTAATGAGTGAAATGAAGTTGGTGAATCTTATAAAAGAAGAAGCTGATAAGAAAGAAAATATTTTGGAAGCTTTACTAGATAAATGGGAAAATTATGTGATGATGGTGACTCATGATAAAGAATATCCAAAATTGTCATTTAATGATTTGATTCAAAGAATCCAAGAAAGGGATATGGAGTTAAAGGTGAATAAGTCACTTCCTGAGCAAGTTCAAAATCCTGCAGTGTATTATGGTAACAATGATTCAACAATAAATGCTGGGAAATCTAATATTCTTATTTCTGCACCCCCTATAGCATTTCTCGCAGGTAAATCTAAAACTCCAAGTTATTCTTCTATTGGTTGTACTGTTTCAATTCCTAGTTCTTCGACTCAGAGTGCATTGTCTGTTCAAAGTATCGATGATTTTAATGCTTTGATGTCTGCGTTGGTACCTTCATATTTTGGTGTTATCACAGGTGCTGTGACTAATGCTTAATTGGCAAATGAAGATTACGATCAAATCGATTATGATCATTTAGAGGAAATAGATCTAAACTGGCAGTATGCTATGTTGGTTCGAAGAACGAAGAAATTTTTCAATAGAAATGGTAAGAAGCGGTTGAATCAGGAAGGTAAGATTGGTTTGGACAAATCTAAAGTGAAATGTTATAAGTGTTCCGTCTATGGTCACTTTGCTCGAGAATGTCCAAGTTCAGCAGATAATAAATTAAAAACTGGTCAACATGCACATTTAGTTTTTCATCCATCAAATGAATCTGATAAGATTGAGAAGAAATTTGTTACTTTTGCTAATAATCTGACAGAAAAGTTTTGACATCCAGATGAATCTGCCTGGAATGCAGATTCAGTAACTACAAAGAATCATGCTCCATTTAGCATTGCATTGACTGTTCGTCATGATGATGATGATAGAATTTTGACTGATTATGATTCTTATTCAAGTGAATCATTGGTTCAAGATGGTTCACCAAAGGTTATTGAAAGCCCAAAAGCTGAAAAAGTCAAGTGTCTAGAATGTGAAAAATTGTACAAGAAGATTGCAAGTTTTGATCAACGTTCAAAAATGTCAACTGAAGAGATTGTTGTGCTTAAGAAAGAGTTGGATGATTTTCAGAAGAAATATTATGAATTGGTCCATATTCATGAAGATGATGTGAAAGAGAAGACACAATTGGCTGAAGAGTGTGAGAAAGCCAAAGCTGAAGCTTTAGATGCAATTCAAGATTTTAAGAATTTATTTGAGAAAAGTTATCCAGTTCAGCTAACATATGAAAAGGCTAGTGCTCTTATTATTGAAACTGCTACTACTGTTGAGAAGCTTCAAAACAAGATCTCTATGCTTCAAGATGAGAATGTTCTTTATCGAGATAAGAATGAAGTGTTGACTAAAGGTGTTAAGATTTATAAGCAAAAGAGAGAAAGTGTTTTTGAAGAGTTATTTGCTGAATGTGAGATCAGGAAACTAAAAACTTATGAATATGATGATCTCAATGCAAAGTTCATCAAGTCAGAAAAGGAGGTGTTTGAGGCTCAACAGAAGATTAATGATTTGCAATTAGAGATTTTGGAGTTGAAAAGGCAAGTGAAGAATTGTAAATTGTCAACAACATTGCTGAATTTCTTGTACAAACAGGATAAAAGTGCGGAGAATTCTCAGAAAGATAATGTTCACTTGGTTCCTCAACCAGTGGATTTAATTGAAGTTACTTCTGCTCCAACTGATCCGAAACTGAGTTGAATGATTATTCAAAATTTGTCACTCCACCCAAAAAGAAAAAGTTAAAGTCTAAAAAGAGAGAAAAGCCTTTGGGTGAAACTCCAAAATTTGTTTCAAATTTTGTTTTATTGGAAAATGAAAACGTTTTTGATAAGGTTGCTTCAAGTTCTTCATCTGCAATCGAAGAAGAAAAAGTTTTAATTGAAAAGAACAAGCTGAAGGATATCAAAGCCAAATTCACTAGCGAAGCTAAGGCGAGAACAACTTCGGGTTCTTCTTCCAATTCTTCAAAGAATCAAGGATTCAAACACAAAGGATTAGTTTACGAAGTGAGGGAAGAACCGGTTTAAACTAAGAAACCAGTGAAGGCTAAGAAGGTTGTTAAAGGAAAAGTTGCAAAGAAATCATCTTCTCAGAAGGAATCTTCTTATTATTCTGGAAGGTCATCATCTTCATGGAGTCCATCTCCTAGGTATGACTCTTCTGATGATTTCTTTGATAATTTTGATTATGTGCATTCATCTGGTTTTCATAAATCAAAACAATTTTCCAATGTTTTTAGAGAAAGACTTTGTTATGCATGTCATCAACCGGGACATCTTGCTGCTGATTGTCCGACGACTGCGTATATTCATAACACGGCCAAATATGTGGATAACAAAGGTCAATTTTTTTATGAACCATGGTCCCCAAAGACTAAATCAACTTGTAAATCATCTTGGTCTAAACCAAGTACGTCGGTTGAATCTGATTCCGGTTTTGATCAAAATTAAAAAAATTTTACAAATTTGGAAACCAAAAGTTGTTTCCAAGGCCAACATTAACTATGTGGAAGACACCGGGCGACCCGACGATGTTGAATCGGGTCGATCCCAGAGCGGCTAATGATTTATTTGGGGTCAAACAGGTATTTCAGGAAGACCTATCGGTGATTGAGAAATTGCTGATTGTGAAATATTTGTGTTAACTTAATCTGAATTTCAAAATCAATCTGTTTTTTTTCTTCAAAATGTTTAACTGAAAGTATTCATGTTGGTTGATCAATTTCTGCTTCTTTTCACTTCGTCTCATTTTGAGGGGGAGTTTGTTTTTGCAAAAAGACAAAAATAGTGTGTTGTTTTTCAAAATGGTAAAATGAAAATATATAAATAGAGTTGTCATTTTTAGGGGGAGAAATTTGAAAAAAGAAAAAACATTGAAAATTGAGAAATTGTATCCGACATGAATGGGAAATGATGGTACATTGGCTGACATTGGCTGACATTGTCTGGCTCATGGATAAAGTAGGTGAAAAAGCCATAAGACCATTTGATCGATGTGTAAGGTAAGCTCAGCAAATCAGAAAGTATTCAAATGTGATATACACTAAATCCGATGCTTGACCTAGTGGACAACATCTTGATGCATATCTCACGATATATCAAGAAAGAGATATGTGAAAAATAAAATGAGAAGTCACTGTGTATACATGTGTTCATTTTGCAAAGATTTAAACTTGTTTGATTTTCTTTATTTTGTCAAACGATCGGACTTTCTTTGCGTGTCCACAAGACCAACCTGATCGTTGTTCTTTTGACGTTCTGCTTTATTTTCTTTGACGTTTCATATATGATGTGCTCGGAACGTACCTAAAAATGCTATTAAAACCTAGACCTAAACCTAGACCTAGACACACCTAATTTTACCGAAACTACCTAAACTAGACCGAACCCTAAGGCAAGTGTACCTGTCGGATTGTAGCTTAGCTAAGGTAAGACCGGGAATATCGAACCCTAGAGACACTCTATAGACAAAATTAACCTAGACCTAAGGAATTGGAAATCTGAGAAATTGAATTGGGTTTTGTTTTTAGGAATTGATTTAACTAACTAAACTAACAACTACCAACCGAAGACAGGAAAACCTTGGGAAAATCAGAATGTAGAAGAGTATCACCTAGACTTGGAATCCTACTCAATACCTACAACTTCACTCAGTTTTGACCGATCTCATGGTGACTAGTTCACCTTTTAAGTCCTTCCTAGCTAACACTTCTAACGCTCGAACAGGAGTTCACCTTTTGGGTACGCCCTACCTCAACTAAACCTAACCACCCTCGAATCTAATCTAAGGCATCCTAGGCTAGCAGGAGCTACCAAATACTACCATGACCGACACGGAATAACAAGCTAATCAAAACCCTAGGACACTTCCTTTTGAGACAATGTAACCCTAGTTCTTTAACCAACCCAATTACCCGACAATTCTTTACCTTTTAAGTCTCAGAAGAGGCAGCACATTGAAAACAAGTCATCAATCAACAATCAAAGCAATAGTTCAAGAAAACCCTAAACTACTCTATTGCAATTAACCCTAAAGTTAACTACTTTAGATAATTTACCTAAACCGAAAGACATTCGCGGATAAATCATGCATCAATAATCAATTAGCAATCTGTTTTCAACACGCACAAGCATCAACCATGGCAATTATTGGAGTTTAATACAAGTGTAACATCAATCAATCAACCAAAACCGAGTAAAGGTGCAAATACTAAATAGTCATCCAATTAGGTCTAGGCGATACAATCAAATTAGCCTAGCCTCATGTTCTAGTCAAGATAACAAATAAAAATCATAACTTTGACAGAAAACATGTGTTCAACTAAATTCAAGACAAGAACCGGAAAAGAAATATGAAACCCGAATGTTAAATTGAGATGAACTTGTGATCCTTGAATGTTTCCTCTCGATTCCAGTTCTCCTCTCGCTCAGAAAATCGTCCCAAAATCGCCCAGAGCCGGCTGCAAGTCGTCCCCCCCCCCCCCAAATGGAACCCTAAACTTGATTTTATATCGATCAGGCTAAGTTTCGGAAAAACCCTCCAAGCGTATCGCTTGGAGGTCCAAAAGTGGTAGGCGATACGCCTAAGGCCCTGAATACGACAAATTAGTCGGTCAAACCGACTTAAGGCTTCTGTTGACTCTCTCTCTCTCTCTGTCTCTCTCTCTACGCGTATGGCGTAGCAGTCATCAAGTCCCAAGCGATACGCCTGGGATCTCTTGTTCAGCACTTCTTGTTTATTTTCTTTGTGTTCTTCTCCTCTCTTATCGTGGCCTCGGGATTTTATTAATTACCTATAAAAACACATAAAATCCTAAATAAGACTTATAGACACAAACTTAACTAAAAACAAGCCAAAACTAATAAAAACCAACTCAAATTGACTCAAATATATAAAGAAAAGACCCCAGAAACGTGATGTGTTTGCAACACATCAAACATCCCCACACTGACTCTTTTTTCATCCTTGAAAAATACTGCAATGGAATCATAACCAGGAAATTGATTTCTAACAACTCACAACTTTCCAGTTTATACTTTACATAGTCTACTTACATCCCGGTAGCAATTATCGGTATTTCGATCCGATTAAACCCAATCACTGACCTTTGAGCCCCCAAGGTGTTTATAATTTACCGGTTATAGTTCAGTCTGCCTATGTGTCCCACTCTAGAAAGATCAAGTTCAACCTAATCCCAAATCATATTCAGTCCAAGTAAAGGTTCATAATGATTTAAGTTTTAGATTTTCACCACCCCATTTAAACTAGATACAAAGATGCCCAAAGAATGATGGAATTTAATGGAATGCGAACTTTTGAGCATTTATTTTCTAATCTAATATATATATTTTTTTCTTTTTCTTTTTTTTTCTATTTTTTCATTTTATTTGTATTTTTATTTTTTATTTTATTTATTTTATTGGTCAATTTTAACTAAGATTACCAACGAGCATCATCAGAGACATTCTTTTCGAGATGTTATCCCCAAAATCATACGTGAGTAATTTGCCCGCGAGATCCAGAACATCATCAGAGGCACTCACCATGTGATACTATCCTTAGTTTGTACATGAGTATTTTGTCCTTTCACTCTAAAGTATTAACCAATTTATTTATTACCTAATATGCTCATGATGGAAAAATGGGGCGCCACCGCTTTGGTGTGCCAGGTTATTCTAAGGACATAGAAGTATCTAGCCTAAAGTGGTCTCTTTCCTCCTAATCATCAGTTTCAGTATTCCTATTACTCCTAAAATGGGAACCCACTAACAGACTGATTAATTACATATTTATACAACAATAAACACAATGGGATAATCAAGCCTTACTAAGTCAGCTGGGACTACCAATACATCACTAGCCAAGAATGTTTTCAACTTTTAATATATTTATTTAACATTTAAGCACATAATTAGAAAACCAAATCCTGATTGTACTATCATCTTCCATTTAATTGCAGCTAGATTCTCAGACATTTTTGAACAATTTTTCAATTTTTTTTCTTTACAAACTAACTAATTCTAAAACACACTAAAATAAAAATAAGACGCAAGGCTTCCCATCCCCACACTTGAATCACACATTGTCCCTAATGTGGAATGGAAATAAAACAAAGCAGAAATAAAATTAAAAACACACACGAACGATAAAAAAATAAAAAAATAAATAAAAATGCAACAAAAAGTAAAAGAAAAGAACAAAAACCGGAACAAACTCCCCCGATTATTGATTTGGATGAATGGAAGGCGAGCTCGTATCCGCAGGTCCTCCACTGAAGTTTATGAGAATCCTTATGCGCAAATATCATCGGACCTGTAATAATAGACGAAAACAAACACACTCGACGAAAATAACATTAATCACGAACAAGAAAAAATAAATAAGATCAAAAATAACATAAAAATAAGTTGAAACGTGTCACCTACAACTACAGAGACTCAGAACATGGACCGCAAACAAACCGGAATAAACTCGGCAAACAAGAAATAAGAAAAATATTAAAATAAAAAAATTCATGATTTACCTCCTCTAGGCGTATCGCCTAGACCCTTGGTAATCCCAAGCGATACGCCTAGGACTACTAGTAACCGGATCCCGCTTGCAACTTCCATGCGTATCGCCGACCACCAACCATCCACTAAGCAATACGCGTAAACCGTGATTTCCAGGGAATTTTTGGAATTTGACCCCAAAAATTTTCTATCTCTTTTGCTCTCCACTCCAGGCCTCTTTGGTCGAATTTTTTTCAGCAGGCCTGCAAATCAGACCTGAACACTTTCTCCTCTCATTCCAATGATCGTGAGCCTTCCGAATCACCTGCGAACACAAAAAAAACACAAAACGGAAAAGACGCAAAAACACGAAAACACAAATTTGCAGAAAATAAAAGACAAAACTATAAAATATACAACCCAGGCACTTAATCAATTAGCACAAAACATCAAAACAACCTCCCAAACCATCCGGAGGCTTTGATTTCACATCTTTAACTGCAAAATCACCGATTTTCACCCGGTTTCTATCCATCCAACCACCTACCAACTTCCTAATCCATAAAGCAACCAACTTTAGTAACTCCAACGAGTTTTTAACCTTCCAATGCTTATAACGATCCGGTAGAAAATTAATTTTCTCTAGAAAACTCAAAGCCGGGTCATTCTCACTAACAACCACTTTCAACCTCCCCACACTTGGCGTAAGCACTATCCTATCCTCACCTTCACCTATATCACCAAGTGTGGCTCTCCTACAACTACTCTCAACCACCAACATCTCTCCAACTACCAATTCACTCCCGGGTTCTAATAACGGGTCAAAAATCTCATTTTTATCAACTAACTCCTCTAACCCCCCGGGATCTTCCCCACACTAACTGTCAACAACCGGTTCACCCTCCAACCTATTTCCAACTACCAAATCTTCACCTGTGACATAACTAACACAACTATCCACCATAGACATGAAAGATCCTAAAAAGTACACGGATTCGTTGCTCTTGTCACTCGACCTACCAACCCTAAACTCAACCGACTCGTTCTCTACTCTCAAGGTGATGGTGCCCGCAAACACATCAACTAACGCCCGGGCAGTCCTAAGGAAAGGCCTACCTAGAATCAATGGGCACCTCACATCATAATCACTATCCACAACCACAAAGTCTATAGGGAATAAAAACTTGTCAATCTTCACTAGCACATTTTCCACTATTCCTTTGGGCTTAACTACCGACCTATCTGCTAAGGAAATTATCATCCTAGTCGGCGCTAATTCTCCTAACCCTGGCATGACATTAATACTAGCACCTAAATCAGCTAAAGCATGAGTAACAGATGAACTACCGAACACACAAGGAATTATAAAAGTTCCAGGATCATTTAATTTTTCAGGCAATCTATTCTGTACTACAGCTGAACAATTAGCATCAAGGGTTATATCAGACAAAGCTTCAAGTTTCTTTTTATTGCATAACATATCTTTCAAAAATTTAGCATACTTAGGCATTTTATTTATAACTTCAGTGAACGGTAATGTAATCCTAAGCTGCCTAAGAATGTCAAGAAACTGACCATATTCATGCGCATTTTTCTGTTGAATTAAATGTTCACGATAGGGAACATGCTTCAGGTCATCAGCTGTGATCGGTTTACTTGGGAATCTCACTTTCTTCTTCTCTTTTGCCGCCTCCCACTTCATCTGTTTCTCTCCAGCTGGCGGTTTCTTCAGTACCTTAGCCTCGACGTTTGGTGCGGTACTTGCTGGCCTTACGCTCTCGTGCACCCTCCCGTCAGGCGTCTCAAACTCGATCTCCTCATCAACTGGCTCCTCCTCAACGACCGCCGGTGATGTCACACCCCCAAAAATCCCACGCGCGACAACGCGCCGCAGGGAGCGTGACAAACCAGGATCGAACACATTAGCCATACGAACAGTCTATATGCAATGTAAAAGTAAAACCAGAGTAAATGTGTTTTTAAATGCGGAAGCGTAATCGACAAAGTTGTAATAATTGTTCAAGCGCCAAAACATGCGCAAACCAAAAGTTAATAAGTTCGATAAAGAAATAAGTCTATGATGCATGCATGGTAATAGTAATCCTTATGTGGTGCATCCTAGCTCTTGGCAGACAATCCAGTTTAGCGACCTGAGATATAACATGCTAAAGTGTCAACACAATGGTTGGTGAGTTCACAGGTTTATCAGTTCAATAACATTTCAAGTTCAGTTTAAGATTGACCGTTCAATAACGTCAAGTTGTAAGAGCATAATCACTAATATATATCAAATAGCTAGCTAGGCTATATACATGAAACTTCGCACGTTGATGGTCACCGAAGCTAACAGTTGTTTACAGTTTGCCTTGTTGTGTTTAGGACGAATATAACACCCGTTCGATATCCAATCGTGTCAGCGCGACTGACCCGGGTGGGGTTTGTCAGACCCAGTAGTACTACAATATATTTCCCGCTATCGTCATTAATACTAACGGTACCATAGGAAGGACTTTGTTGTATAGTGTGCTACAAGTACTTCAAGTGATATATAAAAGTCTAATTATCTCAGTTGTATAAATCATGCATGTTAATCTCCCCCAAAAGGATTAAAACAGTAAAATGGGGCCGTGAAACTCACCTTAGGTTGCTCAGCAAAGTTTCCAGACAAACAGTTAATTCAAGTAGCAAGAACGAGTCTTGTGCAAGCAATCAATCACCTAACGAGCATACGAGTATAAGTGTGTGTTCTAAACTATTAAATCTAACGTAAA
Source organism: Deinandra increscens subsp. villosa (assembly GCA_039602395.1). Taxonomy (NCBI): domain Eukaryota; kingdom Viridiplantae; phylum Streptophyta; class Magnoliopsida; order Asterales; family Asteraceae; genus Deinandra; species Deinandra increscens. Next base: position 40,182,110 of record JBCNJP010000027.1, read on the forward strand.
CGATAAAAACGAAGGATCGTGAAGTCCGGAATAAGTCGAGGATGGCACGTGTGCCAAATCCGAGCGAATATCGAAATAACGCGAGAAAATCCAATATATATCTTAATATATATTTTCTAAGTAAATACATATATATTATATATATATTTAAATAAATGTTCAAGTGACGTTAATAATAAAGTCTTCAACAAGTATATATATATATACATAAATATGTTAAATCCAATGATTTAAATATTTATTTTGAAAAGAAACAACAATTTATGGTGAAACATAATCTAAAACCGAGTATTTCGTGTTTCTAATCAAAACAACGCTTTTTAATAGTTTCCTAAAAACATTTAATGTTTACACAAAATATTATTTTGTTTCAATCCAACGTCTTGTATATATATATATAAAATAGTTTACACAATGAATATATATATCTATTTATCCTTTTTAGATAAACCCAAAGTTTTATATCAATAAATATATATACATGGATGTATAAATAAAAACTATATTTTTAATTTAAATTGACAATTTAAACATGTTTTACAACTAAAATTATGGTGTACGAGTTTTAACATCTCAAATATATTTTTACGGGTTTTAGGTGTGTCATGGGATGACTTTGGTACAAAATCTAGTGTTCAAAAGCTTGTACGAATGTAAAAACAATAAAAACAGCACATATGGGGGTCCTAAGGTTCGAACCCGAGACCTTAGTGTTACGACACCGAGTACAGACCACTCGGCCAAGGGTCTGTTGGTGTCAAATTCCGGGTCGAAATGTATTTATGTATCAGTTGCGAGCGGAAAACAGGTTAAAGAAAATCAACTAAAAAAGAATGATGGCGCCGGGACTCGAACCCGCGCCCCTCGCGTACAAACCCAGAACCCAAACCGCTGTGCCAGATTGGCGTCTAGTGTAACAACCCGATCCCAGATGTTATAACCCATACCCGTCCGACTTCATCTTCTCCATTAAAGAATTCCGGTGATCGGAACCCTAGTTCCGGTCGCCGGAAAATCGTGAAACTCGAATTAAACCCAGTTAAAGACGCGATTAACAAGAGAAGACATTTACCTCGTGTCGGAGATCGAATACAATGAGTTTTAAGTCCCGAAACGAATCCGAACTTAACCGCAAACTTCGAGCACAATCACGAAACTCAAATATGATCGGTTCTGGTTGCTCCTCAGGGACAGACGATCACAGGGGTGTGTCGAATGATGGTAAACAATGGC